>OY744475.1:36590570-36948070 GCA_963556175.1 Tipula confusa
ATTTTGGGGCCATACTAGGCCAACTAAATTTTCTAGGTCAATTTGAACATTTATATGGATAATTTTATTTATTTCGAGATAATTTTTTGTTTTTTATAAAAACGCTTATATCTCCTTAAATAATGGTCGTAGAGGGTCAAAACTTTACTAATGTAAAAATTGTTCTAGGCTAGTCCAGGATCATTTTTAGACTAATTTTGGGGCCATACTAGGCCAACTAAATTTTCTAGGTCAATTTGAACATTTATATGGAAAATTTTATTTATTTCGAGATAATTTTTTGTTTTTTATAAAAACGCTTATATCTCCTTAAATAATGATCGTAGAGGGTCAAAACTTTACCAATGTAAAAATTGTTCTAGGCTAGTCCAGGTTCATTATTAGACTAATTTTGGGGCCATACTAGGCCAACTAAATTGTCTAGGTCAATTTGAACATTTATATGGAAAATTTTATTTATTTCGAGATAATTTTTTGTTTTTTATAAAAACGCTTATATCTCCTTAAATAATGATCGTAGAGGGTCAAAATTTTACCAATGTAAAAATTGTTCTAGGCTAGTCCAGGATCATTTTTAGACTAATTTTGGGGCCATACTAGGCCAACTAAATTTTCTAGGTCAATTTGAACATTTATATGGAAAATTTTATTTATTTCGAGATAATTTTTTGTTTTTTATAAAAACGCTTATATCTCCTTAAATAATGATCGTAGAGGGTCAAAACTTTACCAATGTAAAAATTGTTCTAGGCTAGTCCAGGATCATTTTTAGACTAATTTTGGGGCCATACTAGGCCAACTAAATTTTCTAGGTCAATTTGAACATTTATATGGAAAATTTTATTTATTTCGAGATAATTTTTTGTTTTTTATAAAAATGCTTATATCTCCTTAAATAATGATCGTAGAGGGTCAAAACTTTACCAATGTAAAAATTGTTCTAGGCTAGTCCAGGATCATTTTTAGACTAATTTTGGGGCCATACTAGGCCAACTAAATTTTCTAGGTCAATTTGAACATTTATATGGAAAATTTTATTTATTTCGAGATAATTTTTTGTTTTTTATAAAAATGCTTATATCTCCTTAAATAATGATCGTAGAGGGTCAAAACTTTACCAATGTAAAAATTGTTCTAGGCTAGTCCAGGATCATTTTTAGACTAATTTTGGGGCCATACTAGGCCAACTAAATTTTCTAGGTCAATTTGAACATTTATATGGAAAATTTTATTTATTTCGAGATAATTTTTGTTTTTTATAAAAATGCTTATATCTCCTTAAATAATGATCGTAGAGGGTCAAAACTTTACCAATGTAAAAATTGTTCTAGGCTAGTCCAGGATCATTTTTAGACTAATTTTGGGGCCATACTAGGCCAACTAAATTTTCTAGGTCAATTTGAACATTTATATGGAAAATTTTATTTATTTCGAGATAATTTTTTGTTTTTTATAAAAACGCTTATATCTCCTTAAATAATGATCGTAGAGGGTCAAAACTTTACCAATGTAAAAATTGTTCTAGGCTAGTCCAGGATCATTTTTAGACTAATTTTGGGGCCATACTAGGCCAACTAAATTTTCTAGGTCAATTTGAACATTTATATGGAAAATTTTATTTATTTCGAGATAATTTTTTGTTTTTTATAAAAACGCTTATATCTCCTTAAATAATGATCGTAGAGGGTCAAAACTTTACCAATGTAAAAATTGTTCTAGGCTAGTCCATGATCATTTTTAGACTAATTTTGGGGCCATACTAGGCCAACTAAATTTTCTAGGTCAATTTGAACATTTATATGGAAAATTTTATTTATTTCGAGATAATTTTTTGTTTTTTATAAAAACGCTTATATCTCCTTAAATAATGATCGTAGAGGGTCAAAACTTTACCAATGTAAAAATTGTTCTAGGCTAGTCCAGGATCATTTTTAGACTAATTTTGGGGCCATACTAGGCCAACTAAATTTTCTAGGTCAATTTGAACATTTATATGGAAAATTTTATTTATTTCGAGATAATTTTTTGTTTTTTATAAAAACGCTTATATCTCCTTAAATAATGATCGTAGAGGGTCAAAACTTTACCAATGTAAAAATTGTTCTAGGCTAGTCCAGGATCATTTTTAGACTAATTTTGGGGCCATACTAGGCCAACTAAATTTTCTAGGTCAATTTGAACATTTATATGGAAAATTTTATTTATTTCGAGATAATTTTTTGTTTTTTATAAAAACGCTTATATCTCCTTAAATAATGATCGTAGAGGGTCAAAACTTTACCAATGTAAAAATTGTTCTAGGCTAGTCCATGATCATTTTTAGACTAATTTTGGGGCCATACTAGGCCAACTAAATTTTCTAGGTCAATTTGAACATTTATATGGAAAATTTTATTTATTTCGAGATAATTTTTTGTTTTTTATAAAAACGCTTATATCTCCTTAAATAATGATCGTAGAGGGTCAAAACTTTACCAATGTAAAAATTGTTCTAGGCTAGTCCAGGATCATTTTTAGACTAATTTTGGGGCCATACTAGGCCAACTAAATTTTCTAGGTCAATTTGAACATTTATATGGAAAATTTTATTTATTTCGAGATAATTTTTTGTTTTTTATAAAAACGCTTATATCTCCTTAAATAATGATCGTAGAGGGTCAAAACTTTACCAATGTAAAAATTGTTCTAGGCTAGTCCAGGATCATTTTTAGACTAATTTTGGGGCCATACTAGGCCAACTAAATTTTCTAGGTCAATTTGAACATTTATATGGAAAATTTTATTTATTTCGAGATAATTTTTTGTTTTTTATAAAAACTCTTATATCTCCTTAAATAATGATCGTAGAGGGTCAAAACTTTACCAATGTAAAAATTGTTCTAGGCTAGTCCAGGATCATTTTTAGACTAATTTTGGGGCCATACTAGGCCAACTAAATTTTCTAGGTCAATTTGAACATTTATATGGAAAATTTTATTTATTTCGAGATAATTTTTTGTTTTTTATAAAAACGCTTATATCTCCTTTAATAATGATCGTAGAGGGTCAAAACTTTACCAATGTAAAAATTGTTCTAGGCTAGTCCAGGATCATTTTTAGACTAATTTTGGGGCCATACTAGGCCAACTAAATTTTCTAGGTCAATTTGAACATTTATATGGAAAATTTTATTTATTTCGAGATAATTTATTGTTTTTTATAAAAACGCTTATATCTCCTTAAATAATGATCGTAGAGGGTCAAAACTTTACCAATGTAAAAATTATTCTAGGCTAGTCCAGGATCATTTTTAGACTAATTTTGGGGCCATACTAGGCCAACTAAATTTTCTAGGTCAATTTGAACATTTATATGGAAAATTTTATTTATTTCGAGATAATTTTTTGTTTTTATAAAAACGCTTATATCTCCTTAAATAATGATCGTAGAGGGTCAAAACTTTACCAATGTAAAAATTGTTCTAGGCTAGTCCAGGATCATTTTTAGACTAATTTTGGGGCCATACTAGGCCAACTAAATTTTCTAGGTCAATTTGAACATTTATATGGAAAATTTTATTTATTTCGAGATAATTTTTTGTTTTTTATAAAAACGCTTATATCTCCTTAAATAATGATCGTAGAGGGTCAAAACTTTACCAATGTAAAAATTGTTCTAGGCTAGTCCATGATCATTTTTAGACTAATTTTGGGGCCATACTAGGCCAACTAAATTTTCTAGGTCAATTTGAACATTTATATGGAAAATTTTATTTATTTCGAGATAATTTTTTGTTTTTTATAAAAACGCTTATATCTCCTTAAATAATGATCGTAGAGGGTCAAAACTTTACCAATGTAAAAATTGTTCTAGGCTAGTCCAGGATCATTTTTAGACTAATTTTGGGGCCATACTAGGCCAACTAAATTTTCTAGGTCAATTTGAACATTTATATGGAAAATTTTATTTATTTCGAGATAATTTTTTGTTTTTTATAAAAACGCTTATATCTCCTTAAATAATGATCGTAGAGGGTCAAAACTTTACCAATGTAAAAATTGTTCTAGGCTAGTCCAGGATCATTTTTAGACTAATTTTGGGGCCATACTAGGCCAACTAAATTTTCTAGGTCAATTTGAACATTTATATGGAAAATTTTATTTATTTCGAAATAATTTTTTGTTTTTTATAAAAACGCTTATATCTCCTTAAATAATGATCGTAGAGGGTCAAAACTTTACCAATGTAAAAATTGTTCTAGGCTAGTCCAGGATCATTTTTAGACTAATTTTGGGGCCATACTAGGCCAACTAAATTTTCTAGGTCAATTTGAACATTTATATGGAAAATTTTATTTATTTCGAGATAATTTTTTGTTTTTATAAAAACGCTTATATCTCCTTAAATAATGATCGTAGAGGGTCAAAACTTTACCAATGTAAAAATTGTTCTAGGCTAGTCCAGGATCATTTTTAGACTAATTTTGGGGCCATACTAGGCCAACTAAATTTTCTAGGTCAATTTGAACATTTATATGGAAAATTTTATTTATTTCGAGATAATTTTTTGTTTTTTATAAAAACGCTTATATCTCCTTAAATAATGATCGTAGAGGGTCAAAACTTTACCAATGTAAAAATTGTTCTAGGCTAGTTCAGGATCATTTTTAGACTAATTTTGGGGCCATACTAGGCCAACTAAATTTTCTAGGTCAATTTGAACATTTATATGGATAATTTTATTTATTTCGAGATAATTTTTTGTTTTTTATAAAAACGCTTATATCTCCTTAAATAATGGTCGTAGAGGGTCAAAACTTTACTAATGTAAAAATTGTTCTAGGCTAGTCCAGGATCATTTTTAGACTAATTTTGGGGCCATACTAGGCCAACTAAATTTTCTAGGTCAATTTGAACATTTATATGGAAAATTTTATTTATTTCGAGATAATTTTTTGTTTTTTATAAAAACGCTTATATCTCCTTAAATAATGATCGTAGAGGGTCAAAACTTTACCAATGTAAAAATTGTTCTAGGCTAGTCCAGGTTCATTATTAGACTAATTTTGGGGCCATACTAGGCCAACTAAATTGTCTAGGTCAATTTGAACATTTATATGGAAAATTTTATTTATTTCGAGATAATTTTTTGTTTTTTATAAAAACGCTTATATCTCCTTAAATAATGATCGTAGAGGGTCAAAACTTTACCAATGTAAAAATTGTTCTAGGCTAGTCCAGGATCATTTTTAGACTAATTTTGGGGCCATACTAGGCCAACTAAATTTTCTAGGTCAATTTGAACATTTATATGGAAAATTTTATTTATTTCGAGATAATTTTTTGTTTTTTATAAAAACGCTTATATCTCCTTAAATAATGATCGTAGAGGGTCAAAACTTTACCAATGTAAAAATTGTTCTAGGCTAGTCCAGGATCATTTTTAGACTAATTTTGGGGCCCTACTAGGCCAACTAAATTTTCTAGGTCAATTTGAACATTTATATGGAAAATTTTATTTATTTCGAGATAATTTTTTGTTTTTTATAAAAACGCTTATATCTCCTTAAATAATGATCGTAGAGGGTCAAAACTTTACCAATGTAAAAATTGTTCTAGGCTAGTCCAGGATCATTTTTAGACTAATTTTGGGGCCATACTAGGCCAACTAAATTTTCTAGGTCAATTTGAACATTTATATGGAAAATTTTATTTATTTCGAAATAATTTTTTGTTTTTTATAAAAACGCTTATATCTCCTTAAATAATGATCGTAGAGGGTCAAAACTTTACCAATGTAAAAATTGTTCTTGACTAGTCCAGGATCATTTTTAGACTAATTTTGGGGCCATACTAGGCCAACTAAATTTACTAGGTCAATTTGAACATTTATATGGAAAATATAAACCACACATTTTTGTTTACATTCATAAAAAATACGCATCGTTTATTTCATAATAGGAAATGTTCAACATCGAAACAAATACGCGCTTCGAAAGTTTCATTGACTTCATAAAAGGTGATTGCCGTAGTTTAAATGATTGGTCGGGTTCCAATGGATTTACCTTGTAAATCGTGACGGTTGTTTTATTCGGTTTTCAAATACCTTTAAGAGATTTATTTACATTTAGCTAGTATTATTTAAAGGAAGATTGATATTCTTACTGGGTAGTTTGGTTCCAGTGGCTTGATGTTATGATTACTTTTCGAAAGTGTACAATACTTAGGTTAGGTTGTAGTTTAATTTGTGTTTGTATTTTATCTTCGAATTGCACAAACGTAAGCAGCGATTCTATTTGGTTCTTCTTTTTTAAAATATCAATTAATTTTTGAATGTTACTCTGTCAAATACATATTTTTGATTTAAAATTTTTTAACGCTAATAGCTGCAACCGTTTAATTCTTTAAACTGCCTAACGTTGTTATACCGCTGTAGGATTGTATATTTTTATTCTTTATTTATTAAACCTTCCTGATCGTCAATGACCTTTCTATCTTAAACAGTTTAGAGCCCAAAATCATCTTAGAGATCTCTGTTCCATCCGATTAGGATCGAAACGCTTAACATAACCGAGACAGTGTAATTGTTGCCTTTCAACTTCGTTAACGATATTTGGAATTGTCATGTAATTCCTGTCTTCGTGATTGTCCTAATTATCGCGTATAAGGCCATATAGCGTTATGGTCTGTTTATACGTTACATATAAAAGTTGTATGGTTTAAGCCCTCTATTATTGGGGAATCATTTAGCTGAAAACAAAGTTTTATTCGACGAAAACCTAACCTAAAACAATATTTCAAGGTTCAATCCTATATTTGTAAAAAATATTGGCATGGTAATTTGGTGAAACGAAAGAAGATGGCAACAAAGAAATTATTAAGTTTATCAAATAATCAAAAACCTTGGAACTGCAGTATTGAGATGATTACATCTGAACAACGACCATTCTATCGCAAAATTGTTGAAAAAGCCTATGGAAGCTAGTCCGAGCTTTCTGACAGGTTTTTACTTTCGGGTGGTAGTTAGGATGAAATTTAATATCAGTTTTAAGCAAACCCAAACTCTCAAGATGTCTGTTTACAATTAAAAGAAAATTTCAATATAACTTGGTACACAAACTAGTTTTTCAAGCAGTCGAGCCGCCAAATTTCGAAAATAAAGAACTCTTACCGGTTTCGTTCGTCTAACAAAAAATTATTATTCTGTATAAAGTTGCGGATCAGGCATATTTGTCATGGTAGTTGACCATCTGACATTAATATCATCAGATAAGTGTTGGATGGCTGTGCTAGTGAAAAAGAATGATGCAAACCGGGAAATTGTGTGTAATAAGTGGGAAACCATTATAAAAATCTATCATTGGTGTAGTCTGTTCAGAACAGTGGGAAAGTAACCAGACCAATGCGAAATGCAACGTTTTCGTTGTCGATCAGCTTTTATAAAAGCATTTTGGGCCGGAATTGAATGAACACCTTGCTTTTTGCAACAAAGTAATGGAAAGAGAAGCTGAAGAGCAAATTATCACTGAACAAAATGGTAATGGAGAAACTTACAATTTATAAATCTGGCTATCTTAGAGGCCTATTATTGGATAAATCCTATTATTTTTCTTACATTTTTAGTGAAAGCGAAAAAGTTTCTTTCTTGTACGTCGCAATGAGGCAGAGCTTTCAATTTTGTAACTATGTTAAGTGTCGAGTTCTGCATTACCCACAAATTGTGCTTGTTAGTATATTCATTTAGTCAGATAAGGCAAAAATGTTTTTTTTTTATAATAGGATGGCCGTTATACTCCCACGAAATCAGAACTATGTCGAATTCCGAAAGTTAAAGTACCTTGTTAAAAAAAAACAAGAAGGGCCTTGTTTGCATACAAAAATTGACCCTCTTTTGATAGAAGTCGCTATAGTTTCTAGTAAAAATTTCTTTGTACTTAAAACGAGACAGGTTAAAATTTAACCGCCATAGAGTTGGGGAAATACTCAACCCCAAAACAGAAGAAGTGGAAGAATTTTAGAAATTCTTTTGAAATAAATGTACGCCTCTTTATTCTAATTAGAGATTGCCATTACCAATTCTTGATATTTTATAGGGTGTATACTGTAAATTTGGCCCAGCAGCTGTCGTGTTTTAATTGGTTATTTATTCCTCTAGCGATCGAGGGCAAATTATCTAATTAGTTTTGCAACAGTTGCCTTTTTTATGGAGCTTTTGATATCCAGTATTATATAGCTAACCTCAAATGTTCCTATTTTTTTGGGGGGTTTAAACTGATTTCAATACGAGTAGTGGCTTAAACCAAATACGTTTGAGATATATAGATGCTTCGGTAATATTGAAAGAGTTTTTTCATAAACATGATAACATACTTACAAAGTTAGAAACTAAACTTAAAGCTTAATTAATCCATTAGCCGAACCACCTTCCTTGCCAGATGGATAACCCTAAACAGATATTAAAACCATTTTAATTTAAATAACAAAAATATGTGGTTTTTATTATTTACATTTTTGTTTTTATGTAATTCTAACAATAAATTCATAAATTTAAAAGAAAAACATAATTTTTTTTTTGTATTTAGTTGTGATAGTTAAAATTATTATAATTAAATATGTATGTATATTATAATAAATAATCACAATTTTATATTTGTTTAGGTCGAAACTGAAAACCAAAAAATCAAACAAAATTAAAAACTATAAGATAATTAAATAGTAAAATTAAAAAATTTTTTTTTTCTGTAAATATTTTTTTTTTTTTTTGTTTTTCTATAACTTAAAAATCTATTATTATAAAATAAATTAAATAATAATTAGTAAACAGCAAAATTGGTTTTATGTTTTATTTTTTTTTTTTTTACATATCTCTTCGGTTCTTAAATTTTTAAAGCTTTTCACAAATTCAACTCAATCCATTGAGAAGCCTCACCACACTTTTATTTGTTTGTGAACTTTTAATTGAAATAAAAATAATTATAAAACAAAATGAATTAAGTAATTAAATAAAAATAACACTCAGGCGGAATGAAACTTGTATAGTTTGTTTTTTGTAAAGTGTGTGTGTGTGATTTTTGAAAATTTAGTTTTTTGTTTAAAATATATATTTACATATTTTAATTTAATTAATTATTTAAACTATATGTATATATATATATATATATATATTATATTTAATATCTTTAATAATAAAATTAAACAAAATAACTCGTTTTAATTATAATTAATCTATGCATATTCATGGGTTTGATTCTAAATTTATTAAATTACTAGACTCGCCGGCCCCGGCCACATTCGTTTGTGATGTTGTCGGTGGTTGTAGCCCGGTGCTTGATGTGGATGGCATATTGATTGATGTTGAATCGATGTTACTACTACTACTACTACTCGCTAATTTCTTATCATGATGACTATGTTGTCTTATCGATCCGCTAATTTTTTGCTGATTAGGAAATGATTTTGGTAATAGTTTTTGTCGACTAGAATCTGTGGTACGCGATAAACGTTCACTAAGTGCCTTCAAAGCAATTTGTCGTCGTCGTTCCATATCGTGTGGATCTACACCCGGTATACTGACGCTGATCGATGTTAATTGTGATGAACTGCTACGCGATGGTGATAACGGTTTTATAATACCGATTTTAATCGAAAGTCGATATAATGGATTAACTAGAGTGTTTATAAAAGGTTGTAGAATATTTGGAAAAAAACTAGAAAATGTAAAACTATCGGCACTATCACCGCGGCTCCCATTCGGATGCCGTTGATAGAATCTTAAGTAGACCCATGATACGATCAAACCGGAACAAAACATAGCTGGATGTGTTCCGTCCAAAAGTCCAATTAACCACAATATTAACGAACAGAATAATACAGTCATTGGAATATTTCTGAAACGAAATTAAATTATTATTCGAAATCTAAATTTATGTATTTTAAGACACATACCGATTTGTAAATTTACCAATCGGTGTCCGAGCTATTAAATGGTCGGGCATAATTTGTCGAACTGCTACGCTAACCCCAGCCACATATCCGGCCAGGCCATGGATATGTACACCGAATAAAATATCGGTATTTTTGGTACACATATAAACAAACAGATAATAGAACGATGTCAGTATTGCAACACCCAAATTTGTAATACCAAAAAATGTAAGCATTTCCATTTGTCCCCATAGTGGTTCGATAAGTTTACCACATAAGCCCACTGTCACTATATCCACTAGAACTTCCCAAAAATGTATTTCTAAAAAGCAAAATGTAAACGCAGTCCATATCCAGAATGCGGGTGGCAATAAATATCCTGGCGTAACACTTAACACTTTTATAGCGGTATCCGAAAACGATAAAATATAACCAAGTATCGTAACTATACATATGAATTTAACAGCAGTCGATGTATTTCCTAGTAGGGCTTTAAATTGTTGTGTTATATATGGTAGATTCCTGCTAAATGCACTCAACGTCGCCATTTTTCGTGGTTCTACAGATCTGTCAAAATATTGGAATACAACTTTTTTATTATGTGACAGATGCGTGGTTTCGATCATGAAACAAAAAATGGCCTAGATTATAAATATTTGACACGTTTCCCCTTTAAAAAAAATAAAAGTGGCATCCTGTGACGAGCACATAAAGCTATGTTTCAAGAAAAAATATGTTGAATTTTTAATATAAGCCAAGACACCAAAAAAGATTAATATATAGGAGGGTACAGTGCAGCGAAAGGAGCATAAGTTTGCAAAATTCACATTGACTGCGAAATTCATCATGTAGAACTCGAAACAAGCTCAGTAATCGTTGGTGCCAGTTCTGCAATAGGTTTCTCCGATTTCATTTCGAGACAACGAAGATTCGATGACAACATTTAATGGTACCAAACGCATCGCTAAGGATAGGAAAGGGTACGCGATGGTCCCAAAGTCACGAAAGGCAACGTAAAGGAAAAGTAAATTGTACTAAGTCAAGTTGAGGAATAGTATAATGGATGTATAAAGGAATTGTTCTACCCGGCATGTCCAAATACGCAAGGCTTTTTGTCAAAAAACGAAAGGAAAGGCTGAACAAAATTATTGTAAGAGATCGATATCAAATTCCGGTTGTTCAAATTGGTCATCTGCAAGTAACTGTTTATTTCCGCACGTTACATTTGCAAAATGTTTTTCCGTGCCGGTTGCCAACGACCTGTCAAATATAGGGCGTTTGCAACCCTTTACAAACAGTTCAAGTGCTTACGAGTCTGTGCAACTCTCCGTCAGTATTCTTACATGGATATCTAATCGTGGAGTCGTCTAAATGGAGCCTTCGAAAAGTAAGAAACTGGCAATATCAAAGTTTCCAGAGCCAGGTAATGTATAACAAGTTTAAAGGTTTCTTGGACTGGTCGGATATTTTCGGAATTTCGTTGAAGACCACGCTACTGTTGCATGTCCGTTTCATGTTCAGGTTGGACAAATTACAGTTAAAACCCACCCCATATGAAGAGCGATATTCCCATTACGAGTTAAAAATCCTGGCTATTTGCTCGGCGTTGAAAAAGTTACTCCATTAACATGTTTGATGTGGGCAAAAAAGTTTATTTTGTAACTGACTGTGCTGCGTTCAAGGGCGTAATCTTGAGAAAAGTGTTATCGTCCGGCATCGCGGGCTGGGGAGAGTATCCTACGAATTGCATCATATGGACGCACTGTCAAAAGGTCCAATCCTGTATGTACATAAGGAAGACATCATAAATTGTGACTCACAACCCATGTCAAAGCTGCGCAGAAGATCAAGAAACTGATATCTCGAATTTTGGATTCAGGTGAGTATCAAAAATTACTGAGTTTCATTTTTAAGGGAGTTATTATCTGGTAGTTTTCAAGGTAATGGACAACTGGGCTATTTCGAGTGGACATAGTCAATCAGGGGTTATACTACTGGCGATAGGCAGAAGCTGGTACAACCAACGCACTCAAAACAATTGAATCAAGCAGTGCGGTGCTTTTCTGGAGTTTCGACTCCGAGTTCGGATGTCATCGCACGATGGCCGTATATAAAATAAGTTAAATTACTAATCAAAAAGTTTAATTTTATTTCAAAAATAAAACATTTATTATTGCAATTGTCCAATGGTTGTTATGAAATATTGATGTTGTATATTGCTATTAGGACACAAGATTTTATACAAAACAAAAAAAAAAATTTTTAATAAAAATAAAAGAAAAAATTGTTTTATATTTATTTACATTTAAAAATATAATTTATAGATTTTCTTTTTTTATTTTCTTTAATATAATTAATTGTTTCTTTAATTAATAATCATACATTTAATCAGTACAAAAAAAATATTTGTAAAATCTCGTAGAGACATATTTATATATTACTAGTTTAATGTTAATTAAATTAATTTTAGGACAGAACATTAGAAAATTTAAATTTCCTTAAAAATTAATTTCATTTTTTTTTATTTACGTTAAATTATTAATTACTACTACACGATGCTTTGTGTAATGAAAATTTAGGAATTACATTTTTTTTGTTTTTTATTAATGAAATGCGTTTGTGTGGTTGTGAAAAAAAAATAAGGAAAATTATAAAATAAATAACAAGAAACGAAAAAAATGAAGTTTTTCGTTATTCCTAAATTTGAAAACTTAAAATTAATTTAATGCATAAAAAAAAAAAAAATTAATTTTTAAATTTAGAAAAGTAATGTTCCCATTCCACCCATTTCGGATTGTTCTTTCACGAATATTTCGAAGTATTGGTAAATAATTGTAACGGCTAGAAGGATACCCGTGCCTGAACCAATTGCACCCATAAAATCAGCTAATACTGATAGGGCGCCAATACATAGACCACCGAATGCGGCCGCTGTTGGAATATACCGATTCAATTCGTGAATCATGGAATTGTCGCGATGACCTCGCATCACCATTTGTTGTTCTTTTAATTGTTTGGCTACATCTTTTGCCGAGCTACCTGAAACATCAATCCATGTTTTGGAGAAGAATGCACACGAACCCAACATGAATATAATATATAATACGGCGTGAATTGGATCAGTTAAAATATGTCCAACACTTTCGGGTGGTGACAGGAAGTAGCATAAACCACCAGTTGGATATGATCTGGCGGGTCCACCACCACCAACATCGGCCCAAACACCAAGTAAATTAACCAAAAAGTTACCATGGAATTTAACGGCCAACATTTGTGAAATGACATACAAATTGGAGACGAGCGCCGATTGCAGAATGATGGGTATGTTTGATGTATAAAATAATTTAATTGGATAGCTGCTGTATTGTCCACGATAACGCGCTGATTTTATTGGTAGATCGACACGGAATCCTTGGAAGTATATTACTATAGCAAATACGAATACTGTGGCCAATAAATTCATCAAGTTTGGTAAATTTTGTCGGTAGAAAGCTTCACGTAAACCACGAACTTTATCTTGACGTGTGGCCAACAAGTGGAATAGTGCGATTACAGCACCTTCAAATTCAGTTCCACGGCCGGTATTGACAGTAGCCGGAGAAAATGCCTTCCATACAATAGTTTCACAAATATTTGTCGCAATGAAAAGTGAGATACCTGATCCTAATCCATAACCTAAAAATAAAATTTAAGCAATTAGTATAATAAATTCAAAAGTGGTTGTGATTTTGAAGCTTACCTTTTTGTAAAAGTTCATCAAGTAGCAGCACAATTAATCCAGCGACAAATAATTGAATGATAATCAAGAGACAAACACCAGCACCAATTTCAGCTGGATCACCATACATGCCAGTCATAACATATACAATGGCTTGTCCCACCGTAATCACCATACCAAATAATTTTTGAGCTCCGTTAAATAGAGCCCGATCTTTTGGCGTATCACCTACTTCAATAATTTTGGCACCAGCCAGCAGTTGCATGATTAAACCGGATGTTACAATTGGAGAGATACCTAATTCCATGAGTGTACCACGATTTGAGGCTAAAATAACACGAATCCAGTAGAAGGGATCAGCTGAATCTGATGACATAATGCCAAACAATGGAATTTGGCAACATACTAAGAAAATAAAAAGTGTAATTGCAGTCCATAATACTTTCTCTCTAAATTGAATCTAAAAGAAAAATTAGAAAATAAAATATATTACAAAACGGTCTTATATATGATTCCAACCAACGCAACAACAAAGTGATTGTGATGTGTCAATTTCGGTTAGTGATCGGTTAATCTAACCTAACCTCAATTAAATAATTTTTTAAATTACATATTTTTTAATAACATAATTTATAAAATGAATTACAAATATTAACAAAAAAATAGAGTTGAACACAAAAAATTGTAATGTTTACAGTAAGTGAAAGCTCCACGAAGAAGAAAAAATCTTCCACGTCCAGTCCGGACGTGGAAGATTTTTTCTTCATATAAAGTCGCGATTTATCTATTAAACTACAATCAAAAATCTTTCTAGCTAAATTAAATTACGAAATTGTGTACAGTTTCGTGTTAACAAGATAAGATTTACTGTAAATTTTGGAAACTACTTACTTTTCGTTCAGGTTTTGCGATTTCAGGCAGTATACTGCAGAATGGCTTGATCACCTCGAGAAATTTAACTAAAAATAAAAATTTTAATAAAATTTAATTATATTAATATAATTTTGTTTATAACTATTCAATCTATTATACAATTCAACTATGATAATGTATTTACGAACAAAAAAATTTATTTTGTCTACGTAAGCAAAGGTACAGTACACTCTTGACGTTACCATTTTGCTACAAAATTTTTTTATTTTTTTTCACCAAATTTTAAACCAAATTTAAATTATAAAATTCAACAATTTACTCACTTCCCATGGTGAATTTTATACAATTAGTTCACTAACTATTTATTAATTTAAAATAATTAATACAATTATAATGTATTTATTGGTTGTAATTGAATTAAAACACAAAAATATCAAACGTTAGTTTTTCGGTCATATAACGCGGGGCACAGAACACACAAACACAACTTGCTCCCAATAGAAATTTTTATGAAATGAAAATTTTATGAAAGAATGACGAGAAATGGAGCATGCGCGTATTGGGGTAAAATATGGCAACATGGACGACACGTATACAATCAACAGATCACGTGACTTGTTGTGTTGGAAATATGCGGTAAAAAATAATGTATCGTCACGAAACTTTAATTTAAATTATTTCAATATTTATATATATAACCACCAAATATTATCGATTATTTAAAATAAATATGAATTAAACTTTATTTCGGTATATAAAAAATTTAATTTAACAATAAAATAAAAAAATACAAGTTAAATTTAAATTTCCCGCTCTACTAATGGTTGAAGTTAAACCGATTCAGATTTTACTACCAACCAAACGACGTTTGACATTTGCATAGTAATTTATTTTAAAAATTATACATATTTCACTATTGAATTTATTTATTTATAGTAAATAATGATAAATATCTTAAGTAAAATGATTTATAAATAGTTTTGAATTGTAAAAATCAAAAGTGTTCATGACCTGCCAACCTTTAAAAGTTTATGAATTTTACAGTTATTTTCCAATAAATCAAATGTGTTAATGGACCAAACAATTGGAATGGAAAGTGCTAAACATAAATTAATATTGCTATTTAGTGGCAAACGAAAATCAGGAAAAGATTTTCTAACAGATATTTTACATAAAAAGTGGGTGAATTTAAAATAAAATCCTGATTTTTTTTGTATTACGATTAGTTTTTACTTTTAGTGTTGGACCAGACGATTCTGAAATCATACGAATTTCTGCCCCAATTAAAGAATTTTGGGCTAAGGAAAAAAAGCTAAACCTAAAAGAACTATTAAGTGATGGCCCGTACAAAGAAACGTATCGTAAAGAAATGATCGAGTGGAGTGATCAAGTACGTCACGATAATTATGGATTTTTTTGTAATGAGGCAATGCGTAATGCATCAAAACCGCTTATAATCGTAAGCGATATTCGTAGGCCTAATGATATCCGCTGGTTTCGAGAGAACTATAGTCGAGAATCGGTTAAAATTATTCGAATAGGATGTCCGGATACAGTACGAATAGAACGTGGTTGGGTATTTGAGCAGGGTGTAGATGATGTGCAATCGGAATGCGGTTTGGATTCTTGCGAAGACTGGGATTTTGAGCTTCAGAATGACGGAAGAGTTGATAGTGTTGCGTTGATGGGAACAATTTTTGATTTGGTGCGGAGTAAATTTTAATATTAAATATTCAGCTGGCATGGGTAAAACAAACCGAATAAAATTAAATTCCCTAGCGACACAAAAATTTTGCGTTTTTTCTCCAAACCGAAGACTATTTCGTGTAAAAGCTAGCCATATACATTTTGTACGACAACCACATTTCGTTATAACCTCAAAATTCAAATTGTCGTGTTACGAAAGAATCGTTATCTACATAAGAAATGACGTGCGCGCATTTCTGTTGAAAATTTTCATCATTTATCGAGTGTCAGTCTGCTGGAATCAAGCAGAAAAAAAATCCAAAAGTTTTATTTTGAATGTGCTATTAAATAAAATCATGCTATTTGTTTTAAATAAATCATTAATCAACCAAAATAAAATTAATGAAATTCATATTAATACAAGTAGTGCAGAATATAAACATTTATGTAAAAGTTATATCACCGTGAATATAAGAAAAGTGAATCCTATAAACTATTTTTTAATACCATCTTGATTTTAGTTGAAAAAATCTATACAAAAGAAAATTAAAAGTTTTTTTTTAGTAAGTTCACTTAGACAAATTGATCTAAAAAAAAAGTTATTTGATAAATTAAAAAAATAAAGTTACATAAATTTAATAGTTGTAAAAGAAAAGGAATTAAAAAAAAATAATTAAAACCAATATTTAATTGGAAGAGCTCCTTAAAATTTTTGTTGGATTAGGTGCATACATATCCAGCTTAAAAACGACCGTGTTTGGAAGTATAAAATGCCTAAACCAAAGTCAGGACATAAATTTAGAGGTGAGTACATTATTACCACATACATTTCAAGTACATTTAAAATTAGTACATTTCATATGTGTAAATTTACACATACGACAACTTTAAGCTGTCTAATATTAGATCATGTCGTATTTCTGACATCTAATACACTTTACACACACACACACACACACACATATATATATTTCATAAAGAAAAACGTGCAAAATCTTGAAATAGTTTTTCTCGAAATTGGTTTTTTGGGGTACTATTTGTAGGTTTGCATGAGTGTATTGTCCTAATTTTACATTCACACACCGTTTTAATGAGTTTCTCAAGCGAAAAAGAAATTTATATAATTATCATTATTACACTTTATGGTGCATGCATACTCGTGTGTACGTATCATGATTATGGCATGGTATATTGCTGTGTGTCTGCTATGTCTAGTGGATAACATTTAAGTGAAAGTATTTTTTTTATGTGATCTTATATCAGAAAACATTCAGTAAAGTGATAGTATTACTCTTTAATATTTGGTGTTGTTTCCCGAAATACCATAATACATAATGGCCTTCACTTATTTACAGTCAGTAAATGGCAAATTGGTGTTCGCGAACGAAAAAATATAATGTATGTACATACTACAATGTTGAAGGATGCTTCATATTTAGGTTAAATTTTAGCAAGTGTGTTTCCAACCTTCAATTAAAAGTAAGGCTAATCAGGACAATCGATGTCGACGTATTTTTAGATCAATAATGTAATAAATGCCCTAGATAAATCTAGACTACGTCTAAAATTACCCTCGATTGTTTTGAAAAGTAGATATTTTAAAACTCAGTAAAATTACTTTATGGATTATTTTAAAAATATATTTTGTTCATATATTATTCTATAGTTGACGTAGACTTCTTGGAAATTATTCATGTGTTAATTGTACAAAAGTTCAAAAAATAATTAAAAATAATTTATTTATTATAATATTGTTTATTGTAGATCTCTGATTCATTTATTTAATTGTAGGAATAAAAAAAACCAGTTAGGTCACTATCTATTGATACGAGACTTAGGATACATTTCTAGTAATAATAATAATTGGTTTTTATAGGCCATTAGTGGGCGGAACCGAATTAATAATCAGACTCCATAGATTTTAAGCCCACATCTGCTCTTCATATTGTTCTATACAACCAGAAAAATGAAAACTCGTTCTCTACCCCGACGATCCATCGTCTGCGACAATCGATCACTTCACTGCTTAAATTGTGGCTTTCCGCTCAGAGATATCTATATAATCAGTTTAGCTCGTGACTGGGTCATCGTACTTGCTGTTCTTTCATTTCGTGCCCGACATTACCTATTTTCACCTAATTCCTGATCTTGTGGTTTAAGAAACCTCGAAGGCAGTTGTCATCATCGCGTTTGGGGCCGCATATGTCATGCGCTTGACTTCTACCAAGTTTCGCCCACCATCTCGCATACTCACCCGTCACTCCTCGAATTGTGTGGGCCACCACTACTAAAATCCATTCCGTCTTGGTATTTAAAACCTGTGGTTATATAATTTGTTTAAGACTAATTAATTTTGAGACGAACGGAAGCTGAGAATCGTACAAGTGGATCAAGTAGTTCTCTTACACCGTTATCATTCAGCCAATTTAACATGAGATTAATAAAGAGTATCGGGGACAGAGCATTTCTTTGACGTTGACCAAGGCTGAATGCAAAAGTTCCGATAGCATTTTCTCGAATTTAGCACAACATTGTGACTGCATTACTGTTATTTTAGAAATCCATTTATAGTTTTGAGGTACTTCTAGGTATCATACAGCAAACCATATGCTATCTCGATATGTACTTACAATTTCTTCCGCTAGTGAACTAATTCTCTCCAGTATTATGTAAGACAGTTATTTATATACAGAACAAGAGAAAATTTGACTCCGATAGTATAAAGATTTATATGTAAAGCGGCTACATCGCTTTACCACACTATTTGAATAAGGACTAAAAGACAGTTCCACGAAGTGTCCCCTTAGAATATCAACTAAATTAAAGAGACCTTTTGAACCACTTATTACTAATTGGCGAACGTTGTAAGTGGTCAGCCAATTAACATTTTTTTTACAGAATTCGGTTACCGTTTCAAGATGTAATTGGTTAAATTATATTTATAAATGTTTGGTCAATGGTGAATATCCAACTCAGGGCCACAGCGTGATAAACAAGTACCTAAACCATCGCTATAAACGACGGTGTCCGAATATCAAAAGTCACCCAAATTAAAGGTTCAATCTCAATGACACCGCACCGCACCTTATGCAGACGCATTGTGTTTGACAATCCGTAAAATGCAGACGCATTGTGTTTGACAATCCGTAAAATCGGCGACACCGTGTGTCGCCGATTTTACGGATTGTCAAACACAATGCGTCTGCGCCGTTTCACAAAAATTACAGATCGGCCATTTTATTTTTTTAATGAATTTTTCAATTTTAAATTCCTTTGTTTTCAAAATCAATTATGTTCTATTTTTATCGAATTAATTTTAATTGTATTTGCTTGATGCGAAAAAAAAATTATTTGGTTGTCAACTGAATTTTAAGGTTATGTTGCCAGAAAAAGTAAAAAGTTCATCTGTCTGTTTCGTCTGCACCGCGCCGCGCGATTCATTGTGATTGCCTTTGCGTTTTCTCATATAAATTATATGGGACTTTTAATTTTTTTTACTTTGACTTTTTAACGAAACGGAGCAGTTCGATGTCATTTATATTGAACCTTAAAGCAACTAGTTATAGGAGAACGATTTATTTTTAGTTTCTGAATGACGAATGTGAATCCCTCGTAGGATGGTTCTGCAATTGTACGTTTCCGCAGTCTGTATTTGACAGCTCTCATCTACAGGATTTGACCCATGTGCTAATCCTAAACCACATGTCTGTTAACGTGAGCAGGGATCTGATTAAATTTTGGCGATAAGTGTCCTTTTTATATTTTTGTTTATATTTTTAACAAGTAGTTTTTTAAACGATGCGGATTGTAAACCAGCGATCCAACCTTTTCTTGTCGCCTCCTACGACAAGCAAAGGTTGCTTTGTTGAAATTCTAGTTTCATGCCCATTTATTAGTTTTTATCGTCACATGGGGCGCTTCCCAACCATAGGAACTGTATCGTTTACATTCGTCAAATTCAAGTAGTGTCATCTATTATACTAGTACCATCTTTGCAGATAATAGTTTATCTAATGTCTTCATAGATGGCACTAGCGCAGGGATAGTACGCTATTTTTCTAAAGAATAGGGAATTTATTATTTGTATGGTATTTCTAACAAATATTACCATTATTTTAAAAGACTTTATGTAAAACAGGTAATTTGAAAAAATAATTGTGATTATAACACATTATCGCAGTACTGTTTGATTCTAGGTTTCGTTAGAATTCAGTTTTTTTCTCAACTTTTCAATGGTTTATTCTTGCATCTGACTTCTGGCGATCCTGATCTTAGTACTAATTTTAAGACAACAAAAGTGATTATGTGTTCAAAAGTGTATACAGTCACTTTCGTAAAAAAAAGGAATGAGGATACTTTTGAAAATGGATTAAATGTTATCATCTATATAATGAATTTCAAGTTTTTTGGGAAAACTAATTAAACTGGTAAGTCGTACATAAAGTCGCTTGCTTATAGGAACGATATATCATTCAGAAATGAGTATCAGTAGGTACCACTCCGATAAATTGAACGTGTGGTTAAGATAATGACAGAATAAGAACTTATGCATGCAAAGGATGAAGTTTGTTAAACAGATTCCACTTAATTGTAAGAAGTACTTTAAGTTGCTTCTTTGAGGAAACAAATAATTCAAATCGTTGGAACGATTGAAATTGAACCATGCTATTGGGAAAGAATGTTTAAACAAGATGTACAGACATGGCTGATGACATTCGAGAGTAGAGTCAGGTCGGTCACATTAAACTGCGCTTCGATCTTAAACGCAGATCAGCGCAGAGGTCGCTCTCGGTGATGATGGTTCCCCTGTACAGAGAACGACCTAGCTCTCCTCGGGTTGTTTAGAACAATACGAAGAGCTAAGTAGCTGGGAATCGCAACCATTAACAAAATACTACTAATCCTCGAAATCTTTATTAAAAAATTAAGTTTTTTAACTTTTACTTCCAAACTAAAAATTTTTTGTGACATTTAAAACAAGTCGTTTTAAACTTATTAAACATTCTAAATAATCTTGATATCCAGATGGACAATTTTTTTTATACATTTTACATCCGGATCGTTGAATATATAATTATATATATATATATATATATATATATAAATATATATATATATATATATATATATATATATATATATATATATATATATATATATATATATATATATATATATATATATATATCGAATATTATGCGAATGCACTTAATGCTTACCTTTATATGCCATATGGAATATTAACAAAATTCTTTTAAAAAAGAAAATTACATTTTTGTTTTTAGAGTTTTAAAGAAATCTAGAATTTTATGTTTAATTAATGCTATACTTACTTTTCAATTTTATGATATATTAGGATAAATTATGTATATTACGCTAAAGATAAGAATAAATAATTTAAATTATGTTTGAATTTTAAAAAGTAAAAACATTTCTTTTCTTTTAACAAGCCTAAACCGTTAACTTATGAATTTTAAAAAACACAAACTTAAAAAATTCCTTTCCATATTGTACATTTACGTGGTTTCTTAAATTATATCCACGATTATGTAAGTTGATTAACGTTAAGTTATATAAATATTATAAATATTGATTATTAGAAATAAAATAACTCGATCAATTCAGATTCAATTCACAACATTTAATGCGAGCGAAATTTACATCACGATACATTGAGTTCAATGCATGATATCAACAAATTAATCTAGATCGAATCAAATAATAATTAACATAATAATGTAATTACTGACATAATCAAGCTTAATTTATTCATACTAATTATCAAGTTGACGAATTTGATTATAAAACTATTAACGTTTAATGCAAACCGATCAGAAGCAATAAGGTTCCAATAACTTCATAAAATATTAGTCCAAATCAAAATTTGTGTGTACCTATATGTCTAATTTATATAAAAACTAGAAAATGTTTAATAAGGATGTGGACATTAAATGGTTAAGTAAAATATTAAGTTTCAAGTCCCACAGTAAATCAAATACGTTTAGGAAAAAAATTAATTTTAAAACTTAAAATTCTATAACTTAGCTGTTAGTGTAATGGTTACAGCTGCGGTAGTTGTATTGAGAGGTACTAGATCCGAATCCTAGTAGAAAAACACATCGTTCATTGAGATGACAACAAAATGTTTCCTGTGGCAATACAAGCTAACCATTTTTTGCAATGCATTTGAATGAAATAGTAAAAAAAATTGTTAAACCCAATTTAATTTGTATTTACCAACATTATAATAATTGAAACACTGAAAAATAAAATCTTTAGCAATACTTGAAAGATTATCGTGGAATCATCTCCAAATTGAGACCAAATCCAAATTCAATTTTTGACAATGGTGAAACTTGTGATATCATTATAAATGCTCTCCAAGGTGCGATCGGCAAATTATCCGGTAAGTCAAGAATACCGGTAGTGTTTTGTGTTGGTATGTGGAATTTAAACTAAGCACACCAAAAATAAATCGTTTTGTAAATTTAAACATTTCAAAATTAATAAAATAATTTTTTAATTACCCCCTTTTGTGGCGGGCATACGTCACTATCCCATAGTCTTGTAAAACTAAACCAGAATCGATCTGGATTCAAAAATTCCTTGCATGCATCGAGCAAAGATAATTTCATTGCTTGCTCCTTCCATACCGACTGTTCAAGTGTTTTTGTATGTATTACCAGGTGGATTGGAAAATTACGATCAAATGATTTTAAACATTCGGCATAACCACCTATTTCGATTAAATCATCATCTAATTGTTCTAATAAAATATTATCGACTGAAAACACTTCGGTATATGGTGTAACAGATGGATCTAAATCATATTTTAATATTTCATCACCCACGAACCCTTTATATTTTTTACACTAGGATATTTAAAAATAGAACTGTTAAAGTCCATCATAATTTTTTGTAATCTTTATCAACTTACATTAATAATTTTCACTAAATGAAAATAGTTTATTATTAATATTAAAATCAATTTCATTATTTTTTCACCGTTAAAACCAAATTGACGACTTTAAATATTAAATGTTTATTTATAAATGATACTGGGATCCGGAAAATATTTTAATTTATACATTCGTTAGAGATATGTATATGTATTTTAATATTTAAAATGTAGGATTAAATTACATTTTCATGAAATTATAATTGGGGTAGGTAGGTTAATATATAATTATAATAGTTAATTATAAATTATCACGTTTCTGCATTTTGTGTTATAATCCGATCAAATTTAAAATAATTAATATTTTGCATCAAATTCAGTTAAACTTTGGTGTGTTTCTTGGGTTTTAATGTTATGTATATACATATATATATTTCTCTTCTTTTTCCTTCATAATTTCATAATATTTTATCTCATGTTACAAAAAAAGTTTACATGATCAAAAGAGAGTTTGCCTATCTAAATATTTAAAATTTGTTGATTATTTAAGAAATAATGATTACGATCATTCTACGCTTGTTGTAGTTTTAAAAATATGAGTATTTTTAAAATTAAAAGTGGTCGGCCCTGCTCAAACTCCGATTCGGTTATAACAACTTTAGATTTAATGTCGATTAAATATTTAGCATACTTTTGTAAAACGATATCATTTTTTGTTGGTAAATGTCAAACTAAAATCGGTTTGATATTGGTATGTGAAATGTCAAAAGCATTTTGGACTATTTCCTCTGTGCCTTCTACTGGTTCTCTTAATTTTTTATTCCCATCATCATTCTCAAACTGAAATTTCAGCGAAATAAAGTTATGTTCAGCAGTGAATTAACAAATTTAAGAGATTTATTAAATTATATTTATAATGAAATCCCGGGATTTGTTAAAAATAAAATCTCGGGATCACAGAATTCAAATGTTGTCCGGTTTTCGGAATATCATGAAAGAAGAATAACAAAAGGTGTGGTACTAGGTTTAAAGCTTAAACGACGCCTACTGCTATTGATTTAATACTAAAGAGCTGTGTTGGTTTAGGAAATCGTTGAATTTCTACTTGTATTTAATGAAGTAATTAAATCTCACATTGAATTGATTTATAGATTGAGCTTTTATGCCAAACCCTATCACAAAGGCTTTAAGCCCAGAAAGGCTGCGGTTGTCGAACGATTTTCAGCCTTGCAACCTTTCTTTTGAATCTAGGGTTCTAAAAGAAACTGGAGTCTATTTAGAATGAATATTTTAATTACCTTACTTCTTCCGTTTAGTAGTAAAATGGGGCGAGTATCCTCTACTCGTGAACGGCTTTCTTAACTTAGAAATAGAGATGACTTTGCCAATTTTGTAACATTCTTCAAAGTAGCTTGTCTTTAGGATATCGCTAAAAATATTGGTTAGCTGCAATAAAGCTTTATCTGAAAGAATATTTAGCTATTAAAGTAGTAACATTTAGCTTTTTACCGTTATAAGCTTTCGAATTACGTTGCAAATTTACGAAAAACTGTCATGAAATATAGGCAAGCTGCTTGTGAATTCGGGGAATTCGGGTTGAAATCACCTTGGAATAAAAATAAAGAGGCTAGTTTTGAGGTGATTTAGCTCTGAGTGAGAGGTTTAGTTTGCTTGATAGAAAGTTGAATAAAGTTGAAGTAGTTAAAATGACCTCTTTTTCCTCAATTTCAGTAGAATTATGTTTTGGGAAGCATCTGAGTGGTTTTGATGTATTTTAAATTTCATCTAGTCAGTCTGGATCTTGAATGGAATGGTGAATACAATTAGGAAATAAAAGAAACAAAATTAAATAAAAGAAACGTAAGGTATTTGTTCAAAGGACCAACATTTGCAATTGTTTAAGTTTAAGTTGAAAAATATGTTAACAAAACATATTTCCAAATACGAGCACATACAGTCCTTACGAAAATTATTTGTGCATCGCAAAAACATAACAAATACGCGAATATTCTCTGCCACGTAATTCTCGAGATTTTCTCGAATTTCTGTTGTAATTTAAATATTTTTTTCAAAAGTTTTACTTGACTGCCTTTTAATTTTTACCGCCATTACTTGCTTTAAATTATTCCACATATTCTCAATTGGGTTTAAATCAGGTCTTGGCAGTGATCAAATTTTGTTAGCCCTAATCTCTTAGAAACTTCGTGCTGAAATTATTTAATTGGAGTGTTGACTTGCTACATAAAATGCTAGCCGATCAATTCACAACCGGAAACTAATGTGTGCTCGTTCAATAATTTCAAGTATTTCCTTGTTATTACCTTTTAAGGAGGATTGCATGATTACATGACTCATCGGTAAGTCTGTGCAATTTTAAGTCGCTTTCTCTTATTAGTTTGGCTTGTGAACGACTTATTTAGAATAGTTGCTATATATCTGTGGCATTAAATAAAAACAGGTTACCTGCTAAACTATAAATGATGGGAAATTGAAATCAAAGTTTTTAGTTAGATTTTTCAGTAACTCGTAAACTTTTTATCTGAAGGACTCTCAACAACCCACTTTTTTGGCAATTCCTGAATGTCTCGTTTGAACGCACAACAATCTATTGTTCATTCAGTTGAGTTTCGTTAAAATGGAACTGGTTTTAATGAAAAATTTCGCTTTGAAGTTCTATATTTTCCTGACGTCTATTATTGTTGCTTCTCGTTACCGACGACGACTGGCCTTTAAACGAAAATTGTGGACGCGTCAAGCAAATATTTGATCCAGAGTTTTATTTTTAACAAATTTTTAATCCACTAATTAGGAAAATAACCAATTCGAAGGATTTGGTTGTGTATAGATCGTTAGAAATGAGATTAAAAAGAATAGGACTAAGAATGAAACCCTGCAAAATGTACCTGACTGAACCAAATGGTTTCAATTTCAAATGGTGTTGGTGTTGAGCATCGGGTAAATTTTGAAACTTTCTGACCAAAGATTTTTCCTAAAATTGAAAGGAGGCCTATACCTAGAATTAGGATAACTTGATGTTTCCACACTAAAGAAAAGTAAGAGCATTTAATATTGCCAACAGATATAAGTATGATTTTTTTGAGGTATTCTGATTACTAGGAGTGATAAATTATCATGACCTTATTAAACTAATGTTTTAAAAAATTTGTCTCAGTTGGATGAATAATATCGCCAGAGTTAATTTTAATTGAAAAAGATTCATTTTGACCTTGTGATTTAATTTTTGGATCGGGCGTTTGAAGAGAGATTTAGTGAGCAAGATGTAATTGTGCCGCAAGAACATGTTTGGCTTTAGCGAAATTAAAATACGCTACTTGGTCCAGTTTGCGTTTTATGTTGGAAATGTTAATGTTTGGAATATTTTAGCTTACTTATTTTTACTTATATTTTTACTTTATTTTAAATCTCAGGCCAAGTCATTATAGATGTAACCACAGAATGATTTTCCTCGACCTATAGAGCTCGATATTGACTTGTTGCAAATCATTTGTAAATTTTCGATTATAGAAGTTCTAGATCTTAAGAAAACCGCCATCTAAATCTGAACCAGTAGCTTTTTCTCAAGATCTAGAACATGGATTTAAATTCTATAATCAAGTAGTGGTAGCTACTCCTCCATCTTAGTATTTTGGTTAGCTAGTCGACCAAGTTGGTCCTAGTGAGCAGTCGTTATTTTTATCCGCCTATAGCGTTAGTATGCTCACATCTCTTATAATTTCTTGTCTTATCAACAGACTCTACATTTCGAGCGTTATGGAGTTACTCGAAACGTATGACGGCCGAAACGGTGTATATTCCGGGAATGGATGTTTAGTGGCACCATTTATAGTGATCGCTTTTGGTTTTGTTTTCGTTAATTCTTGAATATCAATTTGGTAAAATAACAAATAAGGCCTTTGGAATACATTTTATGCGAATCAATAGCATTAATAGTAAATCCACTGTCTGAGTGCTCTGTGTGTTTATCGATAAGTTGCATTAGAAGATTAAACTCATCCAAGACAAGACAACCACTCCAGTTATTGCTAAAACAAAATGTAGAATCACTTTATAAATTAACACAAAGGAAATTATATTTTCTGTTGTCAAGATCATGGCTTGTTGTCAAGATCATGATCGAACAACTCTGACCGTTTAATTTTATTGTACATCCAAGTGTCATATATTGTTGTGTTATGCAGCATACAACGATATAAACACGATTGATAGGTGAACAACAAATAATAATTAAGATTATTACAATAATTAACGATAAATATTGAATTAAACATAAATTTCATTATCAATTTATCAACAGCGAAACCTTGATAATTAGATTTTCTTTTTTTTTGTTTGTATAGCTATTGTGGATAGGAGCTAAGACATTTATATATTTTTGTTGTAAAATGTTCGTTCGAGGTTATCTGAAATATATTTCTAATTTAATATTTTTTCCCGTATGTGTTCAAAACTACACTGATTTAGTTTTAATCGGATTTCGTATATAAAGAATGTGCATGCCAATGGAAATTACCACCACAACGTACTATAATATAATTAGTGCTAAGATCAAAGTCTAATTTATTTAGTGATGCATTTATATATTTGCGATATACAAAAAAATTCCTTTGTCAAATATATAAGTGATACTTTACTTTTAAATTGAGGTAAAATGAAGAGGTGGCATTTTGCTAAACTTTTACAAAATAAGTGTTCATGCATTGTACATAATATATGATAATGTTTTCGCACCAATATGTTATCGGGTTTAAATGTATTTTCTATACGTGTTTTTAATCATTACAACATAAAAAGTCGAAAAATTATAGTATCATTAAACGCGGCCAAGGTGAAGTCAATGCTACGTGTATTTTCTATATAATACACCAACTATCTTATCGTGTTTACAAATCGACACGCGGATGACATATAAAAAAAAAATCATCCGCTACAAAATGTTTGATCAAGGCTAGAAAATGTGAGATGAAAATTCTAAATCGAGCTAATTTAATTACAATTAATTTATGAAAAATCAATTAACTATAAAATTTGTATTACAATTCTATTATATCCGAAGTATCGAGGGAAATGTAACAAGGTTATTATGTAAACAGTCGCACTTAGTGTATTGTGCAATTCAATTTTTATTTTTATTTTTTATTTTTTTTTGCTATTGAAATCATGATTTTGTTGCGGAAGTCATACGGAAGTGATTTATAGTGAATTACATTCAAAATTCTATTTTTGCTCTTTATTCTGGTGTGACGGTTGGCCAAGGTACATTCATATTTTTTCAACAGCTGGTTACAATAACAAGTACGTACAATGCCAATTTTTATTATTTATTGTTTTACTGTATTTGTATAAATTAATGACAAATTGCAGGGTTAAATAAACATTTGAAGTCACTTATGTTGTTATACAGTAAATAAAAAGAAAATTTGGCGCCTATGGCCCAGATCATAGCTAGTATCGTAGTGGTCTTTTAAACGGTAGTATAGCTAGGCTGGCAACTCGCAGAGTAGACCATAAGTAGTAAATCATTTTAAGGTTCGACAAAAAGATATTCTGTTCCATTCATATTCTCTTTAATCTCTGTCTAAAATTTATCCGTTTAACTAGGTAAGAGTGTGACTCAGAGAACGAGAAATGGCTGCGGGTAGAATACTTTTCCCACTCCCAAAACTATAAAAGAAATTCTTCTAACTGTCTGATATCTCGGTCACGTGTATCGAAAGTGGATTCCATTTAATAGGCGCAGGTACCACTTTTTGTATGACTCTTTCTATGACCTTTTGTGTGACGTTTTGTAATTATTGATTATCATTATTACTAACCACATTAAACTACTCATATAATTGCCTAGATAAATTTTCTTATGTCATTATGAACGTCAAATGATATAGAAAATCGGTTTAGCTATCGAAAACCATTTGCTTTACTAGGAATAAAGATAACGGCTACAAAATTGTACACGTTTCAAATGTCATTATTATCGTTATATTATATATACTATTTTTAGTGGAACTAGTTTTAAATAAATCAGTCGGTCGAAATTATGAAAAAATGGAATTTTGCAACAATTTTTCTTTGCCAAATTATCTTATAAACTTCAGCTGCACATAACTGTCTGTCGACCGAAATGGATTGGTTAAAGCAATGTGACGTTTAATGTATAAGCGACCTTTATTATTTATAACTCGATTCATTTAAGATATTACAGGAAATTACATCTAACGATTATTACTTTAGTTCTAGTGCATAAACTAACTGAAAATTACTTTTTTGTAATATTTCTTTAGTTCTAATCTCTGTTTTCTATTCTGGGGCCATTGCATAACTCCATAATCACGTACGAAGATACCGTTTATCTGTTCTAAAGTTTTAGACCAACAAGAGACACCTTCGAACCTGATCAATTTTGATTGACTATATAGAATGAAGTTTGGGAGATTAAAAGATACTGTCATTATTCAATTATTAAGTCAAACATAGACTTGACGAAAGAGTTCACAAAATAATTTTGGATAAAGAAATATACGTTCGGTAACGCACACTTAGCTTTGGTTTTATTTGATTTGCCTAGAAACTAGGAGTAAAAAGATTTATTTGTGAAATGTTTACTATTTTATTTACAGTAGTATTTTCTTATCAGTTTTTACTTATCAAATATCAAAGTTTGACATTTGATTGGCAGAGATTATTTCTAAACGTATTTTTTTGACGATATAGATTGTTATGAAATGAAAGTTCTCTTAAAAGTACTTTTTGCGTTTAGATGTAAAATTTACTTGTTATTACTATTCATCTTGAGAAACATAAGAGGTGCCATCGCGTGGAAAATTCACTCAATTAGAACCGCTTTATATTTATTCTAATTAACTAATGATGGTTATAGGCTTAATTTGTAAATTTGCAACCTCTCAACCTTTTACTATTTTGTAATGGCGCGACTTTGGTATTTAATGCACAATGTTTTCGGTTCACATAATCAAAGCAATATTTTGCAAGTCAAAGTTATTAATTTGTGTTTGCCCTATAATATTGAAGAAGGTTTGTCCTATAATATTGAAGAATCTTAAACGTCGCAGAGTTCAGAATACGATTAAATGGTTAACTCCAATCTAATTTCACTTAGTATTATGACGTCTTCAAAAATTACTTATCGAAATCTTTTAACTTTTCCGGCTTAAGGTTAGTACCAGTCACAATTCTTTCTATTTTTTGCATTCCTTTAAGTGGAAATTCATGATTTCATGTTTTCACCTTTCGTGATCAACGGTACATTTTAATGGAAATCCGTTTACTTGGCTTTAACTTTAAAGCCAGGATACATGAAATTTGTAAGTTTCACTTGCCATTAGCTTCCAGTCAAATATTTGCAATCTATTCCTTATCAAGAAGATGATCCACTTTTCTGAAATATTTTTAAATAATTATTTGGACCAATTTTAATAGACCGTTAATTTGGTTCCTTTCTATTTATTATTTCTCAACCAGTAGGAAATCATAAAAATTATGATGTGAATTATGACTGAATATGGCTAAAGCTAGCGGTTTCTAAACATAAATAGATAAAAACATTTTCAGTGGTCTGACTTGACTTGATTTTGATGTGCTCTTACAAACCGTAAAATTGTATGTATGTATATGTAAAACTACCAGAAGTAGTAAGTGGATTTGTCAGCTACTTATGGTAAAACTAATTGTGATCCTGTAAACTTGTTCAATTATAGAGTAATTTCCTCTAATACCAAATTGACGAAGCGGTATAAGATTTCTTTTAAACAGCTTCATCATTTTGAGCAGACGTATCTCATTCGGGCTTGCTTGGTTTCGGTATCATAATTATTTTGGCTACTCTCTTTCGGCGTTGGTTATATGAAGAAGTTTTCGTACTACTTTCTCAGGAAGTGCTTTTACTATTTTACCTCTTAGGCTATGATTAATTTCGTCTTTCAACTCCCGTATAGTGTTACAGGTAATATTTTTCTATAATTCTCCTTATGTACTGGAATTATATCTTCCGATGATTTCCTTACGTATGGTACAAATGTCTTTTTAAGGTAAGATGTCAAAAGTTTTGATTTCTGTTTAGTATTTGTTACCCAATTTCCACCATCAATTTCCGTATCTTTATCGTCAGTATCATTTGTTAGTTAGTTAACTCTGCGTCTGAGCTTTATGGTGGTTTATTTTTTTTTGTTTATTCCATGCAATCTGTTCTGGGGCCGAAGAAGCTCTTCTAACTCTTTCGCAGTTAACTTAACGTCCACTTTACGCCATTACTAGCCAAATCGAGGACGCGCGAATACAGGTTCGCGTTTTAAATACCCATCTGCACATTGTATTGCTCCAGCCAGCCTGTACTGGCATGGACGATGGTTCGGCCCATGGATTCTGCACTCCAACGGGGGGTCATAGTTGTGTTCATCGTCATCACCGATTGTAATCAGGCGATGAACAATTCCTTTTGCAACCCTCCCCCGTTGGGATTCGAAACCGGTACCTCCCGTCCCAAACACCGCAGCTTTAACCACTGCGCCAGTTGCTCGGTTTTATCGTGGTTGGTTTCTCTGTTATGTTTTTCTTGCTTTCCGTTTTTCATTAACCAACTCTGATCTTAACTTAATGTTTGGTTTTTTTAAATTTTTTTTAATTTATTTTTATTTTTAATTAAAGGGTGATTTTTTAATAGTTATAGGAAATTTTTCCAAAAACAGACACATAAAATTAAGAAAAATGCATGAAATCTTTATTTGAATCGATCCATATAATCCCATATAATTTATTTAACCTAAGCTTCTTTATGAAACAAGCTATTATTGGTGACGTAGAGCTTCTATTTTCACGGCAAGTGTATTTACTTTGTGTATTTATTTTATTTATTGGCACATTGGTCCTTTATTATCTTTTGTATAATTTTATTTTTTGTATTTTTTAAGGCTGCCGTCATATATTTTACTGTTGTAAACGAACGAGCAAATTCTCCCAGAGTAGAATCCAACTCTGCTTTGCTATTGCGTGTACTAAAACATTTTAAATAAAAGTATTGTATGACATAACGATGACCAATTTTTTCTATGTTTACAAATTCACTGAGAGCGTTCACTATTGATGGTTGCCAAACAAATACTAAACAATAGAGCGTCGTCAAACTTAAGCTTTATAGGTTGGTACTTTCTACCATAGTTAGTTTTTCAAACAACAACCGCCACCTATACGTCGGGCGAGTACTTCTGGGACCACCCTCGTACTTATTAAGTTTAGGTCATAATGAATTCGGAAGGGATCTTAAATTGGTATTTCGAACGTCAACATGTATCTTAGCTACTTGAAAATTTGTATATGGTCTGCTAATTAAATTGCAGTTATAAATTTCAAATAAACATTGATTCCAAAGTTCAACTAGCGGTCAAAAGGCAAACTGCTACAAAAAAACTGATAAGAACAACACGATTTTTTGATAGATTTTCCTGAAGTCATGCAGTATTAATAATTTATGTTTTGATTTTTTCTATTTTTGGATGGTTTAAATATTTTAAAAGTCTTAAATTTTAAATAAATTTGGACTTGATTTGATCTAATTATGCAATTTAACATAGAAATTTATTTATTTTTGTGAAGTAGCTAAGTAATGTACCTGAGTTGGTTGCCCTACAATTAACTTTACTTTTTTACCAAAAACAATTTACAATTATCAATTTTTAATGAGACAGTAAATTTTAAATATGGTTTTATTTCTATAGTTCTATAATTTTCTATAGTCTAGACCCCCACTGTTTGTTCATACGTGAAATTAGAGCGGTAGTGCTGTCCACAAAAATTAATCAAAGATGTTAACAAAAACTCAATTTTTTCACCCTTCTGAGAATGTCGGTATTCTCAATAATTTTTCGTAATGTAAATTTTGTAATGTATATTTTTCTCTGTTCTAATATCTGTTGGGAGTAATAACAATGTGTAATTATTGGAAACCTATAGATTTCTAACTTAATCTAAGTTTGACTGGTTTATAGGTTAAGGAACAGAAGTTGAACGGTCGTAGTTTGATTGCTTTGATTTTCGTAAAAAATTTGCTTAAATGAAATATTTACATTCAACCCCACAAAAAAAAATACTCATCGCGTGGGAAACACCCTCTTTTCCAGATACGTACTGCATACGTACATAAAGTGAAAATAGCAATCAAGATAATTGAAAATGTTCATCGATATGAATATAAAATTAATTGAATCTATGACGTAAGTATGAAAATCTTTACTGTTTTGAGAATAAATATTTTTTCTATTTTGATGGCAAAAAAAAAACTAAAACTAAATTTATATCATATATCCTGCCAGACACGTGGGAAGTCCTATCGGATGGTATTGGTATAGTAGCATAGACGTACGTATATAGATAGTAGTACGTATTCGAAAATATTGTTGACTGTAATTAGATTTCCTACTCGTGTGGCATATTTATGTCGAGTATGAACGGGAAATTCGTAATTTAATAAAATATTTCTATATATTTATACACAAAAAATGGACATTACTTGGTTTTCCCCTAATATTATTTTTGGTTATTCAATGTTTTAGAGTTGCCCGAGTAATTACAATGATTATTTTTAAGAGGTTTATAGCGTATATTGAGTTTTGTCGCACTCGATATGCTAACGTGGAACAAACAATTTTATAAAAAAAATATTTTAATGTTGATTTAGCTGTTTAATTGTTTGAGAACATTTTTGTTTGTGCTTAATCAACTAAAAGTTTCGAACTTGAAAGTGTAAAAGAAATATTTTAAATGGCTTCATTTCCATAACAATTTCCAAGAATATTCCAATGAATGAAATTGTTAATGGAAAATGTGAGAAGCCAAAAACTAATAAAAAATATGGAATTTTACAATTTATTTAACTAATAATTTTTTTTCTTATATTTCAAGGTGGGCGGACAGTCGACTCAAATTCAGATGACGAATCATTTGATAATGCCAGCGTTTATTCACATCAATCGGAAGCTGTTGAATCACTGGAGGACGGACAAGATGAAAATTTAAATTCGAATGAAAAATTTGAAGAAAAATTATTGGTTGCACTTGACAATGCAACCGAAAAATCAGCACAGACACGTGCACAAGCCTTACAAAGTATATGTGAGGTTTTAATGCATCGATATGTTCCTGATTTTATCGAGGAACGTAAACTAACAATAATGGATATTGTTGAGAAATCCATACGACGTGGCAAGGGACCGGAACAAGCGTTAGCTGCGCGAATTGCAGCTTTGCTATTGATGCAACTGGGTGGTGGATTTGATTTTATTAAACCACTTGGTCAATATTTGTTGACTGCAGCACTCGATAAATCGGTTCCGAACGATGCCCGGGCTAAATGTTGTACTGCTTTAGGATTACTCAACTTTTTGGGAAGCGATGACATTGGAGATTTGATTCAACTTATGGTCACATTTGAGACTATATTTTCAGGAAGTTATATGAAGGGAGATCAATCGCCCACTTCGGCATCGGGAGATGCTAGTGTTTTACACAGTGCCGCTCTATCGGCATGGGGTCTATTGCTCACTTTAATTCCACCAGGACATTTTGTTTCGAACATGTCTCAAAAATCTGCACCGTAATTACAAAATAAAGAAATTAATTTCAAAATTTGATAAAATTAAATTTATATCTTTTTTAATATTTTAGATCAATACAACAGCTAATGGGAATGTTAAAATCACCACATTTAGATGTCCGTGTGACTGCTGGTGAAACAATTGCTTTAGTATTTGAATGCGGCCGATCGCATGATGAAGACTTTTTAGACGATTTTATAACCGATGTAGTCGATGCTACAAAATTACTCGCAACCGATTCACATAAATATCGTGCTAAACGTGATCGTAAGACTCAACGGGCTACCTTTCGTGATGTACTTCGCTATCTCGAAGAAGATGAATCGCCCGAAATTAATATTCGTTTTGGTACCGAATCACTATTGATCGATTCATGGGCAGTCCACCATCAATATTCCGCTTTATGCGCTGCAATGGGGCCTGGAATGACAATTCATTTGCGCGAAAATGAATTCATTCGTGATATATTACAATTGGGCAATAAATTGGTGCAAGAAGATATTATTAATTCGAAACGTACAAAAATTGAAAAAAGAATGTTGCATGCGACAGCTTTTAAGACACGAACATTAACCCGAAGTAAAAATCGCGATAAACGTAACGCCGTATTTAATTAACTTTTAATTACGATTTTTTTTTTTTTAAACTTTATTAGTTTAATTTTATTATTATTCTAAATTTAATTCAATTATTTTTATTTCAATTTACAACGCGGATAGATATACACATAAATATGTAAATAATATATATAATTATATATAATATATATATATATATATATATATATATAATATATATATATATATATAATATATATATATAATATATATAATATATATAATATATATAATATATATAATATATATAATATATATAATATATATAATATATATAATATATATAATATATATATATATATATATATATATATATATATATATATATATATATATATATATATATATATATATATATATATATATATAATATATATATAATATATATAATTATATATAATATATATATTTACATATATATATATGTAAACTATATATATAAAATTATATATTTATATAATTTTTATTTTATTTTGTTTATAATTTATTACAATTTATTTCTCATTGTATAAACATTTTATTTTTAATTATTTAAATTTATTATAATAATATAAATTAACTTAAAAAATAATAATTTTATTCGTCCTAGATATAATATATAAATATAATATAATATATTTTATAAAATTTAAATTCAATTTGATTTCAAAACTAAGAATAGTTTATTGTTTCTTTTTTGTCAGTTTGTATAAAAAATATGGGAATATACGTTTTGGGTTCCTAGTCGATAATTTTACAATATTATTGTAAATTTACAGCTTTGTAAAGAAATATTGTAGCATTTTTTCGATATAAATAAAATTATTATTATTAAATATAGATTAATTGTTTAACATTTAAATTTGTAAGTAATTTTTTTGATTTGGAAAAATATAATACCTATATTATGCATATAAATTGGTTGTTATTTTATTTTGGAGTGCCCTGATTTATTTTTATTCCAATCATTTTAAAATTTGACAAACAAAAAAATTCAAATTTATTTCTTTTCATTATGAATATGATTATAGCTAAAAAAAAGTACAGAGAAATATTATAACAGAGAAGTACATCTAATACGAATCATATGTATGTAAAATTTTTATTTAATATTTTTCGATCAGTAGCGCCGACGTAACAACCGAGAACGAGAGGATCGTATAATATCTTCTTTGATATGTTATCTTTTTAATGTCTTACAGTTCAAAATTTAGCCCGGCTTGTATAAACATTGTTTTTGGGTTTAAAAAAATAAATTTGTATTGTTGGTACATTTAACCTTTTTTTTATATTGCAGCTTATTTATTACGATAAAAAATAAATTTAGGCAATCATAAACCACTTTTCGTATATTTTAAACATAAAAATTATAGAAATAAGTTGTAAATTAAATCATAAAAAATCAAATTAATTATATGGAAAAATACGATCAATATCTGCATACGTTTAAAATAAATATTTTTATTCGTAGAAAAGAAATGTACCAACTACCTTCTCGATTTTGTATTTTGCTGTTATGTGATATTTGTACGTATATAATATTCCAAAACCAACACGAATGTATTACACTATATGTATTATACTATAGGTAGTTTTAAGGAAACCGCTCAGAACTGGACATTTTTAAACGATATTTTAAAAGAGGATTTGACAAAACGAGTTAAGGTACAAAACTGGATATTTCAAAATTGGATACATCAATACGAGATAAGGTACAAACGAGATATGCTACAAAACTGGATATTTCAAAACAGGATATTTCGACATGTGATTTAAACTTAAAATGATTTTTTAGGAAAGTTCTGGAATAAGGCCAGTAAGCTTCCATACTTGAATATTTCTAAGGAGAGAAATATAATTTTCCTTCACTCAATGTTTGTTTTCTTTACAATTAATTAAATTTGATTTTAAAACATTTATTGGGAAAACTCTGGTTTCATACTTGAATAATTTTAAGCAGAGATAGAATTTGACTTCTCTTAATGGTTTTTTTTAATTGCTGCTTTTCTCATCTTATTAAAGTAATCATTGACTTGATCGAGTTTACTGTCAGTAAAATTTATCTTCATCTATTTTTTTATTCTACTACTTAATATAACTTTTCTTGACTTTAGAGAATCTATGTGAGAAAAATTAATTAATTTTCATCAACATTTTCATCCTACATATCGAATTTCATCATAATCGGTTAAGAACTAACCGAGTTCCTTCCTAATTGGCAATATTCCAGAACTTTCCTAAAAAATCATTTTAAAATCCCATTCCCATCCTACATATAGAATTTCATCATAATCGGTTAAGAACTAACCAAATTTCACATGTCGAAATATCCTGTTTTAAAATATCCAGTTTTGTATACCATATCTCGTATTGAAATATATCCAGTTTTGTACCATATCTCGTTTTGTACCTTCTCTCGTTTTAAAATATCCAGTTTTGAATTATCCTGTTTCGTCAAATCCAGTTGTAAAATATCCAGTTTCGACTGGTACCCCTTCCAACAACAATACACACCATCCAAATTGGTTTATCGGTTTAATGGAATTTCCATCCGATTCATCCAAATTATTACTATTATTATTTTATCAGACCGAGTTGCATTCGCAGCATCTGTTTTTACACTCGGCACCTTCTCGAGCCACCAACAAGGTGGCTATTATCAATAGCAATAGTGGCTATTATCAATAGCCTTTGATAATTTTCATTTTTTCGATTAAAATGAGATTCTACTTTTTAAAAGTTTGAGCTATCAGGTGTTCAGTCATTTTAAATCAGAGGAAGAAACTGCACAGGTAATATTTTTTATCATTTATTTAATAAACTATTTCGACATTTAAAATGCACAAAAATAACAATCACATTTACATTTTTACATCCAAAATTTTATTTAATAACGAAAATCAGGCTTATTTTTATTCTGTCGATTTTTTCTCCCTACAACCTTGCCATCACTTTTACCACAATTTTTCGAAGTATCTGTGTCTACAATCGGTATATCACCCAACTCCAAAATATTTCGAACGTACTGATTATTTAACAACTGTGTCACAATTCCAGGTCCAATTACAACACAAAGTGCCATATATTGATGATGAATCGCCCATGTGTTAAGTGAAACCGATTCCGATCCAATTTGTATTTTTACATCGGGTTGAATATTATTCTCAATATAACGTAAAATATCCCGAAATGTTGCACGTTGCAATTTTAAATCTTTATTATGGCGATGACGTTGATGATCGGTGGATAAAGATTTTGCCATGACAATTAAATTTGGAAGTGTGTCGTACATGAAATTTTTGTTAATTGTTCGACCATATTCTAATACTAAGCAGATGGTTTCGCCAGCTGTGACACGAAGTGTTAAATACTGTGATTCCAACATTTTTATTAGACACGGCATTATTTGCTTGGTTTTCTTTATATATCCTGCTGATAGTTTGGTCAAAAGTAGACCCCACGAGTGTAGCGCAGCACTGTATAAAATTGATTCATCTTCGGATATCGTTTTCTCGGTGTTTTTGAAAATGCTTTCAAAACTGTCCATCGATTCGATTAAATCTTCATCGTTGTCGTATTGTAAAAAGTACAGAAGTCCGAGTACATTACAACATTCCGCTCGGAGTATGTATCCATTCGTTTTATCGTTGACTGCATTTACTATAAATTGATCTAATGTTGCATCGGCTTTGTATCCATCTCCTAACTGAAACTGTAATAACAGTCGTATTTTACCAGCTAATACCTGTTCATCCGCTTTACCATGGTGGAGACCCTTCTCAATAATTTCCGCGAATGCTAATTTACGGGTCTGAACTAATTCTGGGATGTAATAGTGGATCAATAATTCCGAAACGTTTACTAGTGCTTGAGTTCGAGTTTTAACCGATTTTTCTTCAGCCGCGTCCATGGCATTCAACAAACGTTCTTTTAATTTCTCTAGAGGATCGAAATTTTCTTTATTTATTTTAACTTCATCATCGCTTGATTCATTTTCAAGTAGATAATCTAAACGACGATGAAATCTACTGCTTCTCGATGATTTTATATTTTCATCCTCACTTTTAACGGCAGCCAAATGATTGCGAGACATTTTAGATGATCTTTTCGAGATAGTTTCTTCACAATTAGTATCTATTTTGTACGTAAACTCACTTACTATTAAACTCCCTAGTTTCTAATTAAACTCACTAACTATTAACTTAAGTATTTATTTAAAATTAATCAGTCTTGGTTAAACTATGTTTTAAATTTGTATCTTCACACTTTAACTTTGGTTGCTTGAATAATGTGTGAAATGAAAAATTCATCGTATATAAACAAAAATTTCGTAATCTCGAACATTTGTTTTGTTGTGAAATATTTTTACGAATCAAACCGAAAAATTCCCCTCATTGTGACGCGAACAAGCGAATTTCACAATTTTATCGCAGTACAAAATGAATTATCGATTGTATTCAGTTATTCATTCATAAGCGCAAATTGATTTCATAACAAAATATTTGGATATTGGTTATAGCTCGGGTGAACTCTCAGCTGATTTTAAGATTATTCATTGAAGTTGGAGAAATCGGTGTTGATTGGTAATAGTTTTTATTATAAGATATGCGATCCAGCAATTTCTTAAAAATTTAGGTGTTTATTTAACATGATGCGTTTATTTAACAATGGAACTATTAATTTACAATTATATTTGGGAATTGAATGAACCCCACTTGTTCGGTACTTTGAAACTTAGAATGAAAAATTCGTTATAAAAGTTGTTGGGGACTGCTAAGGACGACTTTGTTTGGATTAATTAGTCACTAACTGAATGATTATGTTTCTTTGCATTAGATGATATAATATTTCTGAATATTACAAAACATATCGAGTCATACGTAATTACTTTCGTCGATACATCAAGATTCTGTCGTCATAACTCCTCAAGACAAAATCTTATACCGTCTTGTGACATATACCTAGTAAAATTCACATAAATCTAAATATTGAAGGGTCTATCTAGCTTATCTAGCGCCTTCTTGGCTATTCGTAAACATTGACAGTCTTGTATTAATTAAGTTTTTATGGAATCCACAATTGCGCAATCCTTAAGTTACTTTTTTCTTCGGTTTCTAAAACACTGTCAAATAGCTCCACCAGATTTAAATAAGTTTGAACTGTTCATTTCCATATGTCGGTTATTAAACAACACATTATATTATTAAATATCTATGTGACGTCACTATGAGAAGCAAAATTAAATATTTCACTCTAACTCCAGGTCAGAACACCATTTTTGTTCCACGTCCCCAGTAAGGAACTGAATGTAATCTTTATACACATACAATAAAAAAGTGAACAAAATATGTTTCCGCCCGGGATCGAACCGGGGGCCTTCCGCGTGTTAGGCGGATGTGATAACCACTACACCACGGAAACTCATGTGAGAAAGAAAATTAAAACGGGTTTTTAACATTCAATAATTTTATTAAATTTTTCTTTTATTCATCTCCCACTCCCACTAAACCATCCAATTTATATTTCCGATCATCACGTCGCTCTAACGTCCGAATCCTTTCACTTTCATTCTGCATATCGTGCTTAAACGATTTCTTATAAAGCGGCTTCCTGATGTCATTCACATTAAGTGTATCACGAATAAATTCATTTTGGATCATATGAGTGGCCAAGCCTGGCCCGATGACCGAACATAATGCTACATACTGGTAATGTAATGTCCACGAATCGATTTCAATTAGTTCAACACCAAAAACCATCTTAATATCAGGTTGAATATTTTCCTCGATATATCGACTGACGTCACGGAATGTGGCTCGTTGTATTTTTAAATCATTTTTGTGACGAAATTTTTGTGTATCGTGCGATAAAAATTTTGTGATGTCTACATGTTCTTCGATTGTTTCGATTAAAATACCATCGCCAGTTGATCGTCCGTGTTCTAGTAAGAGACACAGTAGTTCACCAGCTGCCAATCGAATATTTAAATGTGGCGACTCTAGAAGTTTTATCATCGTGTTTGTTAATCTAAAAAAATACAACCCCATTAGTATATATTGGGTATACAGTAAAAATTTAAAACTACTTACGGTAATAGTGCACTTGAATTTAAATATTTTGATGACACCTTGGTAAAAAGAAGTCCCCATGCAAAAATTGCAGCACTTCGTAAAACTGATTCATCTTCGGACACGGTTGCTTTATTACCAATATTAATTATAGTTTCAAATACGGTCATTGCAGCTTCAAGTTCGTCGATATTTACATCCCTTAAAAAATTTATAGCACCTAATATACTACAACATTCTGCTCGCACACTTAAATCGTTCGAGGTGTCGGTCACTATTTTAACGATAAGATCGTTTATAATTTCAAATCGGTCGAAATTATTTCCCAATTGAACCACCAGAAGTGAGGCCGTTTTTGAAGCAGCTATTGTATCCAAAACTTTAACACGTTTTAATGATTTTTCGACTAATTCAGCGATGGTTAGCTGTTGATCATTCACTATTTCAGGAATATAATTATGAATTAAGATGTTGACAATTTTTTGAAGTCCATTTACTCGTGTTTGAACCGATTTTTCGCTGGCCTCCTCGATACCATTGTACAACTGAATTTTAACTTTTTCTAAAGCGTCAAGGGCATTTTTCTCTCGAATTGCTTCCGAACCAGTCTCATTTTCGTTTTTATTAATTTGTTGATCGGACACATAGATTCCATCGGTAACAGCTACAAGTGTTTGTGTCGATTTAGGCCCGCGAACTACTTTCGACGAACTAATCATTTCTTCACTTATCGAATCGATTTTAATTCTTGACATTTTTAGATTTTTTGTGGTAGTTTGTTTACAAATATTGTTACCCGCCAGATTCACTCACTTATACAATCACACAATATAAAGTTATTAAATAAATCGATAAATTAAATTTACAAATATATCACAGCTGGTTAACAAGTCTTCACTTCGACCGTTGAATAATGAATGACCATATGACATTCATTCATTTGTGTGTTATAACAAAAAATTCGATTGCTTGAATTTCACAATCGACAGTAGAATTGTGAAATTCATTTTGCTGGAACTACATACATATATACATTATACACGCAATAAATTTTTGTTGCTATTTAATTGGATTGCAATTTAGTTAGGGAAGGGGAATGAATGTTTGAATATATTACGTAGCAAACATGACACAAAATAATTTTCGATAAGGTACGCTCAACGAATAAAAAAAGTGACGTAACTAGGAATAGTTTGAAAGATTAGTCATACTTTAAATATTTATTCGGTAAAATTAATAATCGATTAATGTTTGATTGTGTACGTGTATGGTGGATCACATTAATAATGAGTGAGTGGTGATTAAAGTTTTGTTTATATTGATTATTTAACAGACGATAGTCGAATTAGATTCGGATTTTTAATTACGTAATTTCAGGTGCGCTTATGATTAAATTGCGTTTGAACATCATTAACCAAACCATATACATTTTCGTTGCCATTTTCAGCACCTTTATGAGTTCAGTATTGTTCTCTTGCCAAAGACACTTAGGAAGTCTGTACAGAATGAAATAATTGTTCTAATATTAAGCGAAACACAGACTAAGGCTTTAGCAAAATAAAAATCATCCAGAAACATCCTCCTCTCTAGGATCTCCCCAATTACGCCTCGAGGCCATGTTGAGCTTCAAAGGCAATTTTACTGGCAACATTCTAAAACACCTCCTGCACATCAGAATTCATAAAGCTGGTACATTCCATAGGAATGCACCCTTCAGATGTTCGCTCCAAGCTCAGTGCCGTATAACTTCTATAAACTACCCTGCCTCCATATGACAAACTGAATCTATGGATATATGGTTTCGACTCTTCCAGCCGATAATTGTCTGCGTCATAACATTCAACTGACCCACCATATACGATCAAATGCTGCTATACTATGAAAAGGATGACCTGAACTGTTATCAACCGCTTGGTCCAACAGGGTTGGCTCTCCGAAAACATCAAACAGCAGCCCATGATCAACACTCCCTATTGTCAAATCCTAAAAAGAAATTCCCTTCTCTTGGCCACATCCAGTGCGAATCCAATTTTAGGATGAACAGAGCTGATGGCAATCCAAATGCTGATCCATTCGCCGAACTTCACCCTTGAATACATAATTTTTTTTTATTTATTATTTATTTATTTATTTCATTCAATCATTAAGGTAAGTAAGGCCAATGGCCTTTTCGATGTTTACCTTAATATAATACAATATATTAACTTAATAGTAATAGTTACAAATCATTAATAATAATAACAATAATAAAATAATAAAAATAAAAGTAATAATCATAATAACAGTAATAAAATATAAATATAAAATATATAAAAACAATAAATTTAAATAAATATTATAACAAAATAATAGCAATAATTAGTCACACATCATTAGTAAAGTAACATTAATAATAACTATGGCATAATACCCTAACTCGTTTTAAATAATTCACTACATGCTTTTTTAAATTGCTTTATGGAACTGGAACGTTTAATTATTTCAGGCAGTGAATTAAATTCAGCAATACCATGTACAAAAATTGATGAAGCAAATTGGTTGCTAGAAAATCTTGATGATAATGATGTGATACGAAAAACTCTGGATGATGAATTGTAGGATAACAGTGAATACAAATACGATGGATGTTTAATATAAACTAGCTTAAATATAAAACAAAGTACTCTAATCTGAAGATATGTCAATAAAGGTACGCCAACTATAGAATTTTGAAATTCTGAAATATGATCATACTTCCTTAGACAGTGAATGTATCTAATACATGAATTAAAGGCCAATTTCAAACGGTATTTAGAATGATAGTCTGAATTATAAATAAATATGTCTCCATAGGTAAATATAGGTATTATCAAACTTTTTACCAATAATACCTTGATTGAAGTTGGCGTTATGTTACTCAATCTCCTTAACGAGTATAATACAAAGTTCACTTTTTTACAGATTTGATTGACATGTGTATTCCAAGTTAACGTGCTATTAAACAAAACGCCAAGATTACGAACATACTCAGAAACAACTAACTTCTCACCAGAGAGTCGTAATGGAGGCAAATATCAATTTCACGCTTATAAATTGGAAGAACTTGAGTTTTCTTTGCATTTAAAATCAAGCCATTAGATTGAGCCCAAGAAGAAATCGATTCCAAATCATAATTCAAATTATTAAAAATGTCATGAATTTTATTCATTGGACCAGATATATATAGTTGGAAATCATCTGCATAAACATGATATTTTGAGTGTAATATTCTTAATGGTAAATCATTAATATAAAGTGAAAACAATAAGGGAGCTAAGACAGAGCCCTGTGGGGCTCCAGATAATAATAATGTCTGTTTCGAAAACACGCCTTCATGTTTGATTTTTTGGAAACGGCTGTTCAAATAAGAAATTATAAGTCTGGTTGAGAATTTAGAAAATCTAAAGTAAAGTCTCAGCTTCTGTGCCAGTAATACGTGATTAATGCAATCAAATGCTTTAGAAAAATCAAGTAGTAGCAAAACAGAAAAATATGACTGATTCATACTATGTAATAAATCGTAGTACACTTTACTTAAAGCCGTAGTCGTAGAGTGATTGCATCTATAACCAGACTGAAATGGATCTAGTAAATTATTTTCATCAAGATATTGCCTCATTTGTCGACATATAAGAATCTCAAATACTTTAGATAAATAAGGCAAAATACTAATTGGCCGAAAATCAGATGTTTATGAAGGTGTTGAGACTTTAGGTATGGGAATAACAATTGCTATCTTCCACGACTCAGGAAAAATACACGAAGTAATTATGTAATTGAAAATATGTGTACAATAAGGTAAAATAACAGGTAATAATATTTTTATGAGTTTAGGTACTATATTATCATGCCCAGTCGCATTAGATTTAACTTGAAGAAGCGCCATCGCAACCTCAGTTTCACTAAATGTTGTAAAATTCAACTCATTGCTGAAATTTTTATCCACCTGGGTCATCGGTAGTACAATTGGCTTATTAGGCACACTTGAAAACTGCATATTAAACTCCTCAGCAGTAAAATTAACACCACTCTCTTTAGAGGGCATCATCCCCAAACGTCTTATGACTCTCCAGATATTACCATTGTGGTTGTTTGGATGTAGATTTTCAAAATAAAACTTTCTTTTAGAATCACGAATCAGACGGGTAGTCATATTGCGTAATTTCTTGTGAAATAACCAGTCATCTCTATTATTACTTTTACGCCACACTAGTAAAGCACCATCACGTTTTTTCATGGACTCCAAGATAGCAGAATTGAACCATGGAACTACCTTGTTATACTGCAATTTACGGTTGATAGGGACATGATGGTTTAATAATTTTGTAAAAATATTATTGAAACATTTAACTTTACTGTTTACATCAGAACATAAATAAATGCTTGACCAATCTTCTGATAAACTGTCTTTAATAAATAATTCCTCATTTAGTTTACAGAAATCACGGACGAACTGATATTTAACCTTTGGCCGTGGATATTGACATCTATAACACATAAAAATCATGTCATGATCAGAAATTCCAGGTAAAGCAGTTTGTCCGAGAATAATTATTTGGTCACAATCCATGCTTGCTACCATCATTAAATCCAAAGTGGAGGACAATCTCGTATTGGAAAATGGCAAAATTTCAATAGAGAGTGAAATCATTGAATCTGCAAAGTGCCTAGCTGCCGCTACTGGATCGACCATATTTAAATTGAAATCACCCATAATTACAATACGATGATATTCATTCACCGAGTTTGATATAAATGCAATAATTTCATGAGCCTGTATAATGGAACACACACGAGGATTATATAAAATACCAACAAGCAATTTACCACTGGATAGCATTATCTCAACAAACAGGGCTTCAAACCGAGTCACACTACTTTTGTTTACTATTTTCACTTTTAGATATTCTCGAATATAAAAGGCCACTCCGCCTCCCATTCTCGTAATAGTATTTTCCCGGTCATTTCTGAATAATGAAAATCCAGGAATCTCAAATGAGCATTTAGGCATACCTTCACGAAGCCATGTCTCCGATACACCAACAATATGTAAACTGGTGGATGACATTATCTGTGCAAGTTCGTCAATATGAGCAGGTATACTACGCGCGTTAATATGACAAATATTCAAACAGTCAGCAGTGTTTTCCATATTCGCATTCAAAAAATCAACAACCGAATCATTATCATCATTTCCACGAATACTATGACTACGGACCATGTTCACGTGATTGCACATATTTATCTAGAAGCATGTAATGTATCAAATAATTAAGTAAATATAACAATGCCACTTTAAATTCATTAATGAGACTACGTATTATGTATAACTGAAAACTAGTACTAAATTTACTTCTAAAAAGATGTAATGCATCTATATAGATGCAAATATTTACTATAAAATTCCAATCATAATCATTTAGGGGATTCAAATTTTTTATAGGAAAATTAACTTTAACAAATGATTGTAATTTCACATTAAAATAAAAAAATATTAGATCACACAATTTATTGCAGATGGCAGGATAACTAAAAGCATATTGATTTTTTGACATTCCAATAAATGTCAACAAAAAAAATTTCAAAGTAACAAACTCAAATTTGACATCAAAATAAACATGAAACATAATAATAATAACTAAATTAAAAAAGTTTAAACAGAAATAATACTTATAATTAATTTGTACTGTGGTTTTCCATCCAGATAAACTCCATAATATAAAGTGACTGGAATAAGTGATAATATTTTTAAGATGGATGTGTTTTGTTTATGTTACTGATGTCATTAAAGGACCGTATATAATACACTTTAGATGATTCCGTTTTCCGCAACATAATAACGCCGTCTTTGACCCAGAGAAATCGAAAATTCTGCTGTCTTTTAATTTGTTTTGCTTCGTTGTACAACTTAGACTGTAAGGGTGTCAGTTTATGCATAACAAATATTCTACTGGATTCACTGTTGCTAAATTTGATGCCTAAATCATCCGAGCATAAGTGAAGACTTTTCATTTTCTTACATATCACGTTTTTTAAATCAAGCGAGGACAGCTTTACAATATAAAACTGAAGTGTTGTGGTATTATTGTTTAATTTCACTACATCAATAATATTTTCGTTTATAATTTCAGAATGAACTTTAGATAAGACACTCATAACTATCTCTTTGTTCCCACATTTGTTAGACGGGATACCTTTAATAACTATGGTATTTATGTTCTTCTGCTGTAATAAGATGTCATTCGATGCCTCTAGGTGATTAACTCTCTCACGGAGATCTTTACACTCATCCTCTGTTTTAGAAATGTGCGTTTTAAGGTTTTTAATCTCATTTAAGGCTGTTTTTAAGTCGTTCTTTAATGTATCTATAGTGCACGAAATGAAGTTCTGCGAATCTTCGAGACCTTTAAATCTGTTGGTCAGTTCAATAATGCTACTTTGAACATCATCCAATGTAGTACCTGAAGAGTTTGTTTTTGATGTAAAGTTATTTGTGGCATTTCCACCATCACCAGATTGTTCAGGCACATCCTCAAATATTACTGAGCGTCTGCCCACAACTCTGCATGCATCACATTTCCAAAATACTGAACCGTCTTTTAGACGCTCAACCAAGTCTTTCGATATTTTGCAGCACAAAACATGAAAGATTGATTTGCATCCATTACATTGTACACTAGGATTCCCACGACTTCCAGTACGTACTTTATCACATTTCTTGCAAGAAGGCATTTTACCGCGAAAACTTGACACCGGAGGATATTTAAAACTATTTATTGTTTAACTTCAATTATAGTGAGTCACTAATTACACGCTGATAAAATTCGTTTTATAATTCAAATCAGTAAGAAATATTTTATTTAATTGCAAAATAATTAATTTAATTTTTTTATTTTTTATTTTTATATATTTTATTTATATGTATATTTTAGTAATATTATTTTAATTTGCGACTGTTTCGTTCAACAAGCGGCGACTGAATGATCTACACATCCGTCCCAGTATGCAATTGATATTCCCAAAAAACACATTTGCACGGCTTGAGATGTATGTTAAAAATTAAAAGCGCAGGATTATGAATTTTACTGTTGTCCAGACACACAACAAACATAAACACTGATTCTCCTTTTTTTAAATTAATTTTAATTTCTTCACATAACAAAATGAAACACGTTTTTACTTTTTTTGAATTCAGCACCCAACCAACATTTTATTCTTTGTTTACAGCTACATTACAAAACTAAGGCTGTGTATTAAAACGAAAAATTATTATATTATTCATCACTTCCCAAACCCCATGTGGCTGTAATATCATCCGCTTAGGAATCCAACCACTTCACAAATTGGACCCGTTGTAAAACCAATCACCAGTTATACTTGGTTCCATCACTCTACCCCCTCTGACCTAGCCACGTTCCACTAGATGAGCCGATCCATCCATAATGCCTTTAATCATCCCCGGTACAGATAAGCCAGATCACTATTCAGTCCTCCAACTCTATTCAGTCCACGACCGCTAGATAAACTCCTTGGTCAGTCCCTGCTCAAGAAACAACATCAATTACAAAACAACTATACTAAACAATGCAATCAATAGGAACATTGCAGACGACACCATGCATGAGCAGCCCATTGTCAGGAAGTCAAGAACCCCAGCAAATATTTACTCAAATAACCTTAACGGGAACACATCCACGCTACACAGATATACAATTTACAATAATACCAAACATTGGCACAGATACGTAGATGATAAGCCGCTCACGTTCTCGCGCACAAATCGACAAATGTATCAATTTTAATAACAAATCAAACCGTCCCCCTCAACACAAAACGGCAGCAAAAACCATAGATCAAATGAATTCATCATACAAAAACAAAAAATTTATAGAAGCTATATAACATTAATCTTGATCTTGGAAGAGGAAACATCCAAACCTGATGGGCAGAGATTTCTGTCATATCGAAATAAAACACATCTTGCTCTTATTGTAACTAAAGCAGAAGTGACAGAGTCTTCTTTTATTTACAGACCGAAGATAGTAACAATATAAATACATGAATGTAACAATACAGTGTTACCAACATTAAGAATACAATATTTACTTTTCATCATTCGCCCTAAATGTTGTATTTTTATTTTTCTAGACCCATAGCTCTGGAACAGCTGCGATGTTGCTGCTTAGGGAGAGCTTTTATTAAAACATCAGCAATCATTTGCTTTGTTGAAACGTATTCTATTTCAAGTCGACGACACATTACTAACCCCTTTATAAAGTGCTTGACATCTATATATTTCGTCCTTGAGTTATATGTATTCGTAGCACTCAAGCTTATTACACTTTTGCTGTCGCAATTAAGTTTGATCACAATCGATGTATCTGGAAAAATTTCGCATTGTAATTTGTTGAGCCATAAGCCTTCTTGTGTCGCTGCTACCATAGACATGTATTCTGCCTCCATACCATAGACATGTATTCTACCATAGACATGTATTCTGACATGTACCCTTCAAATACCTCATCACTCGTTTTGTAGCATTCCAATGGGCCATTCCTGGATTCTGATTAAATTGACTTAATTTGTTGACGGCATAACAAATATCTGGTCTTGTGACTTACGCTGCATAAAGTAGACTGTCTATTGCCTCTTGGTACGGAATGTGTTTCATCTTTTAACTATCAACTTTTTTTGGCCTCATCTCTTTAGACAAGATTTGCTTAGCATCTAGGGGAGTCGCAACTGGGTTGAAATCTGTCATGTTAAACTTTCTCAAAACATCGTTTATATAACCTTCCTGACATATCGATACTTTTCATTCCTTTCGATTCCTTTCAATTATCATTCCTAATACATATTTCGCCTCACCGATATCCTCCATCTGAAATTTTCTCATCAAATTTTTCTTTAGCTGATTGCGATGATTGCGTCATACCGGAATACTTTATTTGAGTGTCTAAATGTTGATTCCAAATACGGCTGGCTTGTTTAAGCCCGTACAGTGATTTTTTAAGGTGACAAACTTTTTTACCATATTGAAAACATTCTGGCTTCTCCATATAAATGGTATCTTCAAGTTCTGATCTCTAAATCATATTTCGCTGCCAGAATGTTAATAAGAAACGAATCGAGCTGTATCTGAAAACTGGAGAGTACGTTTCTGTAAAGTCTATGCCCTGTTTCTGCGCACATCCTCGGATCACTAGTCTCGCTTTATGTTTTATAACTCTTCCGGCAGCATCGCGTTTCGTTTTAAACAACCATTTATTACTGATGGTCTTTTTATTAACAGGCAAATCAACCAACTCCCAAGTATTGTTCTCTATTAGAGATTGATATTCGGTTGATAGTCATCGTCTGAGTTTGTATTAAAGAATGGTTCTTCATAAGTACAGTACGAATCGTCAACATTACCATCTGTACTAACTGGCATTTGTTGTGGAATCCCTTCTTGCGGAACCATTTCCTGAATCTGAACAGTGTCATCATCTGTTATCTCATGTGGGTGAGTATCTGTATTCATTAAGCTTTCTTTTTCATCTATTTCTTGAGACATATCAAACAAGTTAATATTTTCATTTAAAAATACCTGATCGAGAAACTGATGTTCCATAAAAACAACATCACGTCTGATTAATACAGTTTTTTTTATATGGAACACTCGATATGCCTTAGATTCTTCACTTTCTTAAATTTGCAAAGGCTAACCCCTTTGCTGATTTTTTGGCATAAAAATTATTTTTTGAAATGTACACATATTTTGATGCAGTATTTTTACTTATGACCAGAGCTTTTAATTAAGGTATCATTCATCAAAATCGGGCTACTATTACGTTTTGTATTAATTTTAATTTAAAAAAAATTCTTAAATTTACAAAGGCTAACCCCTTTGCTGATTTTTTGACATAAAAATTATTTGTTGAAATGTACACATATTTTGATGCAGTATTTTTACTCATGACCAGAGCTTTTAATTAAGGTATCATTCATCAAAATCGGGCTACTATTACGTTTTGTATTAATTTTAATTTAAAAAAAATTCTTAAATTTACAAAGGCTAACCCCTTTGCTGATTTTTTGGCATAAAAATTATTTGTTGAAATGTACACATATTTTGATGCAGTATTTTTACTCATGACCGGAGCTTTTAATTAAGGTATCATTCATCAAAATCGGGCTACTAGCGTAAGCTTTGTATTAATTTTAATTTAAAAAAAATTCTTAAATTTACAAAGGCTAACCCCTTTGCTGATTTTTTGGCATAAAAATTATTTGTTGAAATGTACACATATTTTAATGCATTATTTTTACTCATGACCAGAGCTTTTAATTAAGGTATCATTCACACAGTATTTCGCCAACAACTCTTCATTAGAATCATAAACTCGACATCCATGCTGATCAAGAACAACACGCTTGCCATTTTGCACCATTTGACTTATTGACAGCAAATTTGCCGACAAATCCGGAATGTTCAAAACATTTGATATGTTGACTTTAGACACTTCGTTATCAACAATTAAAGAAAACTTGCAGTCACCGATGCCTGTCACATACATTTTTTGATTATTAGCTGTTAGTACTTCTGCATTTGATGCACCACGATTGACATTAGTCATTCACTGAGTGCGTCATATGTGTCGATGCTCCTGAATCGATGAACCAATTCTCATCATTCAATTTATCATTTGCGGCGAATATACTTAACAATGACTTTTCACTTTTTGGTTTAATTTGTTGTTGTCATTTATTTGGTTTTCTGCAATTACTAGCGTATTGGCCCGGTTCATTACAATTGTAGCAACGCGTAGGCTTCTTGTAATGTGTATTGTTATTTGAAAAATACGCGGTATTTTCTTTTTTTTCCACTTTCACTTCTTGAAGTAATTTTGTTTTTATAAAATCTCCTGTTATAGTACCCCCCAAATTCTCGATTGCCATTATCATCGGATTGTACGAATCCGGTAATCCAGCCAAAAGAAATGTGCCTATCCACTCTTCACTTACTGCTAACTCAATATCATTTAGCATCTGTGCAGTTGACATGATGGTAGTGACGTACTCCTCCATTGATTTACAATCAATCATTTTCGTCATGATCATTTTTCGAATCTGTGAATGCATTTGTTAAATGCTCCCAAACTTCTTTTGAAGTACTGGCTGAACGAATATGAACATATTTGGTCTCTGGCTGCTTTTTTAATTTCATCTTCTGCGTCATCTTCTCCTTGCACACATGACCATTAATCTTCTTGTTGAAGATGTGCCTTCATTGCAAAACTCCAATTATTGAAGTTTTCTTGGCCAATCAGCTTCTCGATGAATGGTAACATTGACATCGCTATGATGGATGATAATTACTTTTATCTTGAAATTACTCACTAATTTTTGTTTCGATAATTCTGGGCCTATAACCTGATAGACAGAGATTTCTGTCGTATCGAAATAAAACACAACTTGCTCTTGTTGTAACTAAAGCGGATGTGACAGTCATCTTTTATTTACAGATTGAAGATAGTAACAATATAAATACATGAATGTAACAATACAGTGTTACCAACATTTAGAACACAATATTAAAACACATACTTAAATGGAATACAACAGACTCTTAAGCTCTGAAGCACTAAAAACATTTTAGTACCCCGACGACACAACTGCCTCGAAAATCACAAAACTCTGAAACGCAACAACTTAAGCCCAAAATAGAGGTAACTTAGGGTAGTGGAGCATATCAATATGCACTCCACATATGAGAAACAGACAGATCTATCGGTCAAAGATCCAAATAAAATGCTCGTGACACCCGTAAAATGCATAATCAAACCTCGCCATACACTTCAACACAACACAACAAAACTATAGTCATGAATAGCAATATGAACATTCAATGTACAAAGAGGAAAGGTAATAGGTGTATGGACTGAATAGAAGAATCATTGATCCATAGAAAAAGAAATAACAATTCACCAAATAATATGAGATATTCGCCTGTAAACAAGATATACGACATAACTACTAGAAATTCCCGATCGCATGATACTTTCCGTTGATTGTTTTTCCTTTCTGAAGATAATCAATGAACATTGTTTTTGTACGTAAAGCTCATTATTTCGGCAAAGAAACCGATGTATTACGCTGCATGCCAGAAAAGCATTTTTCGGATTATTTTTGATGTAAGGAAGGTGTTAAGGTGTTAGCTTTATATCTATAATAGCACCTAGATATTTGACGTGAGATTTGACAATTTCCAAGAACTTATGCTTACTCCATTTAAATTGAAACTGGGCAAGGATGCTCTATACTACTGGAAAGCTTTCCTGGTTTAGGAATAGCAATGGCTATAGGATCGATAAAGTTATATAAGGTGCAAAAGATGCAAATAGTGATGGCGTAAATTTGGAAGTTAAAAGTAAACAGAAACAGAGTTGGCAAAACATCGGCCCAAAATAGATAGTACAGAATATAAACCAACAGGACATACATTCTGTAACTCATAGTGATCTAAACGTAAAAAATAAACAACCACACTTACATGTTTACATCAAAAATTTTATTTAATAACGAAAATCTGGCTTATTTTTATTCTGTCGATTTTTTCTCCCTACAACCTTGCCATCACTTTTACCACAATTCTTCGAAGTATCTGTATCTACAATCGGTATATCACCCAACTCCAAAATATTTCGAACGTACTGATTATTTAACAGCTGTGTCACAATTCCAGGTCCAATTACAACACAAAGTGCCATATATTGATGATGAATCGCCCATGTGTTAAGTGAAACCGATTCCGATCCAATTTGTATTTTTACATCGGGTTGAATATTGTTCTCAATATAACGTAAAATATCCCGAAATGTTGCACGTTGCAATTTTAAATCTTTATTATGGCGATGACGTTGATGATCGGTGGATAAAGATTTTGCCATGATAATTAAATTTGGGAGTGTGTCGTACATGAAACTTTTGTTAATTGTTCGACCATATTCTAATACTAAGCAGATGGTTTCGCCAGCTGTGACACGAAGTGTTAAATACTGTGATTCCAACATTTTTATTAGACACGGCATTATTTGCTTGGTTTTCTTTATATATCCTGCTGATAGTTTGGTCAAAAGTAGACCCCACGAGTGTAGCGCAGCACTGTATAAAATTGATTCATCTTCGGATATCGTTTTCTCGGTGTTTTTGAAAATGCTTTCAAAACTGTCCATCGATTCGATTAAATCTTCATCGTTGTCGTATTGTAAAAAGTACAGAAGTCCGAGTATATTACAACATTCCGCTCGGAGTATGTATCCATTCGTTTTATCGTTGACTGCATTTACTATAAATTGATCTAATGTTGCATCGGCTTTGTATCCATCTCCTAACTGAAACTGTAATAACAGTCGTATTTTACCAGCTAATGTCTGTTCATCCGCTTTACCATGGTGGAGACCCTTCTCAATAATTTCCGCGAATGCTAATTTACGGGTCTGAACTAATTCTGGGATGTAATAGTGGATCAATAAGTCCGAAACGTTTACTAGTGCTTGAGTTCGAGTTTTAACCGATTTTTCTTCAGCCGCGTCCATGGCATTCAACAAACGTTCTTTTAATTTCTCTAGCGGATCGAAATTTTCTTTATTTATTTTAACTTCATCATCGCTTGATTCATTTTCGAGTAGATAATCTAAACGACGATGAAATCTACTGCTTCTCGATGATTTTATATTTTCATCCTCACTTTTAAGGGCAGCCATATGATTGCGAGACATTTTAGATGATCTTTTCGAGATAGTTTCTTCACAATTAGTATCTATTTTGTACGTAAACTCACTTACTATTAAACTCCCTAGTTTCTAATTAAACTCACTAACTATTAACTTAAGTATTTATTTAAAATTAATCAGTCTTGGTTAAACTATGTTTTAAATTTGTATCTTCACACTTTAACTTTGGTTGCTTGAATAATGTATGAAATGAAAAATTCATCGTATATAAACAAAAATTTCGTAATCTCGAACATTTGTTTTGTTGTGAAATATTTTTACGAATCAAACCGAAAAATTCCCCTCATTGTGACGCGAACAAGCGAATTTCACAATTTTATCGCAGTACAAAATGAATTTTCGATTGTATTCGGTTATTCATTCATAAGCGCAAATTGATTTCATAACAAAATATTTGGATTTCTATTATAGCTCGAGTGAATTCTCAGCTGATTTTAAGATTATTCATTAACGTAGGAGAAATAGGTGAAGTAGTTTTTATTATAAGTTAGATGTTAGTAGTGATCGAGATAGATTGATTTTAGATATTTTGAATTTTGTTTTAAATTAAAAAATTAAATTTTGCGTTTATTTAACTGTGAGGTACACCTACAACTAAAGATGCTCTGTTTCCGAGACTGTTGAGGTATCTTCATACGCAGACAATATCGAGATCGTCGCGAAGTGTCTCTAATTGGAGAGTCATCAATATTGCATCCTGATAAAAATAATAAAATGGCTTGCGAAGCTTTTGATTACGTGATTTAGTATCGTCATCTGAGCCATTAACACATTTCTTCAATTCAGCGTATAGTTTACACGTTCGATGAAGGTCAAACGGTTCAAGTTAGTTACAACTTTTTTACGATTGGAGGAAATTTTGCTTCGTACCTTGAAGTTTTCTCCGCATTAGGTAGCGTTCTTATACTCTGATGCCTATCGATTTTCGATACCGTGCTAATAAAAAACCTTTAAAATTTTAAAGTTGGTAATGAAATAAAATAGCTGATGCCCTCCTTCAATACACTGAACTACAATAAACTATAATTTCAGTATGTGATGATAAGGACCAACATTCTTCTCTCGATACTCTTGGAACGCCGATTAGGAACAATTCAATCATTGCCACTAAAAGTTCAAGTGTGTTAAACATTTTCAGCAACATTTCTAAAAGTAGTTTAATTGGAGAGAGGGAAAGATCAGTGCTATAACAGCAACAGCAGTTCCGTTCCGTAAACATGTATTTAGTTTTCGACATAACCGCGAGTCAGTGATGACGCTTTTAAAATATGTTAACACGATGTGTTGGAAATCCGTGCTGCGACATTTTTCCCAATGCTTTAGAAATTTCGAAGATGTTGAACGCGAATACGTACCCAGCCGATCTACTCGTGTTTCTTCAAGGTGTCTCACCTTTCTGCACATCTTTAATAGGTGCTGCCGACCTTTTGGTCTCTTGATCGATTTTGTTGCTTTCCATTGGGAGTATTCAGTGTTTTTTTGACCAGTAAGTGAAGATAAATACGAACCTATCGTTTCATTCTTAACTGTCCTGATAACAGATTTCAGTTTTTTACATAGGTTATTAAGATTGGTTTTATTTGTTGCTGTTCGACTTATTTGCCAGAACTTACGTACTTTACGTTTGTTAGCCCCAAGTACTTTTACTTCAAGTGGATAATTTTTACTTCTAATGTTGTTAGCAGGTCCGAGTGCTTTGCCACACTGCCTATTGTATATTTTCTATTAGTCTTGTCGACTTCCTCTTTAACGTGCATGGTTTTCTTATTAGCACTTGAAAATTCATATTTTCATTGTACAATTCACGAAAAAGGTTCCAATTGGTATATTTCTTTAATTGGATATTTCTTTTTAATATTAGTTTCGCTTATCATGATAACAGGAGAGTGATATAATGCTCTTCAATGTTTTCCATTCGTTAGTAGTTGACAGATATTGCTTTGTTACATAAAATCTAGAAGATCAGGAGTTTTGTTTAATTTTGTCCAGTAAGTAAGTAATATTGAAAGTCGTATTTTAATTTTTTGGCTGCTTGAAACAGTTCTCTTTCTTTTGGTGTTGTAATTATGGAGCCCAAAAAAGTGTTTTTCGCGTTGAAGCTATCGCCAATGATTAACTATGCTCCTAAGGTGTGAAAGAGTTTTTCGTATTCTTTTTCCAAGTTATACGTGGTGGACAGTATATCGGGTGATTTTTAAGTTTAAGGTAAGTGGAGTGCGGGGTAACTTTGAAATTAAACAAGGAACCCCTATTTTTTATTACAGATTCGGATTCTCCGGCTAAAAATAAATACGTGTAGGTTAGTTAACTTTGGCGGAAATCGACTAACCGGAAGTGACAGTTTTTTATTATTTTTTTAATGCAACATTTTTGTAGTTAACCGTTTTCTCATGAGTGGTGTGCTTGTTGAAATATTTACAAAACTGGAAAAACTCCCTATGGAAGCAGCCACTGCTGGTTAGCCTATTTCCGCCAAAATTAACTAACCTATTTTTAGCCGAAGAATCCGAGTCTGCAATAAAAAATAGTGGTTCTTTTTTAATTTAAAGTTAGCCTTCGCCCCATCTACAAGGAACTTAGCCAATATTATTTACTTTTGTCGTTGGTTCTTGATTTTTAGCTACTTCTGTATATGATGATATAGTACCTTATTATTCCGTTGGTTTGTTTTAGCAGGGTTTCTTTGATTATGCTCAAAATTTCTTGCACGGTTAATAATTTTTTATAATTCTTTAGCTACTTCACAACCACGGTAATTTGCAGGGTGTTGTCATTTACAATTTTAAATGGCACGTAATGGCGTAATATTTTTGGGATGATTATAACTTTGACATTTTCTGTATTAGACTATCTTTAAACTATTCTTCCTCATTTGCTCTATTCTGACTTGCATGTTTTAAATTGCCCGAATATTATATATATATATATATATATATATATATATATGTTTTAGATGTTTTTTTAATTGCCAAACGTAAGCATAAAAATCGGGAGTCCTCTTCTTATAAATAATATTCACCCTTATTGTTTGTCGATTCGCTCAACAATCGACACGACTCGGTGTAGCCTTCTCTCTTTTCGATATTCACAATAAAATTGAAAACAGAGAAGAGTACACCGAGTCGGGTCGAATAATTTCGCTTTTTGCAGACGAAGCAGATTTTTACAGATTCTCATTTTTTTCACTATGGTGCATAAGGACTAATATCCTGAAAACAGCTGAAAGTTATAAAAAGAAAACTAGCCGTGTACGTAAGTTTTCTTAATTTTTCGGCGACTAACTCTCCAATTACGATAATTTGTCATACATGTACGTCGATTTGATTAGTAGCTTTCGTTGCCAAACACGACTTGTAAGTAAAACAGATAGGTAAAATTCGTTAAAATTAACAGTAGATTCACCCATTAAATTAATTTTTTTTTGCTTGTTTGTATTATTAATATATATATAATATATTTTATTTTATTATTACTTTAATTTTATCACTTAATATATAAATTAATAATATATATATTTACACATTTTAATCAAATTTTATTTTATTTTTTTTTTTATGAAAAGAAAAACATTTATTTATTCTACATTAACATTATGGTATCAATTAATTTATGTATTTCTGTTTAAAACTGATTATTATTATTATTATTAATATATATTTAAAAAATAAAATATTTTAATTGTTTTTTGTTTTAATTTTATTTGCCAATAATAATGTTTTAATATACATATATTAAATAAATAACTGATGGAAAACTATATGGAATATATTGGTTGTGTCGTATATCGGGAGGATTTAATAAACTAAGAACCAGCCATTTATTAACTAATTTCATTTTGGTATTTTACAAATTGTTGAGCACATTGGCTTATCGGACACTAAGACCTCCCGGCGGCGAACATTAAAATTTTCAGTCAATTAATTATTAGTTTTTTTTTTTTTTAAATTTTGTTTGTGCTCTTATTTGAATTTATTTATAAAATAATAATTATAGTTTTAAGTTTAATTTAATTATGTTCGTTAATTCATTTTCCAAAAAATGTTTTTAATACCATAATATTAGACATGTCTGAAATACTGTTTAATATTTCAATATTTCAAATATAATACGATTACATATATTTTATAAATACATATATCGAAAATTTTATGAATTATTTTGTTCTATTGTAAAATTATTTATGACTAGAATTCGGAATTTGTTTAAAACAAGATGTGATATTTTATTATTACATTTGACTTGATATTACCGAACATTTTCTGTAGTATATATTTCTTTATAAAAAATATATTTAATTTTCAGAATTTAATTTTTAAATATAAAAAAAAAAAAAAAAAAAAATGGGATTTTAATCTTAAATTTTTCACACTAAATATAAAATTTGGCAAATTTTTGGCTCTAAAAATTACTCTATTCAAACTATTGCCAATCTGTTATTGAATTGTTTAATTGAAAATAATTTAAGTTGCATTTAAAACGAATTGACCTCAGATGAACTAAATAAAATCTTAATTAAAATGTTCGATAAATGATCCTCAGTGAATTAACGAAATAAATCAATTTAAACACGACTAAATAATATTGAGCTCATTATGGTTCACTGCTCTTATTTGATTATTATTTTTATTATATAAAACTAAACACTAATTTCTGAGCTTTTATAATATATTATGGATATATATATATATATATATATATATATATATATATATATATATATATATATATATATATATATATATATATATATATATATATATATAATAGTTAAATTTCTAATTTTATATAAAAAATAAATATTCATACTTTAAAATAAGTATATTATTATTATACAACTAAAATTGAAAACGTTAATATCAAAATCGTTTTGTTTTTTATTTTGCTAACTTTGAATCTGGTTCTGTCTGTATCATTTTGGTTTCGTGCGCACCTCTTTCTTCTATGTAAATTCGTTTTAAATTATATAAAATACAAAAAAATAAAAGCAAAAAAACTTATGTCAACCTCTAACTTCTCCGTATTTAGTCAGGTACACCAAACTAAATCTTTTTAAAACTTGTGTTACTAAAATTTCTAATTTAAAATTTAGGTATAGGATAGATACATTTTGATAAAACTATTTTAGAGAAGACGACGACAATATTAAATTAAACATTTTTAATTTTTTTTTTGTTTTTAAATTTTAATTTAAGATAAAGAAGAAAATAGTTTTGTAACAGTAGTAAAATATTTTTTGTTTGTTTCGTTTATATAAATAAATGTATATAATATTATGTATAGTAATTAATTTTTCTAATTTAATTTTAAATTATTAATAATATTTTTATTTTTTTTTGTTTCTGTATTAAATTTATTTACATTCTACTTCCTCACAGATTGTATTTAATTTATCATTCACAGAATTATCACTCGTCACAATATGAATTGCACCGACTTTGGCACGTTGGTAAGCGGTCACTGTATTTTCGCTCAGCAGCTTAACGCATACATAGCCGACAATGACTGCAAAACCAGCTGTTAATACTCGAACAATTGGGTCAACGTACAATTGAATTACAACCCAGGCTCCGGCTCCCGTTATACACATGACCGTGATTAAAAATACTGTTTTGGCCCAATGTTGTACCGTAAAACCTTTTTCCCAGTAAAGTCTATCGAAACACAAAAATTATATAATTATTAAATAATTCAAATATAAAAAATTCAATTTTGAAAAAAAAAAAAAATACTCACTTATTTGTCCTTTCAATTTCGTATGGTGAATCACAAACTTTACATTTAAGCATTGATTCTGATGTACTACAACTTTCAACAAGCCATCGTCTTAAACATTCGTGATGTACTGAACTAACATCGCCTGTACATTTGCACGGTTGTATTAGTGGTTCTGCTTTTTCTGGATCATAACAAATCCAACAATCTTTTTTTATAATAAACGATTGACCCTCTTCGGGCGAGATCGACGTTTTTTCCGTTTGCGTTAAAGCAATCGGATCAACTTGTCTACTTAGTAGTTTTCGCGGATTTAGGATCCATAATTGTTCGGGCGCCATCGAATTCCATAAACAACATGGAAACCATAGAGCAACACCCACTTCAACTAATCGAAAAACAATGTCATGCCAATTTCGACTGTACACAGGTACTCTATATCAATTATAAAAATTAATCAGTCATAATTCAATTGATTAAAATTTTAATGGTTGTAAAACTTACTTTTGTTTCCAGAAATCGCCTAATGTTTCTGACGCTAAAAATCCAACGATAACAATCAACATAATTGCTTGGCTCAATAAACCAAAACGTGATTGATGTAATTGTGATGCATTAACATTTTCACTATTTGGCACATTACCAAAGTCTGATATAAAACCACCTCTTAGCTAAAATAAAAAAAAATTATGATTTAATTATCACGATTAACTTTAAATGATCTAAATGGAATACTAACTTTGAAAAATACTTCAACACCATAGATTAAAAAAAATACAACAACAATTAATAAAAGTGCAGCATAACATCCATTAAATATGTGAGCATATGAATTACGATCGGTTGTCAAACGTGATGATAAAACTTCGGCGACAAATAAACTGTACGGAAGTAAATTGAATCCAACGAATCCAAGGAAGCTTTTTGATAAAAATTGTGATCTCTCCCAGCGTATATCGCGCAAATGAAATATCTGTTGAAACGAAATAAATTTTGTTATGTATAGTAAAATTTAGTTTGACTGCTAATCATCGACTATATTACAAATCGAACAATAGTAACAACAAAAACACTATTATTGTTATTGTTAGACCAGCATATGGTTTTGGCTTATTTTATTTTAAAATGTGACTATATACGGTGTCTTTTAATAACGGGTGATTATTATTAGACTGAGAGTGTTAATTTGTAGTGATCATATATGCGTTATTTTGACGATTGAGAAGAATATTCTTGCGTTTTGTATAACCTAGCAAGTATAACCTAGCAATTTCGATATCTTATCAATTTATGATCATAAATTCGATCGTTAGAAATTAAAATATTATTTAAACAATTTTCGATAATAAATTTTGTTTAAAGTTCAATTAATCGGTGTACAGAGCTAATAAATGGCTTTACAAAAATACACGTTAATAACTAAAGCCATACTCACCCAATAAACAACTTAACAAATCTTAGTTAAGTTGTACTTGTACCTGCCACTTGTACTAATTAAATAAAAATACCATGCTTGAATAATTTATTTCATTTGGTTAATTGAGAGCTATATATCGTCCTCTAAAAAGTGTAATAATTTTAAATTACTGCTCAGATGTATAAGTTGACATCTGAATATGAACTATTGTTTAAATGTCATTAAGTTTGCATGTTTCCTTTATTTTTATTATTTCAATTATGGTTGACCATTAATTTTTTATACGTAATTTAGCTTATGTCATAAAAAACTGCAAAATGTCATAAAAACTGATTTATTTAAACCTAAATATTTACTATTTTATAATGATTTAGCCGGCCGGTTTGATCCAGTAATGCTTTTTGTCTAAAACGATTAATTGACTAACTAAACTAAAGTAAAATTAGTAAAGTTAATATGTATATAGATGGCATAAGTACAAAAGTCGTTAGCAGTGCCTCAACTTGAAACTAATTCAAACAACGTCAAAATCTTTCATTATCAAAAATAAAAAACTATTATTTTTTATTTAATAAAAATATTGCCAACTAAATTTTAATAAAATTTAAATTAAAATTTATTTTAAAAATTTAAATTACATCGAACGTTTCTTCAAAAATCGTCTTCCTAAAATCCTTTTCCCATAAATTATAGCTATCCCTAAATAATGTTTTCTCAAACATCGATTCCTCAAAAATCCTTTGACCAAAAGATTCCCAAAATTCCTAAAACAGTGGATTAGATATTCCGCGTATCTTATCTACCATTTTGGGGTTTTTTAGTTTGTATTTTATATCAATTTCAAATAAATAGCAATGTTTGTTTATTATTGCTAAAGAAAAAAAACCGTTGACGGCTCGATAATGTGTTTTATTTGTCATTTCAAAGATTTGAAGCTAAATTTTGTATTGGCTGATTTTTCTCCTACATCGAAGAGCAATATGATTGACGTTTATCAATTTATATCTATCTTTTATATTATTAAGAAATATGGCTTACATGTACATACAGAAAAGTCACTAAACAGTTAGCTCGGGAATAGACGTTCCAGCAACCACTTATCACGTAATAGTGAAAGCTTGAAATTTTTAAAAAGTATAGTTTGAAAAGTCGATCGAGGCATAAAGCATACGCATAGATTCTAATTTAACTATTTGATAAAACCAATCAAAATTTAGACAAAAGCAAGTTGCTAAAATAATGTTAGTATGTACAATTATATTCAAGCTTAATTAGGACATAATTCGATACCGCAAATCGTTTGCTACATCCGAAATATACATTTCATGCAAATGTCTATCTGCTAAAGCTGAGCAATGAGTTATTAGGACTCTAGGAGTGCTCGGTTTAAGCTTGACCATGAGCCATAGAATTAAAATTGAAAATTTAACGGTTTTCCCAATTTGAAAATTTTCGATTTGTGGCATACATTTCTCAGTTTTAGTGGAATACCCACCATGCATTTTCAGAAGTTTGGAACCTTCTTATCTAAGTCTAACATTTTTAGTTTTAGTGTGCTCACTATTACAGATCTTCCTGATTTTAAAAATTGTTTCAATCATATTTCACAGTGAATACGGAAACTCGATTAACTAATGATTGGTTTATAGACTGGTTCTTTATATTTTGTGCTCTTATCCAATCAGGGCCGGAATTTTGCATTTCTTAAATTGTAGGAGCTCTATCGAGTTTTAAATATCTAAAATCTAAGAATTTTACTGATGCAACCATAGTGTCAGGATTATATGAGTGTCCCTTATGACAATCAATCTGTTATCAAAATATAATCTTACTTCAGTTACTTATTTAGAAATAGAAATATTACGCAAATATTATACTTTAATGCCTTGGACTACAGGTTGATAGTCCCTTTATGATCTTGCAAATATTGGAGGCTTAACTTTGTTACATTATTATCCACTTTTGCAGATAGTTTGACTGTTTTAATGGAGTGTTTAAAAGTCATCCATCCAAACGATGTAAATTCAGAAAATGTGGCTTTTTGCTGTTGAACTTTTAAAATATAAGAAAAAGGTTTTGGTTTGGCAACCACTAGTCCAATAATTACTTAAAAATTGTGGCAGTTGGAATGCTGAAACCAAAAAACTTATCTATACTTAATTGTTCTACGAGAGTTAAAGGACGCAGTAAAACATGTATCGATCACATTTTACTTTAAGTCGCAAAAGTTCACGGTTTAGTTGCAGTTCCACCAGTTAATTTGAACATCGCTGATCACCTTTTAACTTATTTTAAACTTACCTCAATGAGTTTGGATAGAAATAAAAAGCCACTAACGCTGTTAAACTTCTGTCGGTGAACGTGTTTTACAACTATGCATTGGGGTAAAATATTACCCCTAAATTCATTAATAATAAACGCATGGAAAATGTGGTTAATTTTCTAATTTAAGACTGTGTCCGAAACCAATGATAAATATTTGTGAATACAAATTTTTGACGTTTATACCAAAACGTAGAGAAATATTTTTCGTATCGATTTTGTTTGAAAAATAAAAATAGCACTGAGTGCAAAACGAGTACTCGTTTTACGTTGAGCTCCTATACTATTGACATAGATCGCCTTCATTAGGCGTTCATTTTGTCAATTTCGTACTATCGATTTTAATAGTAGGGGCCCTGATTATTTTCGCTTGATGAAATAAAAAACTATCCTGATAGCTGATTTGACAGCTTCAGTGTAATTTTAATTGGAAAGTAAGAACACCATCAAAACAAAAGTGTGATGAGCCTATTTCCCGACTTTTAAGGAAAAGTTTTTTATCCGCTTTCTTATTCGCTGAAAATTTGGTAGGTAATTCAGGATTATTGTTTCTGATAGTACCTATGATTGTGTTTTTTTTTTACGAATCATGTCTTCAGCAAGAGCACAATTCATGAATAAATTATTCATGGCGATAGTACGCCCTTTTTTTTGATTTAGTGATGAGTTAATATTTACTAGGTTCAAAGAAAAATTATTTCCACATCTAAAAAAGTTTAATGCCATATTCCTCAGATTTAAGGAGGAAATAAGGTCGAAGCATCACCTTTTTAAGGAAAGGAATAAGGTCGAAGCATCAAATATCAAATTGCCACATGTATTGAAGTACTGAAGTCCGAAATACACTTACTCCGTACCATTTGAAATATTTTTCGGGAGCATTACTGAAGGCGCTGTGGCGCCATAAATGTATATAATTTTGTTCTACATGACAAAGAAAGTTCTAAAATTATTTTTTAAACGCCTATGAATTTGAAAGAGATTATAATTCTTAAGGGCATGTAAAATAAGCCTAATTCTGATGATATTTCTTTGTGAAATATAATTTTACTGAAAGAAATAATAAGTATTATATGAAAACCGTTAGCAAATATAATTAACAAAAGTTATATAATCGGCACTTCCCCTCAAAATTTAATAATTAATATTTATACCATTTTTCAAAAAAAAAGTTGATAAATTAGTGATTTAAAAAATTATTAAAAAGATATAAGCATGTCTTCTTGAAAACTTTCTTTGAAAAAAAATTAATTTCTTTTTACAGGCCTAATTTGGTTTTTAGACAATAAAATCACAATACTTTTAAATCAAATATATGAGGCTTTAAACTCGACCCATTGTGTCGCTCTGCTATTTATTAAAATAATGAAAACTTTTGACATGGTTGAAATAAAGTTTTTACTAATAAAACTGGAAACACTAGGAAAAAGAGGGGTCTTTAATTTATAGTTTAGACCTTTCTTATATAGAAAACGATTTATGAATTTAAAATAAATAACAGTTTCAGTGAACAAGAATAAGTAATATTGGCGTTCCTCAAGACTTTGTTTTAGACAGGTCCGGAGCTATCCTTTTTTACGCCCGTGCATTATGCTTCTATATGGCTTAAAACAGTTGCTAAAGCTGTACTTTGAAATATTTTAATTTTGTCTAATAGTTCTAATCGTTCTATATCAAAATGTGAGTTAAAAGTTAAACGCTTTCTAGGGGAAGACAATTATCTAAGAAGCAAGAGCCTTTAATGGACTACAGAAATGCAAAATATCCAAAAAATGTAAAGTATTATTGTGCTCCGAAATTTGATCAAATCGTTCGCTAACAGATTGAATCGAAAATTCCTCTATCAAGGATTGATATTATTTCCATAATATTCAACTTTAATATTCAACTTTAAACCTTCGTTCAGGGTTTGATATAATTTCGTCTCTACCTTCGTACGAAACAAGTGAGGAACATCTAATTTTTAAGTCATTTCTTTGGCTTAGAGGATAAACCATTGCAAATTTCTTGATTTTTTAAATTCGTCAACAACTGTTTTGAATCCAGTAACATATTTCCAGCAATCGTTAAGCAGTTTTAAAAGATAATCTATTCGCGATAATCCTTGCTATTCTGTCCTTCTCCGTGTCGTCTTCTGTTTCAATTAAAGCATCACAATTATTATTTAAACTGCCTATTAAGGATTTTAAAGCTTCTAATCGATTCTTCTATCTTGTCAATGGCTTCATAGTTAATGTTGTCACACTCTTTTTGTTCAATCAAATATTGGACATTATGGACATTATCAAAAAACTGAATCCAAGGACAAGGTTAGCTGAATGTGAAGCACATGGTACAAAAAATGTTCTAGGTTCTAAATGATTTGACCTTGCATTCCAATGTTTTCTCTCTTCATATCAGGGCCATTATCATAAACTTGCCCTCTGTAATAACGACTTGAACATCTTACAAAATTTAGTTGGTCTAAAACGTAGTCAGTTAAGCCCTTACTAGCTGTGCCTGTAGCTTGGAAAAATCCATAAAAAGCTCCATAATTTCAAAATTAATTTGTTTCCTATGAAAAACTCTAATAATGAGTGATAATTTGTTGATTGCAATAAGTTCATTGCTGGACCAGTTTTATAAATCGAAATAATGTTGGACAATTTTTAAATCTCAGAGAAACCCGTCTGGGGTCTCCCGTCTTTAAACAAAAAAAAAAAAAAAAAAAGCGGCTGAAACCCAAAATGCGCAGTGTCCCAGAAATGTACCAGACAAATATTTCGTCTTCTTTGGAAAACTTAATTTTAGAAAAGTTAGAGTAAGCGACCAAAGGAACGTTTCACACACCACTCTTGACAAATACCATACTAACGTATAGTTCGCAAACAAATTGCATATTGTTACAATATCGTTGGACTTTTGATTGTTAAATGTCATATTAGATGGGAGACCATTTGTTTGGCTTTTTAATTTAATAAAGTTACAAAATTTTAAGCCAGTAAGCTCAAATAATTGTAAGGCCTTGTTCCACAGTCCTCTTTAGCACCAGAAATATTTCAGTGACTTGAATTATTTAAAATTAATTATAGGAACATATTTTGAGATGGCCGAGATTAATAATTTATTGAATGACAACAAATCAACTGTATCCATATCCATATCAAACTTTAAAGCAAATTTTAAATAGTTAAAGACTAGCAATTAGTATCTGTATCGTATGAAAAGTGTGGCATGAATTAATTTGTAAAAATAAAAAAAGCAATCTCCAAACAATTTTTACAAATTGAAACTCCTCTAAAAATATTCAAATCGCTGTAGTTTGCTTAAGAACCACCCATTATACTACTTAGCTTAACATTACAACGCTTAGATATGATTTAATAGTATTAATAATATAGTAATTAAAAATCAAAACAAAGTATGGTCAGTCCCATAAACAAATAACATTTCATAAAATACAATTAATACTTTATTGTCAATATATTTTTGACGTAAAAGTACAATAATCCATCAAAACCATAATCAATACTCATTATTGTGTCAGTTGCAATTTTAATCCATGACGATTTATTTGTCATAATATTTATTTAAATCTATATTAATTAGTATTGTGACAAATTAAGTTGCGCGAACTTTCTGTACAAGTTGGAATTTCGAAAATTTGTAATTTATTTAGTGTGGCGCTTAGCGCTAAACATATGTGCAAATAAATACATAGTAAATTAAACGGTTAGGTCCAAGGTGAACTAAAAGTATACAAGAATTTTTTTTATGGGTAATGTGATGAATCAAAAAGGTATCAAGTTGAATAACCAGGACTGTAATTCTAATTTTGTACATTTAGTTGACCAAATTAAAAATTAATTTATCGGTAAACAAAACAATATAGGGACCTATTTTTAAATTTAAATGACATATCTATGGGAATTAGTGTGGCATTCTTGTTATAAAACTGACTCGCCCTCATACGGTCCATTTAAAGTTATAGTTTTTTTGTGACGAAATTTTATTAGGTGCAAGGTGGTTTTACTTTGTTTCAAACTTCATGTCAAATAAATTAGTTAATTGGATAGTGTCCGAAGAACACCCTTTTTCTGATCATCGCTATCTACAATTTGGATTAGGGTTGAATTATTCTAAAACTCCAATTTTTTGGGAATAGAAGGACCAATTGGGAAACCTTCAGATTAATTCTAGGTAGCTCCTTAACATAATTGATCCCTACATCTCAATTCGTATAAATACGAATTAAGAAGTTCCAAAAGCAAAGCTTCGAGTCTATTATGTGATAACATATAGGAGTCCTCTGAGGCAGATAGGATTAACATAAGATTCTATCTACTTGTCCTGCCATTCCAAATTATATACAACGACCGAATGGTATCCGGACTACAACAGGGTCGGAATCACATTTACCGGGATGTTCCGAATCTCCAACAAGTTCTGCGTAAAAAAAATAGGGCTACTGGTCTTACTGGGAAAATTGTCAACAGGAGGAACATCTTGTTGTCAGTAAACAGTTTTAAACCTTTTAAGACAGCGGGTCCGGACGGCATTATTCCTTCCAACATCCAACAAACCAGTGACTTAATGGTTCCCTAGCTTGAAGTGATTTTTAAAAGTAACCTGGAATTATGTCCTGTTCCAAACAAATAGACTGAAGTGAAGGTCATTTTTATACCTAAGGCAGGAAAACACTCTCATTGCGATCCAAAAGACCTTAGGCTCATTAGCTTATCTTCGTACTTCTTGAAAACACAAGAGAGACAGATAGAAGCGTATATTAGAGGCCCAATCGAGCCGGTACAGTTAGCAGCGTCTCAGCATACATACTGCAAGGGGAAATCAGTGGAAACTGCACTGTATTCCCTCTTAAGCTCTATTGAAAAATCGCTCGAATATAATGAATTCTCTTTGGTGACCTTCTGTGATATAGGAGTAGTCTTTAACAATGTCAAACCAGAGGCGATTATAAGCACTTTTAGATTTGGGGCTGGATATGTCACTCAGATGCTGGGTTGATCAAATGCTCAGGGGCAGGGTCATTTTAGCTAATCTTGGTGAGGCATCCGTCCGGAAATTTGAGAGAAGAGGTACACCACAGGGTGGTGTTTGATCCTCCTTTCTTTGGAACTTGGTTATAAATGACCTGTTACTAAACCTAGAGGGGTCTGGTTTTAAAGTGGTCGCTTATGTAGATGATGTTGCAATCGGCACCTCAGAGATATTATGCAAAATGCTCTTGGTATCTTTACTAAATGAGGTGTGGTCTAAGTGTTATTCCACTTAAAACTGAATTGTTTTTTTTTTCTAGGAAATACAAACGTCCTTTTTTCAACCTACGCCCGCTCTTAACGGAGTTAGTTTGAATATCACAGATAAAGTGAAATTCTTTAATCTTATTGTGGACAGCAAACTAAGCTGGAAACCTAATATATTGGAAAGGGTAAAGAAAGCTACAATAGCGCTATACGCCTTAAGAATGTCATTGGGAAAGGATGGGGTCTTAATCCTCGCATCGTACATTGGCTGTATACCTCTACAGTTAGACCTGTTCTACTTATAGTTTGGTGGCTAGCTCTAAATATAGTAGGAAACCAAAAGCTGCTGATGAAGGTTCAAAGAACTGCATGCCTGTGTAATAGTGAAACAAATGGCTGCGTGTACAGCTATTCGGATTAAATCAATTTCTCTGTGGACCTGCAGTAATAAGGGACACTCATCTATTCTAATGAATAAGGTTATCCCCAAAGCCATTGACTATATCACCCCGACATCATACTTACTTCGAAGTTAAATTTCTGACTGTTATTCCTCCAGAGAGGACTGGGCGGACGAAGCAGTTCTGAATCCTGGTAAGATTTACTTCTTTACGGATAGATCGAGAATTGACAGCAGGGCCGATTTTGGGGTGTTCTGCAAGGAACTAAATTTAAACCTCTTTTTTCGCCTCCCTGATAACTGTAGTGTTTTCAGGCGGAGCTCATTGCAATCAAAGAGACCAAAGACTTAATGAAGTATAATATAATATCTGTTAGGGATATTGGCACAATATTTTTTATAGTCAACCTGCCATTAAATTTCTAAACTTAGGCTTTAGCACGTCGAAAGTAGCCCAGAATTGTCTATCATCTCTCGAGATGGCAGAACAGTTCAACATTTAGCTTACATGGGTGCCAGGGCATTTCAATATAACCGGGAATTTAAAAGCTAATGAACTCACTTGTCGCATCTTACCACGCCACGCTGATACAGAAGTACTGTTTGCAAGCTACTGTTCACAAACAGTAGATGGGCATATTGTGCCTTATGTGTAATTATTCGGCAAATTTGGCCTATACTAGACTTAATCCGGTCTAACCAACTAATATCTATGCAATGGTGCATTATTAATATATTCGTGGGTAACATTACTGGACACTGTCTCATTGGTAAGCATGCGAGTAGACTGGATGTTTTCTCACATGATTACTGTAGAAGTTGTTGGGATGAGGAGGAAACTATACTACATCTGCTCTGGACCTGTCCTAGCCTGGCTCGATACAGGCTGAAATTTTTTGGAGCTCGCCTCCTGTGTGAACTGTCACACCTCAGTATGATGAGTGTTAGGGATATCAACTGCTTCGTTAGAAGCTTGAACTGGTTCCGATAGGTAGTAAGTGGAGAATATATTTGTTGTTGTAAGGTTACGGACCAATTGTGTCTATGCCACGTCCTTTAGGACGAGCACCTTGACCTAACTTAACCTAAGGTTCCACTTACAAAAATTTATAATTTTAGGTATCAAATTGTTGCGAGCCAGTTTCAAATCATAAAAAGCTGAACGTCCCTAGAATGAAGCTATAGAAAATTACTTCGTTTTTACTATTATATTATTAGAGTCATATTAGATATATCCTAGACATGTTCCGACCTCTGACAAATCATTCCCTAAGTTATATTCAAAACATACTCTATTATTACTTTTGAAAAAATTAAAACGACAAGATGAAGATCCAGCACATAAATGAAAGTACTTCATATTATAGACTTCTTCAAACTGTACCTCGGAATCGTCGCCGAATCCGTAAAATTTTGATACTTCTTATAGTAGAGTTATAATTTTGAAGAAACATTATTTTTACACAGCTCAATGGATCCTGTTCATGTTCTGATCGTTTACTAAATACACGTTCTAAAAAAAGTGAAAATACGCCTTATCTTAATCCTGGATATATACCGACCTACTTGGTACCCAGTGGCTTTATTTTTTTCGATATTTGTCCGTGTCGTAAAAACCTTTTGAGCCGATCACTTGTGAATATACACTTATTGTTATATTAAATCGAGTACACTTGATTGTACCACAATACGTTGTGCCAAGCATCTTCATTGACTTTTGTAAGGGACGATCATCGTTTATCAATTTTAACATTTTTTATTTTAATTAACGCTGTTCGTTCAACTTATTTAGGTTTGCAGCATCGAATCAGTATCTATTCCAAACTCATTTAGAAAAAAATAGGAATTTTTTTAAGATTAACATCTCTATCTGCTGGGCATCTTGGAAATATTAAGGATGGTATGGTTTGTGGTATATCTTGCAGTTATATATATACTAATATGGTATGGTCCGGGTAAATGGTATCAAAAATATAATTTGGTGGTACCGGTATGGTACTTTTATTATAAATTAATATAAGGTCCTGATCAGTTGATTATTTTACCGGAGATACACGAAAATTTGATGATCGCAAAAATTATGTTTACTGTGACTTGCGTATCAGGGATGGATAAGACCAACATAGTCTCATATTACTTTCTAAACTCGACAAATTTTCACTGTTTCCCAAACTAGAAATATACCTTGATCTTTTGAAAACAAGCAATGTTAAAATAAGTTATTCATTCTCAAATAGTGATTGCTTAAATGAGGAGTATTTTTTCAAAAGGCTTTTATGTACCAAATTTTTAGCATTTTCCTTCATATTTGCGACAATTTCGAAATCTATAAATAAAACGATGAAAATTAGTACAAAACCATGGAAATAACTACTTTTTGAATCAAACATTGAAAATATAACCTGATTTTGAAAGTGAATCAAAGCGTTTTTATATAGTGTTTGGTGGTTGATGAAAATGCGATTATCGCACGCATCTCGCGAGATAACAAAACCTGATATCTTACCATCCTATTTTATGACTATTTTACTTTAAATTTTATTGGTTTACAACAGTGGCACATATTGTTTTGTGACCATGTTAAGTTATTATTTATAAAAGGGAATGGAAAGTAAACGTCATATGCAAAATGTACGCATATACATTTCATTGAAAAAATCAGTAACCATGCAGAATAAAATTTGGGTCAAGGTACGGTATATGGTATTAAGAAAAACTATCTATAGTCTATATAGTAAAAGCCAAACTCATAGCATAGCACACGCTGATATATAAAAAAAATTAAATAAAATTCTTAACCTGGTGGTTTAATGATAGTAACATTCAAAACGATATAAAAAAAAAATAAAAACAATTTCATTGCTATGATATTCTATATCTCACTAATACTTTAGCAAATCTAGAATTTGTACAACCTACGTATTGCCTAAATTCGGCTTTTATTGCGTTATGGTCCGGTTTGACATGGTATCTAATACCGGGTTCCCAGTCCTGTTTTGCAGTGAAAGAAGACTTGACTGTATTATCTGTATTTCTTAATGAAATGTGATCCAAATCAGCGGTACTATTCTTGCTCTATGGCCAACATTTTCGGTATCTAAAATTTTCGTAACGCTGTTTACGTAATCGTAACAGAGAAATCATTAATTAATATACTTGATATCATTACGAAAACAGAACCGTGGTGAATAAAAATTATGGAATGGTATATTTTTTGACAGCAAAAATTGTTCGAGTTGGACATTATTTGAAATTTGTCTTTTATATGAAAAAAAGTTAATTTTTTTTTGTATTTCTTTAATATTTAGAAGTTTAAAATTGAATTTTAAATGATTGATACTTATATTATCGTAAGTGTATTACGAGAAACCATGTGATTATTTAAGCAAAATGAAGTTCTTTTGGTTACAATTTAAAAAAGAAAAATGTGAATGGCAAACAAGGAATTATTTAATCTATATTTTTTATGTTTTTATTAAATAATTTGTAGATCATTGCAATAACGACCTTGGTGCCCTAGTGTCAGACTGTATATGGTCGATATGGCTACCTCAGATTTTACAATTTTCATAATAAAAAAATTGCGATTTTAATTTATGTGTTGCAATAGTTTTTTACAAAGATGACGATTGACGAACTAAATTGTTAACATAAGAGGATGTATTTCGAATAATTATATTATTAAATTTAATTAATTAATAAACTTAATAATTACCATACAAATTTTATTTTTCTTCTCTATATTATATTTTACAAACGATGATTTTGACACTAATTCGGTACCGAACCTTTTCGAAACAGATAACGAATTACATAGACAGCAAAGACGGAAATTGAACCAACAATCACAAATGGCGATCTAAAAAATAATATGTATGTTTTTATGTGTCGTTTCTTGATAAATGATCTGATCTGGATCAAGGGCCATCGAATACCGAACAAAATAACACAAACAATTTCAGGCAGTATAAGTTACCCAATCCGCATTTTTACAAGTCCTCCGAGATAGATATAATAATTGGTGCAGATAGTTTTTTTTTAACATATTATCCGATGGAAAGATTTTAACAAAAAGCGATTTAATTTTCCAGAACACCAAGCTAGGTTATATAATATCCGAAAAAACGAGTGGCACGTCACCAAAACAATCCATCACAATCAAGGGGAACAATTACGAGGACAATCTGGACACCGTACTGATTTTGGGAAACACAAAATATAGAAGATAAAATGCTCACCTTAATTGAAAAAGAACAGCTATGTGAAAGGCCATTTCAAAGAAAAGAATCAAGTAGCCTCCGTTCATACAAAACCGATACAAAGTTATAGAAACCCAAACCCCTCCAGCTCTTTAATGCTGGTCGTGGTCAAATATCGGTCAAATAGTATCCACGATAGTTGGAGAGTTTTATTCGTTTGTATGCAAAAGTTCGCTCGTCGAGGTTTTTTGATGTTGAAGAAGCATGGCGTTTACATTTGGAAGCTCTAAAACAATCAGCAATTGATCCGATATCGGGTAAAACAGATTTCGACATTTTAACTACGGGTTGTCAACGGCATCACGTAAAAAGCAAGTCGACACCACGTGGCTTCCTTCGTAAGATTTGGATTGGTTAGGCTGAGCACGTTTGTTTTGTCCATTCTTGTTGTGCTTCTTCGGACAATGTCTAGGGTGTTTGTTCACGAGCATAAGCAAATAGTTTTGTAACACACTCAAGGCGCTTTTATGGTTGTGTTTATTCGTTCGGTAATTCGTTCCGTACTTTTTTTTAACCAATCACATTCCCTTATTTTCCCCTTATTTTCGTTCCGTATTTTTTTCATTAAGATGACCAACTTTTAACTTTTCGTTCGAACGATTATGGAGTAAAAGAGAAAATTATATAATTTAAAAAGGATAGCAATACTATATACAAACAAATTTTGACAGTAGCAATAATTTGATTAGTATTGTTAAAGTTCCGTGGTAAACGTATATAAATTAAATAGTAAATCGTTGTTTAAAATCAATTTTACATAAAATAAAATTGAAATAGGTATAGTTTTCTTTACAGACAAAATAAGTTTGATAAATCTATCAAGAAAATGTCAAATGCTTAGATTTTTAATCGATAGGTGGTGTTAAAATCGTTCCGTAAATTTTCATCAACCATAAAATCATCAAAATAATATTACCGAATGAACGAATGAACGAACGAATGAACACAACCATAAAAGCGCCTTCAAGAAGAATAATGTGTCCTCATTTTCGTGTGCTGCATAGTACAACGAAACCAAATGTGTTACCAAACGTTAGTCAAACACCTAATCTTGTTGATCTTACATTAAATAGTAAATCGATGTTTGCTCATTTAATTGCTAAATAATTCCCGAATTACCAATACTTAATGTTAGTTGTTCCTTTACTTCGTATAATACATTTCGAGGTGAGTCGTTCATTTTATCAAATTCAATACAGTATACACCGTTATCGGCTACGGCGAGAGCACCCGTTTGAAGAATCAATGTTTGGTTTTCTTGTCTTTGGTGTGAAATAAGCGGCTAAACCGACAGTTGACGAAGCTTTGCCCGATGTATATTGCAAACGTGGCACCAAATTAAAAACATATTGTAGTAGTTGCAATTTTGAGGTACCCGGATCACCACACAACAAAGTATGAATTTCAGAAAAAGAAATTACAAAGTAAATTAAAGTAATGGATAAAATTACTCCAATCATGACAATGTAAAAAGGCAAAAACTTACTGAATGTCTTTTAAGCAGATAGATTGTAAAATCTAAAAATAAAAAACAAAAATCTGGCTTCCGAAAACGCGGCAACATTACACAAAACTCAACAAAATCAACAATGATTAAATACAAGGCTTTAACGTTTATTTTGACGCAATTACTATGGCTGGAATATTTAACTGATAACTTTAGAAAGATTGAAAAATGATTCGTCCAGCGAATGGAACCGTTTACGCCAAGGCATCATGCGATAGTGTTCATAGATAAAGCGCAACTGAATGAGGTAGATGTGTTGTAAAATTAACTATCATATGTAGACTTTAATTATCATAATGTATAGACGGCACTCGGTTAAAGTTTGAACTGGCATAAAATACTCTTGAAACGGTTTAGCAACTCATAATGGTCACAAAATAAGAAACAATTAGAAATGCATTTATGAAGTCGTCCTGAATTTATTTTGAATTAAATTTCTGGGAATAATTAATTTAAAAATATAATTTAAACCAAACATCTTATCTCTATTGTTCATTGTCGTAATTTGCAAGTAATAAAAATAATCTTATTAAAAAAATTGAATGTTTTTATAGGCCAAGTTCGATAAATACTGTACAATTTTAAAACAATATGAAGTAAACAATTTTTTCTTTTACCAAAATGTATCACAAAAATATTTTATATTTCTTATCATTTGATCACGTTGTGCTGCATAGTTCACTGATAACAATTATAGCACGTCACAAAAATCACTTTAAACTTATATTTCGCAAAATAAAGTCTTAAAAATATTTAGCCAAACTTGAAACACGTCTTAACTGTTCACTGAACATAACTAAACGAAATGCAAATAAACCAAAAATGTTTGTATTATCTTATGTGGTCGGATAAAATTGGTAGCATACTCCGAGTCCCATATATACACATGTTAACTATACCATTGAATTAAACGAATCGTTCTACGCGATATATTGTAAATATTTTTGTTTGATACAATTTTAAAAGAAAACCCGTTTTCTTATATTGTGGGTATATAAGATGAAGTCAATAGCATATGACACAAATAATCTTCCTTACAATTATCTTTGAATGTATCGTATACATATGAGACGATTCAGAACGATGCATAAACAAATTATAAGTGCGGGAGTCTTTAACACAATATCACAATATATAACAGTTGGTGTGTAAATATTCAAGTTTTGTCAAAGTTAAATAATACAAGCACCATATGGTCTATAATTAAATCTAATGCACACCGATATTGTTTGGTTTTAAAATACCAAAATTTATGTTGTTTTTGTAATAAAGACAAATACGATAGATAAGATTATTAGACGACACTAAATGAATTTTGATAACTAGAAAATTAAAAAAAAACGGATGTGGTTTACCGAAACCATCGTTTAAAGATTATACAATTTCTGTTGTTTATGTAGGTCTGTACGCACCATTGTATCCTTGACTTTCGTATTTGTTTAAAAAAATTTAAAACAAAACATTGAATCATCATTAGTGTCGAAGTGATTAGCATATAGTTGTAGATTTATGGAGTTAAATTTTCATGACGATAAGGTTTATGTTGTTGGCCTTGCCTTCGGATGGAACGCAAATAATAACATTTAATCTTGTTCAAAATCTATTGTAACCCCTTTTATATCCAAAGTAAACTAAAGTGAACTATCATTTTTAGACTATAAAATCATGTCTACAAAGTATTTAACGATCAATCAAATTTTAACATTGAAAGTTTAGTTTTCATGGTCATAGGTGTTTATGAAAAACATAAACTTATGTTTGAGACCAAAGTCGCCTTTAGCTACATTTCTTATAAGACGTTATATAATTTGATACAAATTAAGCGTCGTAGGTGATAATCTCAACGAACGCTGTTTTATACACAGCTCGGTCACCATAAGATGTAATTTCAATCATATTTTGTACATTGCTTTATTTCTGTAAAACGTGAGACATACTCTCGGGATTGTGGTTTTTATTGCGACAAAAAAATGTTTCCTCAAAACTATTTATTAATTAGAGTAATGTAATGTTAATTGATAATTTTTTAACTCACAAAATATCTACTGGGGACCATTGTTAACAACGACAATACGTAATCCAGAGCAATACGCTTAATACGTGATACAGTAAAATTTGCAAATTCTAAAACTACAATATTTCGTAAAAAACAGAAAAGTCGAACTTTGGCGCGGATGGCCATCATAAAGGCATGTACAGATGAATTTAGAAACAAATTTGTAGTTTTTATCCACTTTTTCTTGAAATCTTCCATAGGCTTTGCTGCCTTGTGAATGGTCTTCACTAATTTCGTTATCATTATTGTCCAATATAGTTCGATTAGACGAAGTTCAGGACAGTTGGGCGGATTGACAAATTTGGTAACAACACACTTGTTATTATAGATTCGTAAAATTCCATGACGCTGGAATCAGGCCAAAACAAAACAAAGCCAAACTAAGTATTTTTCGGAAACTTTTCATGTTTGATAATTTTAAATTTCATGTCGACACTCAGTTTATTCTTTCCAGAATAATATTGATTAATATTGGATTTGTAATCAGCTTTAACGTAGGTTTCATAACTGATTACTAAATAATCAAATTTTTTGTCCATCAAAAGTTTGTACAGCACTTAGCTTCTTCGGAATACCGTAGATTGTAGTTTATTTTAACGCCGTGGTTCTTTGAATTCGTTGAATGATCGAAAATCACACCGCTTTTTAATCCGAAGAATTCGCACATGATTTGTGCTTTTTTTTCGCCAAATCCCTCACTTCAGTTTCCAATTTTGAAGCACGTATCACTTCAGTTTCCAATTTTTTATCAATATCTCTCAATATACCGGTTCCAAGTTTTCTATCTGAGTCTCTATAAATCGAATTATAGTTCTCCTTATGGTAGAATATGTAGAATTAGAATTTTTTGCGATCGATTTGTTGGTACGTAAGATTTTGATTTTACGATCTATCTTTTGATTGGATGACATTTTGTAAACGACTGATTTAAAACAAATAAATATTACATAGCGTGCTTTGTAATCTAACGATAAATTACGATTCATGACTCATGTCGTTTTTTTTTATTTCATTTGGTGCGTTGGTCTGTTGCTCCAGCTTTAGTATAGATGACAGTGTCGGTTTAACTGTGCGTTCTAATGTTCCAACGGGAACTCGTAATGCAAAAATTTTTGATACGGTCATCGCTGATTCTAGTGCCGGTCAACCGGTTAAAGATTAAAGGTGAGTGCTTGTCGAAGACACTAATACCAATGGTTTCAATACGGAGACTGATAGACTGATAATGCCTTCATCAGTCATTCAATCTTCTCTGAATTCTTCCAAAACTTTTGCTGAAGTGATTTTTTTCGTCTATGAGTTCGAGCTTGAATGTTACTATGTCTACATCTAAAAGTCAATATCGATCAATTTTGGGTACTGAATCCATTTGTAGTACCAGGCATCCTGCAGACTGCTTTACCAATGTTATGGCTACACATTGGTAAAACAGTACTACTTAAGAAGATATTTCGTTGATGACTACAACTTGTTTAGGCATTAAAAATTGCAAGGTGTTTAAATTAATGCCTAAACAACGAATTCCTGAATCGTTGGACTATGCTACAAATTGGGTATTAAAGCTGATTTACGTGCTAAGGCACTTGATCCTGACATAAGGCCAATTGGTGTATGTATATTCGTTCGGGAATTTAAAAATTTTCGGACAACATTGCCTCCTCGGGCGAAGTTTCGGACATAAGCTGCGTTAATACGGTTAACGGTTGCGGTTTTGTTAGATAAAAATGACTTTCTGGCTTTAACTTAGATCCTTTTAAACGACAAAATTTCAAATAAGCCGCTTCAAATTAATAATTATAAAATTATCCAAATAATTTAGGACGGTGTTGCTATTTATTTTTGGGCTACTTAAAGGTTAAAAAAATATTTTCAGGCGCTTTTGGCAAAATTACAATTTTGATTACGGAACTAAGTGGGTGTTTTGATAAAATTCTAAAAATATAAAAGATTTAAATTAGAACCAGATTTGGAATAATTTAAATATTTAAGAAATTTAACCAACAAATGCATTAATCAAGATAAAAAATATATATTTTATTTTGGGTTATGCAAAATTCCAAAGCAACTTGGAATAATTAAAAAAAAACTCGGCGTTTCATGTACGTCAACTGATGTAGTCATTAATTTTTTTGGTGATGACATTTTGTCTGGGATCAGTGAACTTAGTGAATCTTTAACCTTCGCACTGTCGGCTAAAACAAGTTCGCACTCTTGACTATAACTACCTGGGTAAAAAAAATGTATTTCATGTATTTCGCATAGTTTTGTATTGATAATATTAGTATAACTGTTTACCAATACTTTTTTTTTTTTTTCTTTATTATACATAATTTGTGTTTTCACTTTTCATCTAGCTTTCCATTTACATATTTTAGTCCATGTTAAATTTTAATAAGTCCAGCTGCAATATGGAACTTGCAAATATTTTTGCTTAGATAAAACAAAATACACAGAGAATAATAAAGAATACCACCTCTGAAGCCGACAACCAAGATGATAATAATATAAAGGATAATAATGTAAATAAATATCGATGGAGGCTAAAACTGAAGCTCACACTACATTGCTAAACTGCAAAATGGTGCTTGATGCGTTTTTATAATACATATGTCGCATTACGCATTTCATTCACATCGACGATGTTGTAATTCGTCAGATTTGAATGGAAATTAAAAATGCAGCACCAACTAGCGAAATTTCCTAACTACCAAGCATAAATTTGACAATAAGTTTTAGACCTTATAAATCAATTGCAGCTAATGAACAAGTATTAATGAGTATTTTTGTTTAGAACATGCCCCCTAAACCGACCAAGCCAGAACCAAAATATGTTTGGTATCTGAACCCGATTTAATCGGTGTACGAATTAATGGACCAAAATATAGTGAGGAAATAGGAATACAAGATTGATTGATTGATTGATTTTGAATGTACTGCCAAGCATTAAGCAGGATATCCCGGAAAGCGCCGGGCCCACAGTACACCCGTTTTTACATATACTTGGAAGGATATGGAAGGAAACTAGTTAAATTATTGAGATCGACCCGGTTACAGACACCTTGGCGGCCAATAGTTAGTAAATTTTTGTGGGTTAAGGAAAGGAAAAGTATGTTAGTTATGACATAATCGGTCCGATTTCCCGGTAGCCAATATTCCAAACTACTGTTAGTGTTAGACAATCACATTTTTGTTGTACTGCTCTGCATTCTGCCATCTCTTATCAGCAACTCCAGTATGCCGCCATTCATCTATAATCTGCAATGGTACCCTGAAAACAGAATCTATAAATTAACTAATTGCTCTTAGCCGTAGGCTGTAATAAATTGAATTAATTTTTAATCTGAAATCACAAATTCATTAATTCTTAATATAATAGCATAATTATACAATAATATAATTCCTACAAGCCATATGCTGTAATAAATTGTGTTAGTTTTTGCCTGAAATTTACAATTAATTAATTTATTACAATACCAATAACATAATAATACAATAATATAATAATATAATAAACATTAGACGTTCTTGCACTACAAGAGCTTAGATGGTCTGGGAATGGGATACATGACACCACCAATGGTTACACTCTCCATATGAATATAAAAATATATAACCATATAAATATATAAATACATAAATATATAAATATATAAATATATAAATACATAAATATATAAATATATAAATATATAAATATATAAATATATAAATATATAAATATATAAATATATAAATATATAAATATATAAATATATAAATATATAAATATATAAATATATAAATATATAAATATATAAATATATAAATATATAAATATATAAATATATAAATATATAAATATATAAATATATAAATATATAAATATATAAATATATAAATATATAAAAACATAAATATATAAACAAATAAATACATAAATATATAAATATATAAATATATAAATATATAAATATATAAATATATAAATATATAAATATATAAATATATAAATATATAAATATATAAATATATAAATATATAAATATATAAATATATAAATATATAAATATATAAATATATAAATATATAAATATATAAATATATAAATATATAAATATATAAATATATAAATATATAAATATATAAATAAATAAATATATAAATATATAAATATATAAATATATAAATATATAAATATATAAATATATAAATACATAAATATATAAATATATAAATATATAAATATATAAATATATAAATATATAAATATATAAATATATAAATATATAAATATATAAATATATAAATATATAAATATATAAATATATAAATATATAAATACATAAATATATAAATATATAAATATATAAATACATAAATATATAAATATATAAATATATAAATACATAAATATATAAATATATAAATATATAAATATATAAATATATAAATATATAAATATATAAATATATAAATATATAAATATATAAATATATAAATATATAAATATATAAATACATAAATATATAAATATATAAATATATAAATATATAAATATATAAATATATAAATATATAAATATATAAATATATAAATATATAAATACATAAATATATAAATATATAAATATATAAATACATAAATATATAAATATATAAATATATAAATATATAAATATATAAATATATAAATATATAAATATATAAATATATAAATATATAAATATATAAATATATAAATATATAAATATATAAATATATAAATATATAAATATATAAATATATAAATATATAAATATATAAATATATAAATATATAAATATATAAATATATAAATATATAAATATATAAATATAGAAATATATAAATATATAAATATATAAATATATAAATATATAAATATATAAATATATAAATATATAAATATATAAATATATAAATATATAAATATATAAATATATAAATATATAAATATATAAATATATAAATATATAAATATATAAATATATAAATATATAAATACATAAATATATAAATACATAAATACATAAATATATAAATATATAAATATATAAATATATAAATACATAAATATATAAATATATAAATATATAAATATATAAATACATAAATACATAAATATATAAATATATAAATATATAAATATATAAATATATAAATATATAAATATATAAATATATAAATATATAAATATATAAATATATAAATATATAAATATATAAATATATAAATATATAAATATATAAATATATAAATATATAAATATATAAATATATAAATATATAAATATATAAATATATAAATATATAAATATATAAATATATAAATATATAAATATATAAATATATAAATATATAAATATATAAATATATAAATATATAAATATATAAATACATAAATATATAAATATATAAATATATAAATATATAAATACATAAATATATAAATATATAAATATATAAATATATAAATATATAAATATATAAATATATAAATATATAAATACATAAATATATAAATATATAAATATATAAATATATAAATATATAAATATATAAATATATAAATACATAAATATATAAATATATAAATATATAAATATATAAATACATAAATATATAAATATATAAATATATAAATATATAAATATATAAATATATAAATATATAAATATATAAATATATAAATATATAAATATATAAATATATAAATATATAAATATATAAATATATAAATATATAAATATATAAATATATAAATATATAAATATATAAATATATAAATATATAAATATATAAATATATAAATATATAAATACAAAAATATATAAATATATAAATATATAAATATATAAATATATAAATATATAAATATATAAATACATAAATATATAAATACATAAATATATAAATATATAAATATATAAATATATAAATATATAAATATATAAATATATAAATACATAAATATATAAATATATAAATATATAAATATATAAATATATAAATATATAAATACATAAATATATAAATACATAAATATATAAATATATAAATATATAAATATATAAATATATAAATATATAAATACATAAATACATAAATATATAAATATATAAATATATAAATATATAAATATATAAATATATAAATATATAAATATATAAATATATAAATATATAAATATATAAATATATAAATATATAAATATATAAATATATAAATATATAAATATATAAATATATAAATATATAAATATATAAATATATAAATATATAAATATATAAATATATAAATATATAAATATATAAATATATAAATATATAAATATATAAATATATAAATATATAAATATATAAATATATAAATATATAAATATATAAATATATAAATATATAAATATATAAATATATAAATATATAAATATATAAATATATAAATACATAAATATATAAATATATAAATACATAAATACATAAATATATAAATATATAAATATATAAATACATAAATATATAAATATATAAATACATAAATATATAAATATATAAATATATAAATATATAAATATATAAATACATAAATATATAAATATATAAATATATAAATACATAAATATATAAATATATAAATATATAAATATATAAATATATAAATATATAAATATATAAATATATAAATATATAAATATATAAATATATAAATATATAAATATATAAATATATAAATATATAAATATATAAATATATAAATATATAAATATATAAATATATAAATATATAAATATATAAATATATAAATATATAAATATATAAATATATAAATATATAAATATATAAATATATAAATATATAAATATATAAATATATAAATATATAAATATATAAATATATAAATATATAAATATATAAATATATAAATATATAAATATATAAATATATAAATATATAAATATATAAATATATAAATATATAAATATATAAATATATAAATATATAAATATATAAATATATAAATATATAAATATATAAATATATAAATACATAAATATATAAATATATAAATATATAAATATATAAATATATAAATATATAAATATATAAATATATAAATATATAAATATATAAATATATAAATATATAAATATATAAATATATAAATATATAAATATATAAATATATAAATATATAAATATATAAATATATAAATATATAAATATATAAATATATAAATATATAAATATATAAATATATAAATATATAAATATATAAATATATAAATATATAAATATATAAATATATAAATATATAAATATATAAATATATAAATACATAAATATATAAATATATAAATATATAAATATATAAATATATAAATATATAAATATATAAATATATAAATACAAAAATATATAAATATATAAATATATAAATATATAAATATATAAATATATAAATACATAAATATATAAATACATAAATATATAAATATATAAATATATAAATATATAAATATATAAATATATAAATATATAAATACATAAATATATAAATATATAAATATATAAATATATAAATATATAAATATATAAATATATAAATATATAAATATATAAATATATAAATATATAAATATATAAATACATAAATACATAAATATATAAATATATAAATATATAAATATATAAATATATAAATATATAAATATATAAATATATAAATATATAAATATATAAATATATAAATATATAAATATATAAATATATAAATATATAAATATATAAATATATAAATATATAAATATATAAATATATAAATATATAAATATATAAATATATAAATATATAAATATATAAATATATAAATATATAAATATATAAATATATAAATACATAAATACATAAATATATAAATATATAAATACATAAATACATAAATATATAAATATATAAATATATAAATACATAAATATATAAATATATAAATATATAAATATATAAATATATAAATATATAAATATATAAATATATAAATATATAAATATATAAATATATAAATATATAAATATATAAATATATAAATATATAAATATATAAATATATAAATATATAAATATATAAATATATAAATACAAAAATATATAAATATATAAATATATAAATATATAAATATATAAATATATAAATACATAAATATATAAATACATAAATATATAAATATATAAATATATAAATATATAAATATATAAATATATAAATATATAAATATATAAATACATAAATATATAAATATATAAATATATAAATATATAAATATATAAATATATAAATATATAAATATATAAATATATAAATATATAAATACATAAATACATAAATATATAAATATATAAATATATAAATATATAAATATATAAATATATAAATATATAAATATATAAATATATAAATATATAAATATATAAATATATAAATATATAAATATATAAATATATAAATATATAAATATATAAATATATAAATATATAAATATATAAATATATAAATATATAAATATATAAATATATAAATATATAAATATATAAATATATAAATATATAAATATATAAATATATAAATATATAAATATATAAATATATAAATATATAAATATATAAATATATAAATATATAAATACATAAATACATAAATATATAAATATATAAATACATAAATACATAAATATATAAATATATAAATATATAAATACATAAATATATAAATATATAAATATATAAATATATAAATATATAAATATATAAATATATAAATATATAAATATATAAATATATAAATATATAAATATATAAATATATAAATATATAAATATATAAATATATAAATATATAAATATATAAATATATAAATATATAAATATATAAATATATAAATATATAAATATATAAATATATAAATATATAAATATATAAATATATAAATATATAAATATATAAATATATAAATACAAAAATATATAAATATATAAATATATAAATATATAAATATATAAATATATAAATATATAAATATATAAATATATAAATACATAAATATATAAATACATAAATATATAAATATATAAATATATAAATATATAAATATATAAATATATAAATATATAAATATATAAATATATAAATATATAAATATATAAATACATAAATATATAAATATATAAATATATAAATATATAAATATATAAATATATAAATATATAAATATATAAATATATAAATATATAAATACATAAATACATAAATATATAAATATATAAATATATAAATATATAAATATATAAATATATAAATATATAAATATATAAATATATAAATATATAAATATATAAATATATAAATATATAAATATATAAATATATAAATATATAAATATATAAATATATAAATATATAAATATATAAATATATAAATATATAAATATATAAATATATAAATATATAAATATATAAATATATAAATATATAAATATATAAATATATAAATATATAAATATATAAATATATAAATACATAAATATATAAATATATAAATACATAAATACATAAATATATAAATATATAAATATATAAATACATAAATATATAAATATATAAATACATAAATATATAAATATATAAATATATAAATATATAAATATATAAATATATAAATACATAAATATATAAATATATAAATATATAAATATATAAATACATAAATATATAAATATATAAATATATAAATATATAAATATATAAATATATAAATATATAAATATATAAATATATAAATATATAAATACATAAATATATAAATATATAAATATATAAATATATAAATATATAAATACATAAATATATAAATATATAAATACATAAATATATAAATATATAAATATATAAATATATAAATATATAAATATATAAATATATAAATATATAAATATATAAATATATAAATATATAAATATATAAATATATAAATATATAAATATATAAATATATAAATATATAAATATATAAATATATAAATATATAAATATATAAATATATAAATATATAAATATATAAATATATAAATATATAAATATATAAATATATAAATATATAAATATATAAATATATAAATATATAAATATATAAATATATAAATATATAAATATATAAATATATAAATATATAAATACATAAATATATAAATATATAAATATATAAATATATAAATATATAAATATATAAATACATAAATATATAAATATATAAATATATAAATATATAAATATATAAATATATAAATATATAAATATATAAATATATAAATATATAAATATATAAATATATAAATATATAAATATATAAATATATAAATATATAAATACATAAATATATAAATATATAAATATATAAATATATAAATATATAAATATATAAATATATAAATACATAAATATATAAATATATAAATATATAAATACATAAATATATAAATATATAAATATATAAATATATAAATACATAAATATATAAATATATAAATATATAAATATATAAATACATAAATATATAAATATATAAATACATAAATATATAAATATATAAATATATAAATATATAAATATATAAATATATAAATATATAAATATATAAATATATAAATATATAAATATATAAATATATAAATATATAAATATATAAATACATAAATATATAAATATATAAATACATAAATATATAAATATATAAATATATAAATATATAAATATATAAATATATAAATATATAAATATATAAATATATAAATATATAAATACATAAATACATAAATATATAAATATATAAATACATAAATATATAAATATATAAATACATAAATACATAAATACATAAATATATAAATATATAAATATATAAATACATAAATATATAAATATATAAATATATAAATATATAAATATATAAATATATAAATATTTAAATATATAAATATATAAATATATAAATACATAAATATATAAATACATAAATATATAAATACATAAATACATAAATATATAAATATATAAATACATAAATACATAAATATATAAATATATAAATATATAAATATATAAATACATAAATACATAAATATATAAATATATAAATACATAAATATATAAATATATAAATACATAAATATATAAATATATAAATATATAAATACATAAATATATAAATATGTAAATATATAAATATATAAATATATAAATATATAAATATATAAATATATAAATATATAAATATATAAATATATAAATACATAAATACATAAATACATAAATATATAAATATATAAATATATAAATATATAAATATATAAATATATAAATATATAAATATATAAATATATAAATATATAAATATATAAATACATAAATACATAAATATATAAATACATAAATATATAAATATATAAATATACAAATACATAAATATATAAATATATAAATACATAAATATATAAATATATAAATATATAAATACATAAATATATAAATATGTAAATATATAAATATATAAATACATAAATATATAAATATATAAATATATAAATATATAAATATATAAATATATAAATATATAAATATATAAATATATAAATATATAAATACATAAATACATAAATACATAAATACATAAATATATAAATATATAAATATATAAATATATAAATATATAAATATATAAATATATAAATATATAAATATATAAATATATAAATATATAAATATATAAATATATAAATATATAAATATATAAATACATAAATACATAAATATATAAATACATAAATATATAAATATATAAATATATAAATACATAAATACATAAATATATAAATATATAAATATATAAATATATAAATACATAAATACATAAATATATAAATATATAAATATATTAATACATAAATATATAAATGCATAAGTATATAAATACATAAATATATAAACACATAAATACATAAACATATAAATACATAGACATCTAAATACATAAATATATAATGTATAAACCGACTTTTAAATACTAATAATCAAAAATAAGATCTGAAGAGACCATCGCAACAACTCTAATCGTTCATTCCTGAAAGTAAACCGGACCACATTACCACGATTTTTAGCCCACGTTACACATGAACAGAATCAGTGAGGCCACAGCACCCAGAAAGTGTATCCAGGAAAGCCCCAGTAGCAACTCGGAAAAAGGCCAGTTTATTACCATCAAACACCAGTACCAAATTCAAGTCATGCTCACAGGAATTTTAACAAATCCTGAACATCAAGGGTACCACATCAAAGAAATAATAATAAAATAGCTAAGTCAACGTGAGAAACGGCCACAAAAACCACCATGCTTCACACTTTACCACGATGAAGTGAGGAAATAGGAATACAAGAGACAAAAAACAAAATTATAAAACCAGCTAATGAAATATTACAGCATACAATTTTTTTACCACTAGCAAAAGATTTTCTGGATTGAAATTTGTTAAAAATCGGAACTATGAAAAAAAAATACGAAAATTTTTAGCAGAGTAATTATTTAATTGGTACTAAACAATTTAGATTTTGTAGGAATTCGAGTATCAATGCTGCATGTTTAAATTTAACTGATTTTATAAGTAACTCTATTGGTAATAGCAAATAGGTTGCGGGATTATTTCTAAATTTATCAAAAGCTTTTGATTTAGTGGATCATAACTTTTTGCTCTGGAAACTGTAAAATTATGGATTGGGACTTAATGTACTTAGTTAATTCCGTAGTTTTTTAAAAAATTGTCAAGAGTTTGTTAAAATAAAAAGTACTTAAAGTAGCTGTTCCTCAAAGTTCTATACTGGGACCTACATTTTTTTTATTACAACTGCCTATGGCTTTATTTTTGGATCTTTCTAAAAAGAAACTAACAAGATTATGCGAATCTTACAAACTAACTTTACTGCTATTTTCATAAGTCTTAGCTATTGTAATACTTTAGTGTGATAATACATAATACAATGTTAATACATTAGTGTGCATCATTTACTTAATTAATAAATTCAATAGTCCAAGTGGATCAGCTCTTCTCAGTTGTCTAAATCTCGGTTGTTTTAGAATGTCTCGGGCCAAAGCATTGGGATGTGTCTCTAGTTTTGAACAATATATCGAACTATAGGTTCTAATTGTATCTTTAATGGTTAAAATACCGAGGTCATGATGTATGTTGGTGTTTCGAATATACAGCATACACGAGCATTCGTGATCCTACGAAGTATTTTTTATTGTTTACGTTGCAAAAATTCTCTATTTGATGCGCTGTTGGATCCCCATAACTGAATACCATATGCCCATATGGGCATAAGTATCGCTTTATATAATAAAACTTTATTGTCGAGTGATAATCTTGATTTTCTTCCTATTAGCCAATACATCTTAGCAAATTTTATTTTTATTTGATTACGCTTTGCTTCTATATGCTTTTTCCATGTCAACCTTCTGTCCAGATGTAACCCTAAGTATTTGACACTAGATTGCTGCGGAATAGTTACACCGTTCAATTTAACTTGTGGGCAGGTGAGTTTGTTAAGTGTGAATATAACATGTGTTGATTTATTTTCATTGACTTTTATTCGCCAAGTCTTTAGCCAGTTTTCAATTTTATTTAGATGATTTTGCAATTGCGTTAGGCAGTTTGAGGGTTTTTACAAGACACTAATATGGCTGTATCATCAGCAAATGTTGATATTATAGCTTCATTGTAAATGGACAAATCGGCTACAACAAGTATAAAATTGGTCCCAAGACACTTCCTTGTGGAACACCTGCGCTAATATCCTTTAAACAAGTGGTTGCTGCGTTTTGTTTAACCAAGTATTTCCTTTGAAGAAGATAGTTTTCAAGAACTACACGGAACTGCTTCGGCAAAAGTTCCTTAACTTTGTTTATTAAACCTCTCTGCCAAACTTTGTCGAAGGCTTGTGCAATATCCAAGAAGAACAAAGATTTTTTTTCTTCGAAGGTGAATTTGATTGCGTTGACAATCCTGTGAACTTGCTCTATAGTGCTGTGCTTATTTCGGAAACCAAATTGGTGATCTGGTATAATATGCCGTTCTTCTAGTACTAGTTTTAGTTTCCTTAGTAACCATTTTTCAAATAGCTTTGATATCGTGGAAAGCATGCTTATTGGACGATATGATATTTGTGTCTCATCTTTTCGCAGTCTAATGGGCGAACACGAGTTTGCCGGCCTCTTAAAACTTTTAGTAGCTTTCCATAAGGAATAGTCTATTCTCTCTGTTGCCGAGAGTTCACTTAAATAGTTTTGGATACCTTTATTTTCTTCTTCCCTCAGATCTACTTTCAGGGATTCAATTACTCGATTTAATTTCTATTTTACTATCAGCGATCTTTGCTGCTGCCACTGCCGTGGAATTTTTCGCTTTTCTTGTATTAATTCTTGGATGTTTTTAGGAAGTTTATTAACTTTTTCAGAAACACCGATGTGTTGCTTTTTTTGCTGCTACTTCGAGTAGATCTCTGAAGTAGGCTTCTGCTGCATCAATATTTTAAGAGGAATATCCAGTAGGCAATTCTATTCTTTTCTAAAGTAGGCAATTTGTCTACTTTATTGATCCCATTAAGTTTTTTTATTTGTCAGACGTTTCAGTCCTTCGGTCTTTAGGGCATCAGTACTCACTGTTATAATTACTGGTGAATGATCGGATGATAAATCGTAACAATCTGTTGCCATAGCATTTGTACGTGCAATGCCTTTAGTTATACAGAAGTCTATTAGATCAGGAATTTTCTTTTTATCCATAGGTCAATACGTTGGATGTCCCGCTGATAGATAATCCAAACAAAGATCATCCATAGCTTCATAGAGTTGCTTTCCTTTCGGTGTCGTCAATATTGAACCCAATTGAGCATGTTTTGCATTATGATCACCTCCCGCAAAGAATTTATTGCCTAGATGGTTAAAATAATCTAAGAATTACTTCTTTTTTATTGCGTGTTTCGGTGGGCAATAGACTGATGATATTACAGTTTCCAGACCACTCCTCCAAGCAGATATTTGTCGCTTCGATATGATCTTTATCATATTTCTCAAGTTCAAATTGTTTTAGTCTTCTTTTAATCAACACAGCTGTACCACCATGTGCTTTACCATCAGGATGTTTAGTGTCGTATACTGAATACCCATTAATTTTGAAAAAGATTTTTTTGGTGAAGTATGTTTCTGATATTAACATTATGTCAATATTGTGCTCGATAAGGAATGTTTGCTCCTCTGTTTTGTGTTGGGCAAGGCCGTTTGCATTCCATATGGCTATTTTGAGGACAGTCATTTTTGGTTTTTCACTACTAACTGCATCAATGTGTTCATATTTTGCATCATTAGATCCATGGTTCTCTCCATCATTGACATAAAGCTTTGCATCATATCTGTAAGCTTGTTTAACGCAGTTGAGATGTTTCCTTCTTCATTAGTTTGAACTTTTGGAGATATGCCTTTAAGTATACTTGCATATGAAAAGTTTGAATGCACAGCACTATTGACGGTCGGCTTATGGTTTCTATTAGTATAAACTTCTTCTGGTTGTACTTCAATATAAGTTTGATGTAGCTTAAACATGCGTTGTTCAGCCCTTTGCTTAGGATTGATTCTTCTTTTCAGGTCTATATATACTGGGCACCCTCTATAGTTTGCCTACATTTTTAAAAATATTTATCAATGATATTTTTGATTTACAGTTAATGGGTTCTATTTAGTATTTTGCTGATGATATAGTATTAACATATAAATGTAATATCCTTCAGGATCTTTACTCAAATTAAAATGGGATTTGCAAATCCGCTCAGCAGATGTACAAAATGATGAAATTCGGTGTAGGGCTGTGTTCAGAACTGAGCGGTCAGTTTAGAACTGAGCGGTTTTCATAAAAACTGCATTTAAATTTCAGAAAAGGTATAAAATGCCTAACTAACGGCTAGCAAGATTGACAGTTATACTAGTAAGAAATAAATTTTAATAATTATTTCTACTTTTATGTTCGGTTTACTTAATAATTATTTTATACGGTATTTTCAGGTCACAATGCGTTACTCCTGTCAAACTGGACTGGCGTAAAAGATTGTTCGGTCTACCGATTAAGCATCCCAACAGTTGTGTTTATCGTCAACGCTGATCGAAATCAAACAATAAAAAATCTATTTTACCTCACCCCTGGATTGGAATATGAAAGTGGTACTTAAGCATCGCAGCCCTTTAAGGCGATTTCTCAATGTTCTACTGAAGCCTGTTGAATGTCATTACCAATGGATTTAATATTAAATGAATCAATAAATAAATCATTAACTGAATATTACTAACTGAAGTGTTAAAAAACTAAATAACGTTAGTTGTATAGTTAAGCTAATTGACATATTCCTTGAACAGAAATAAATTTGGTTCGACATTGCAGTTATTCATTAGAATTTACATTATATACCTTACTTATTCAATCACAGCCATATTAATTATTTTGTATGAAATATGAAGCATAGAAAAACTTTCATACTAAAAAAGTACCCGAGTTCGATAAAGCTCATTTTGGAACTAATAGCCAGAACTTAAAAGATAACCAAGTTGAGTATTTCAAGTACAAATACAATGATAATAAATTCAAGCATAAAAAATAATAATTTCAGAAATTTGTATGTGACGGTAATAATGAGTTTTGAGTTCAATAAATAATGAGTTCAACATAGAAAAGCTAAACCATTGCTGGACATGCAAGATTGGCAATCTTATTTAGTTTTAAACAATATTCAGTTTCAAAAAATGATAAAAGTAATTGATTAATGTTCGTGGTACACATATGGGTGCAAATGTGAGTTGGGTTAATAGCTTATCCGGTAAGCTTTTTACTCCGGAAAAAATCAAATGGGCCATTTACTCTTTTTAGCCGTTTAAGACTCCAGGCGGAGATGGAATCTTTCCAGCTCTTCTTCAACGGAGCTCGGATTTGATTACCCCTGCACTGGTAGCCTTATTTAGAACTAGCTTCAATTTAGGTCACATACCACAGGCTTGGAGCGCTTTTTTGGATATTGAGGGAGCTTTCGACAATACTGGATACGACTCAATTGCTAGGGCAATAACGCGTAGAGGTATTGATGATCCAACTAACCACTGGATTAGCTCCATGATGGCTAGTAGGAAGATTACATCGAAATTAGGTAATGAATAGTCACGGTTATGGCAGTAAAGGGATGCCCACAAGGTGGTGTCCTGTCACCTGTGGTCACTCGTGATCGACAAGTTACTTGTGAGCTACATCTACTCGGTTATGACGCCATTGGTTATGCGGACGATTTGGTTATCATAATCTCTGGTGGGCATGAATGTACGATGTCTGACAGCATGCAACAGGCCTTGCTTGTTATTTCGAATTAGTGCACTAACGAGGGCCTTTCGATAAACCCTAACAAGACAGTCCTGGTACTATTTATCAAAAGACGTAAATTGAACTTTGGTTCAATTAGTCTAAATCATATTACTATCAGATACTCCACTGAGATCAAATATCTGGGTGTTATCCTACATAAGAAACTGAATTGGAACTTTCATATTAAATCAACTACCGAACGCGCGGTCAGAGTCATGTGGGTCTGTAGGCGTATGTTCGGCAGGACTGGGACCTCAGCTCAAAAATGATTTACTGGATGTACATTATGATAGTGAGGCCAATTGTAACCTATGGGTCCATAGTTTGGTGACCAAAGGTACAGCAAAAAGTTATTATGAACAAGCTTACCTCATTGCAGAAGCCAGGATGTCTCGGAATCAGAGGTGTTAAGAGCACCTGTCCTACGGCGGCAATGAAAGCCCTCATCGGGCTCTCTCCACTTCATATTTACGTCAAAAAATCAGCTGCTACTTGTGCAGCTAGATTACAGCTGGTGAATCAATATAGTCATGATGAACAAGGAACTCTGCTTTGACAGAAATTTCGGGGTAACAGCCCTTGATAGAACGGTCTGGGATACTGGTGGACCTCTTATGGAACCCAGCAGCCTAGGCTGGTTCACGGATGGATTAAAAATGGATAGTGGAGTAGGCATTGGTGTCTTTGGGCCCAATAACAAAATATCGAAATCCCTGGGAACTTATCAGTGTTTTTCTAGCCGAAATTCACACCATCGAAACCTGCGTCTCAACTATTATGACTAAATGTCTTAAGGGCGCCTCCATCCACATTTTCTCCGACAGTCAAGCAGCATTGAAAGCATTGGCTTCCAACTGCCTGGATTCAAAGTCGGTCAAAAGCTGTTATACACTGCTACAATCTATCTCTTGTCATAACAAAGTTAGGTTGTGGTGGGTACCTTGTCACAGAGGTATCACTGGAAATGAGATAAACGACGAACTTGCGCGGGCAGGCTCATCAGCTACACCAATTGGCCCTGAGCCTTTCTGTGGCATCCCGTAGGCCTCAGTAGTCTACAATATTAGTAATGGGAAAAATCCATTAATGGGAAAAAATGCAGTGCTTGACCTATTGGAACTGTATTCCCGGCCTTAGACAGGCCAAATCTTTGATCAGACTATTTCATCACAAGGACTTCGCGGTCAATTCAAGTAAAGGAAATATTAGGAAGCTAGTGAGTTTTCTTTCAGGTCAAAAGAACCTGAGATATAATTTGAACAAAATGAACCTGTCCACAGAGACGGAGTGCCGACTCTATTTAGAAGAGATAGAACCTGCGGAGCACATACTATGTGAGTGTGTTGCTCTTGTGCACACTAAGGTGGCTTCATTTTGAAGAGAGGTATTTGACCCAGGAAAAATGTAGATTGGCATCTACAGGCAGCATTATCGCCTTTATTAGGAAGGTAGAGAAGCTCCTGGACTAACAAACCCCAATAGCACAAAAGATCTTTCAGGTCGCAGTGCTAGCCGTTTTGGGCAGGAAAAAAAAATGTTCGTGGAATCTATATAAAAATAAAGAGTGACAGAGAGATTACTATATTTTTTATAATTCGTTTTTCCTTGTTCAAAATTCTTTTAGAAACTAGAAAGAATCAAACTATATTTACTTAAAACTTTACTGTGGACTATACTGATATTTTGATTTGCAATTCCAATTGTGTCCTGAAAGTTTTTACTTTAAGTTTATTAAACACATTTTGCCTAAAACCTATTAACACTGAACCCACATACTTTTTCAAAAATTCGTCTTCGTTACTAAACTTTGTAATATTAAACACAGATAAAACTATATTTCTCAATCAAGTTTTAGTCGGATTTAACGATCACGACTTTTTATCAATCGATTGTAATCTGCTCTTTTTATCCAACTGATAAAGTTGATTATTTAACCAATTCAATTAGGAACTTATTTGATGATGGTATCTCATTGAGGACAGTAACATTAAAACTGGTTGTCCTCCATGGCTTAACAAAGAAATTATTAAAATGTTAAATATGAGAAATTTCATTTTTCGTAGATGGGCCCTTAGTAATACGATTTACAATGTCATCAACCGAGCCAAGAATAAATATTTTTCAACTGTTTTAAGTTCATCTTTGCCATTAAAGTTATCTTAAAGTTATCTAAGTTCGTCTACGCAAGGAAACTCAACCACCCCTTTTTCTCCTAAAGATTTAAATAATTATTTTACATCAAATATTGGTTCAACATTTTCTACTTTTTCATCTGGAAACATTCAATAATTATACCTATTCTCATGAAAAAACGCTACTACCTAGCAGTTACTAGAAATCTACTAGAGTTTGCTCCTATCTCTGTCTAAAGCTTTTGAAAGTGCACATCAATCACACAGTTTTTCTTCTGTGAAATCTCAAAACTACTTTCGAAATATCAATCAGCATCAGACTTATTTAAAGTACTAATCTTACTATAAATAAATCTGTAAAATCTGCTTTTGGTGTTGCTCGACTTCAGGAAGACTTTCGACCAAATCAATCAAGCCAGCTGGCCGTTTGATTTCGTCTTATCTTTTTAATCGATCACAACCAGTTAAGCTGGATTTAAATATTTCGAACATTTCCCTTAGAAACTGCAGTGTACACCAAGGCTCAGTGTTAGGTTCTCTTCTGTTTATGATGTACACAAATTATTTGACCACAGTTATTCAGATATTAATACGGTAATACATTGGTCACTTGACAATTAATTGGAGCTACACACCAAAAAAAACTCAATGCATCATAATATCTTCTACAAATCGTTGCACTAGTAATTTTCTGAAGATTCATGACAAAGAAACTGTGTTTGAATATTCAGATTCCGTGACTTAGAGCTTATTTTTGATAAAACATTGCATTAGAATTACCATGTCAAAGCCATTTGCCACACCACAGAGTAATTTTGTTATTAAAAATGTTGTGGTCTACCACTAAATGTTTTAATTCGAATTTAAGACTCCAATTTGTTAAACCTTACATACTGCCATATTTAGTGTATGGAAATATTGCTTTATTCGAATTGAAAGGAAAATAACAATTAGTTACCAATGAACAGTAGTAACTGAACTTAATTATTGATGGAGTTAATTTGATTTAGCCCAAAAATCTTCATTTAATACTTAATAAAAATGTCGATCTATAATAACTTAACTTACTTAACTTAATACTTTTATGTTATGAACTTAAAATATCTAGAAAATAACTGAACTGTTCATCCCAAATTTCCACTATTTAGAGTTGCGTAAGCTAACTTGCGAATATTATTTTTTTGTAGAAAGGTCTATCGTTTGAATTGTATATTATGGTACGGATAGTTTTTAAATTGGCTACTAATAATTATGTCTAGCGTACAATTGGTTCTCTGAAATAATTAGGAATCAATTAGGGACTAAGAAAAACTTAACAAAAATACTTAACTCTGAGACAATAACTAATTAGTCGGAAATAAAATAACTTTAGTATAGAAGCCGCAAGCGAAGCTGAATTCGTCTCTTACGAGGTCTTTTGAACCACCTTTTACAAATTGTACGTGGTAAAAGAACAATTTAGACATAATTCAGTCAGCGGTGTAACTTGTAATTAAATTAAGTAATCGAAGTCAATGGCAAATATTAAATTTGGAACCACAGAGTCTAGAAGTTTTGTTAGACTATTTAATATGTAACATTAACGAATTGCATTTAGAAATTATTTTAATTTGAACAAATGTCATTAGATCTGACTATACTAAATAAACAAAATTTTCCCAGATGTGTTTGAAAAATTATTTTCTATTAAATAATTTAAAGAAGAGTAAAATATTTGGTTTAAGCATGCAATATACCCTTACGTACAAAAACCGTATGAAAATTTATTTATTAAAATGATAACATACTTGAACAAATTGTTCAACCACGGTTCTATAATATTCATGAATATTTACATAAAATTTAGCTACCAACAAATTTAGGTTAAAAAACGTATCGAAATCCATATAATGAGTCGCGGCGACCAATACAATAATAAATGATCATATTTATTTAGAAGTCGATATAAACTATCGTAAATTTGATTTGTTCATTTGTCACACTATAAAATTAGGCCAAGACTGTTCATATTTTGTATACACTAAAATATTTAAGAAAATAAAAATTTACCTCAGCCCACAGGCATACCACCAACGATGCACATGTCATTAGCAATGGATAGTATGCCGACATTAAATTTGAAGCCCATCCTGGCTGTAATACTTCCTAAAATTTAAAATTTTAAAATAATTAAATATATTTTATTAGAAATGTTCTATATAAAATACTCACAGGTGTTGTAAAGTATGCTCCACGAAGTAATGCAGCTACAAACACAACAAAATATAATAATTTTTGTGTCGTAAGTCGGCAAGCACGTAAAAATGTTGGCTGTTTTAGGCGTTGATATTCGGCCGCGATACATATCATTAGCTGAATGAGTGAAACGAGCGCAACAAAATAAAAGACGGACGATATTCCGGCATGATAGGGAAAATTAAATCCTGAACATTCTTCACCACTATAACGTATTTCACATAAGCATGTCCCATTAAAGCATTCACCTCTTCCGGAGCAATACGATTTGCTTTCGGAAGATAGTGCGCCACCAAATATACCCGAGGAACACCCCATAAGAGAATGCAGTCGTGAAAGCATAATCAATTATTTTCTGAGTTCTGAAATTAAATAAAAAAAAATGGAAAAAATTATTATAGTACAAATAAAATTATAATATAAATATTATCAGCTCGAAAAAAAATTTGTGTTTTACTAAATTATGATAACTCAAACTAAGCGACCAATTTAAATCAGCTTTGTTTGAAACAATAACATATTATGTACTTCTAAAATCAGTGAATTATAACAATTTTATCGCTAGACTTGAAAAAATTTTGATAATTTAATAAAATGTTGATGCACCCTATTTTAAGTACATTCTAATATTTCCGGGTGGTGTATATACCAAAGAGTATGATTCAGCAACATATGCCTACACTATTTAGCCGTTTGCACTTAAAACTAATAATGATGGCTTCATTAGAGTTATATCTTATCAAGTTATCACACAAATGATAGAAATATTGTTAATCAAAAATGCATCACAAATTTTATTTTAAGACTCACCGTGAATAAATATATTCGGTACTTTGAAGGTATATGGGTTATATCACACGATATAAATCAACCAATTTTTGTATTTATCGTTCAATGATTGCTATAATACGAAATGTGCTTAAAGATAATCGATTAGATAGTCCATTAATTTTATTTTAAGCATTATAAAGTCAGCAATAACAAAGTTATTTTGGCTTCAGTTTATCTTAATTCAGAACTGAGCTAAACTATTGCTTAAAATTAAGAACAATGTTGATCGAAGGAAAATCAATTTTGTCAACAGGACAAAACGTCGATTTTTGTTTACGAAAAATTGTTGACTGGACGGAATTTTGACTACAGAGAATTATGATTTTAAAAATACAGATTTCAAAATATCATCAGAAATATCGACTTTAGATTTTTAGATATAGAATAAATAAATGTTATATCTTATTTTTTTACTATGTTACATATTGCAGCTATGTAAGAATCCACATTTACATGAACCTCTCGCTTATAAAATTTCAAAATATAAAGCGAATACTTGTGTTAAGACGACACCCAGTTAATCAACACAAACAGTAAACGAATCAATCGCTAGTTGTGAAGCAAATGGCAGGGTATATTTACATAAGACAAAAGCTAAAAAAAAAGGTAGCTACCATTTTCATTAGATAAAATCGACATTTCCATCCTATTAAGATAATAAAGGGTGGTTAAATTTTAAGAGCCGATGTTGAATGTGAACCACACCTAAACGTCAAGTTTTTTTCTGCATTTCATTTGACATTTCTCAATTTCATACCAAGTCAATTTGGACCATGGAAAGATACACAATCGAGCAACGCGTTAAAGTTATTCAGGCTTATTATGAAAAATCATCTTCAGTGATGAGTCACATTTTCACCTCAGTGTATTCGTCAATAAGCAGAATTGCCGCATTTGGGCGAATCATAATCCAAGAGTGATTGTCGAAAAACAAATGCACCCACAAAGAGTGACTATTTGGTGCCGTTTATGGGCTGGCGGCATCATCGGGCCATATTTTTTTCAAAAATGAGGCCGGTCAGGCAGTTACTGTGAATGGTGTTCGCTATCGTGAGATGATAACGAACTTTGTATGGCCCGAATTGGAAGATATGGATGTGGGCGATATGTGGTTTCAACGGTGCCACTTACCACACAGCTAACGAAACAATGGCTCTTTTGCGCGACAAATTCAATGGTCGTGTTATCTCACGTGGTGGCGATGTCAATTGGCCGCCAAGATCATGTGATTTGATACCGTTGGACTTCTTTCTTTGGGGTTATTTGAAAGAAAAGGTGTACGTCGATAAGCCAGCAACAATTCAAGAGCTAAAGGATGAGATAATTCGGCACATTAACGGCATAGAACCTTAATTATGCCTAAGCGCCATCGTAAATTTGGACCATCGGATGGAGGTGTGCCGCCGAGGTCGCGGCGGCCATTTGGCCGATATTTTGTTCCATACATAATTGGACCATACCATATTATCATAATAAAAGAATTGACAATAATTTCCTAAATAATTTGTGTTTTATTCAAAATCAACATCGGCCCTTGAAATTTAACCACCCTTTATATTAAAGCTAAAAAATTTGTGTGCTTGAAAAAGATATTTAAAGCGTGAAGTTCATTATTCTGGGGACAATTAAAAATCTAAAATTACTTGGTAAGTCAAAACTGACAGAATTGGATGGTTGCAATGGCACCTTTCATAATGCGCCAACTTTTTATCATCCACTGCAAAACCGAGACGGTATCATTGTGTCTAAGATATTAATGCTTAATGTAGTGATGAAAGATTAAGCAATAAAATGCGGATGCTTAAAAGCTATCATATCTGAATGAAGGTGAAATTTTGGGAACAAATTTTGTTTTTTGTTACCGGCAACATTTATTTGAACATTCAAAAATTTGTCTAATTTGTAATTTTAGATTCAATATTTTAACATCAACATTTTGTAAATCGACAAAATGTGCCACCGTCGACATTTTTTATTCGATTTTTTGTTAGATGAAGTTTTCTAACTAACATTTTAAAAATCGGCATAATGTCCCCAACCCTTAATTAACTATTATGAATGTTGCTACAATCCAACTATCATTTCAATTTTTAATTATAAAGGTTTCAAATGGCGTCAAATTTTTTGTTCTATTAGGGCTCTATTCTATGCACTGATTTACTGAAAAGGTGATAGAAAATAATTTGAATTAGAATGATCGAGTTATCGAGTAACTTTTATTTTATAAAATCGGTTACTTTAATACAATTTATTTCCTATCACCTTTTCAGTAAATCAGTGCATGGAATAGAGCCCTTATCTGACTTTATTAAGACTGTGTCCGAAACCAGTTGTAATTATTTTCATTAAATTTAGATCTCAGAACAAAACGCAAATTTATCGCCGTCTCTAAAATTACATTTCTATTCAAGTTAAATAAAAACGAAATAATTATTGGAGAATATACTTTTTTGACAAGCTAATGTTTTTTTTTTCGAAGTGGACAAAAACAATATGTATTATGCAAAATGTCATACAGAAAAAATTTAAACCAAGAGTTTTGCGCACCATTTCTGATGTATAAAGAATAACTTGATTTTTTTATCCCCTGAACTGAGTCACCACTTGGCGAAAACAGAAACATACATTTTCATTTCAAATTTCGTAAAATCATATGAAAATTATTTTAGTGCGAAATCGATCTGTGCTTTAAATATAAAATTTTATGCTTAGTTACAGTTCTCTAAACTTTATAATCGAGTGGCCCATAGTATTTTTCTACTATATATGACAATATTTTATTATAAAAATGTCAAAAATAACGTTTAGAAAATAATTACGATCGGTTTCGGACACAGTCTAAGCCAATCAATATATTCTGGAATAAATAATGTAAAAATTTTTCTCAGTTAAATAATAAAAACGAAATAAAAGTGCCACTTAAACTTCAATCAAGTTTATTTTAACTTTTCTACTTTCACTATTAAACTCTTACTAATTTTTTTTTTGCAAAATGTGTAAACAATCTATTGAAAATTGCTCGAATGTTAAGATTTAAATTTCACTCAAATACTTACAAAGATAATTATAAATATTTATCTTACTGGTTTAACAATTCAAAGTTAAGTTAAAACAAACAAGAATCTAGTAAGGAGACTCTGACTGAAAGTCAGATAAATGGATCCAGTAGTTCTTTTACACCGTTGCCATTTAGTCTAATTGCACAGATATTCTCTGCATTCAGGGCTTGGTTGGTCTGATGGTAAAAGATGTATAGTAGATGTATAGCAATATAGTAGAGCTAATTGGAAAAATTCCTGATGGCTTGTTCTTAACTTTACACAACTTTGTGACTAGTTTACTTGCATTTACCATTAAGGCACATATTTGTCAGGTATTCCCAGACATCGCTGACGAAATAGGACTTTCGTCAACGGGAAGGTCCAATTGCTAAGGAGATATTTCTACTAAGGAAAACATTCTCACTAAATTTAAAGTTGCAAAAGAAAGCATTACATACTGTTGTGAAGCAACCTTGAAACTTGTTTCATAACGAAGATTAATTTGTACCTAAGAAATTAATTTATTACAAACAAATATTTTGTTTACCATAAGCTATGCGAGTCCAACTATAGCACAACATTTTTTCTGAACGAAAAAAACACGCAATGCAAAGGTTTACTGTCTAAATTCTACAAGTGTCACATTAGTTTATTCCCCTTGTCATAATTAAAACTATTTTTGCAATTTTATGCGTTAAAGGAACTCATAATCGTATATATCGCAAAATGTTTATGCTCGAGAAATTTATTACAAATCACTTGTGAAGGTGTATGACCTTTTAAATTCATATGACAATTTAATTACACGCACTGTACATACGTAACAAATGTTTTACTAATTATTATTAAATTTTTATCGAATACCAACGTCACATCGATTATTCAATATACATATAGATGTCATTAAGCAATTGACCAACTCAAATCAATATAGGAAAACGCAAGTAATTAGAGCAAAATCATTTAGAAGTGATGGCAAGAAAATTAATTTTTTTTAAAAATATATTTTGGCATGCGTTCAAACCCTCGTGTGATTCATTGTGACATTTATATAAACATTCTTACTTATGAAAATCGTCGACTTCGTTATCACACATCAGAAATGTGCAACGAGAATATACTATATATTGCTATGTTATGAGATGACATTGAGCTAAAGAAATTATATCAATTAATTGTGTTTCGCTATGAAATATTTAATTACTTTTAATTGATTTAGGAAAGAAATGCACTTATATGCAGTAAACATGGTTGTAAAATTATCTGTAAATGCAATATTCATTAACAAACTAAGTTTATATTAACAAAACACTATAGTTTATATGGAAGATAATAAACATAATATATAAATGGAATCGTCAACTAATCACTTAAATTTTTTACTTAGCTCAATGCTATATACTTAATTGATTACAAGGATTGTAATTTGAATGCACGCTGCATGTGTGCACTTTTTAAGATTGTATATTAAGCATGACTCTGATCGATGGAAAAAATGTATTTATTTGTGTTTTTGCCAAAATAAATGTTCAAGTTCATGGACTAATATTTTTGGTGACATACAAATGCTGCTGTTCGAGGCAATATGTTGGCATAAATTCTAGAAAATCTTTTTTTTCGAATGGTGTTTTAACAATATTTTACAACTTACACTGTGCGCCTTAAGAAACGAGCTTAAATATAAACTTAATTTTAAGCTATTGCTAATGTCTCATAGGCGATTGAAAACATCAAGGAAAAAAATTACAAAAATTACAGACGTAGTGCTTCTTTCTATCTTACAAGCCAGAGATCAGGGGCCGTTATGGAACCGATCGCATTTCTCGTTTTTGCGATTTTGAGTATGCGAAGCATACTTATTGCATAATATTTGAGCATATTTGAAGCATAATATTTGTGTTATGAAATGCGATTTTCGCTTTTCGTATTGCTTATAGGAAAATTTTTTTTGGCCAATATTTTTAATGTCAAATAATAATATCTGTCAATATTCATAACCTCAATTAAATTCGAAAACCGCAGTGTCTTAGTGTAGTTTTTTTTTACTAAATTTCATAAATATAAATATTATAATGGATTATGCTAGTTTATCTTTCAGGTTGGCCTAGAACCTATTTATTTTTGGTTTATACTCAGTTGAGTACATCAAATTTTAAGCCAAAGGTCTCATGTTTTACCATGAAATCACCAAGAATACTTAGATATATTTTTAAATGCACAGCAAAATATATATATATATATATATATATATATATATATATATATATATATATATATATATATATATATATATATATATATATATATATATATATATATATATATATATACATATATATAATAATTATATATTATAATCAATCAAAATAAAAAATAAAAATTCTCACATAACATATTAAACGATGAATGATCCGATATTCGACTGCTATTGAGCACTCGCATTTGTCAAATTTAATATCGCAAAAATCCGTTTTAGTATTTCATAATAGGGTGCGTCATTCGCATTTATGCGAGAATGACGTTTTATAATACAATTATGCGATATCGCATGAAATTACGAAATCGCATTTTTTTCATAATAGAGCTTATAAATATATTTAGTTTAGTTTAGAATAAATTCGGACAGGCTCTAAAATATTGGTTTGTATAAACAAGTAAGTACTTATAAACTTTGACACATATACAAAAATAGAAGTTGATCATCCCTGAATTTAATATACTTTCATAACCTATACAGTGTTTATTTTCAATTTTTTTTAATTGAACAACCACAGTCGCAATTTAAAAAATTTAAATAGCTTGTCAAATTTTAATTAATTACATTTTTAACCCAATTTAATTAGAATGCTTAGTTTACATTTTTTATTATTTACACTCGAGTATGTCATATTCCTGAGGTTCGTGAAAATTAGGTTATAAATGAACCAAATAAATAAGTCGTTAAACTTACAGCTATGCAATAGGTAATAAATTCATTTTACTTTATTAGCAGTGGCTTTTTCTTGTTATTACCATCTAGTAACCAATACAACTATTTATTCAGTTTTAAATTTAACCATTATGACCACAAAAATTGCTTTTGCTAAACTTCGATGTAAGTTTAATAAGGTGATAACTAGACTATACTTAATTAAGGCTTAAGTTCTCATACTTACATTGCTAAACTAAGTAGTGCTCAATATTCTAATCTTAACCCTATTTTTGTTGGTTTTAACTTAGTTCGCCTTGTTTTTTGACTTAAGTCACTTAAATATAATGTAAAATTATCTTGAACTTGTGTTTCAAATCCAATAATTTCTGATCTATGCCGACCTGTTCAAATTTATCGGTGACCTAAACTATAGTTAAAACTACTAAATATATGTTTAAATTCTAACTTATAAATAAACTAACTTAAAATATTTATATACTTAAGCTATCATACAAACTTAAGGTCACCAATTTCTTATTCCAGACCTTTTATTTGTATAACTTAAGCCTAGTAAGTCATAAAATGTTAGCCAAATAATGGTAAAAACATCTAACTCAACCTTAGTTTTGACTAAAACTTAACCTAAAATTGCTTGTTGTGAATTTAAATAGGATAATGCTAATAAATAAGTAAGTTAGTCAATTAAACCAGTCAATATCTTTTTCGTATTTAAGTCATTGTTAAGCTTATATTGCAAATCAGAAGCTTGACTATTAAAAGAATTTAACAGATACTATACTAAACATTTGTATAACTAAAATTGTACATTGACTGTAAGCATTGCGTCCATATCAACTTAATCTACATTCTGCGATTTCAACTTAGTTTTTTTTGGTTAAATCTGTCATATATTTTAATTTGAGCTACATTCTGTGACTTAAACTAAAACCAAAGAGCAATAACCATCAATGGTTAAAATTTCGAATATTGTCAATATATTATCATAAGTTAAGTCAACGGCTAAATATTCGCTATTTTATAAGCTTAACTTAATTTTTCTGGCTTAAGTCATTTAACTTTAATTTAATTTTGTAATAAGCCGATGCGGTAAAGAATAATAAATAATAGCACCTGGTGGTTGATAGTATAAGTAAACAAAAAATTAGATACATAACTCATTTTATAATTGAGATTTACTAAACAATTGCTAACTGAACCTGGATACCTTCGGTTGATCACTAATTTAGATTTATCAATGTAATCTGGTCAACCTCCATTTATAATATATAAATAGATTTTAGTCGACGATTTAATTTTTTTCTATATTTTCCAAAATTGTATATGGCATGATTCTGACTGTTGGAAAAAACTTTCTTAATTTGTATTTTTGCCAATAAAAATATTCAAGTCCATGGAATATTTTTTGTGACATACAACTTTTAGCAAAATACAGTATTTTCTACTTTACAATGGTTTTTATATCTGTTAAAATTTCTTCTAAATCGGTACCGCAACTGCTTCAAACGGTGAATAATAAAAAAAAAATTAAGAATTCGATTTAGAATCATAAAACTGAATAGTTCTTCTCTTATTTGAAACTAACATAAAAACTAAGTTCCTGAAAAAACGTCCCGATGACATTTGAGCTTTAATCAGTTGAATTGTTGTTTACCAGTATTTGCAATCAATTTTAAATTGCGTTCAATTTAAACTGATATAGACGAGTATAAATAGATTATACGTCACATGATACAATTTTTTGTTGATATTTAAATAAAAAAAAAACCCAATGTATAATCTTATCGTAACATACAGAAGTTTTAGTGTTAGGTCGTCAATTTTATGACAATTGCAATACAAACGTCTTTAATCTCTGCTATCTGTTATGAAGGCAAAGTACTAACGACGATCGGGTTCATGTCTGCTTTAAATCATATATAAAGAAATGTCGAACACTAAGGTTGCTGGGTGATATTTCATATAAGTATGCATGGACAAAGCACATTTGGCATTATAAATGAATAGCGCCATCATGACTTTATTGGGACTTGATCTCGGTATCTTTCGATCCAAAACACGTAGAGTACACGTCACATTTAATTTAACTATATTTAAAATTTGATCACTATAATTTTTGCTCATATAATGGCCGCATCAATCGACCAAATTCATTAATTTATGCAAAAATTATCAAGCAAAAAAGGTAAAAAGAAATTAAATTGCCGATGGTAAAATATGAATGCAAATTATATTATTCATGAATTGATTTAAAATATACAAACAATAATTAAATACAAAATGATTAGTCTGCCTTATGCATATGTGCATATTTGCCAATCTTAGATTTTTATGTGAATTTAAATAATTTGTCATCGTGTAAATTGTGCTTTACGAGGTAATTATTAAGGACTATCTCAACAAATACCTTAATTAAAATCAGCATGAGTTGTTAAAGTGACCGGTACGTTAATTTCAATTTTTGATGAACTTTTAATTGTGTTTTGCTTAGTTTTGACAGTAGAAAAACCCAATTATGCTCACACATGATTATAAAAAGAAAGTATAGTAGCTCAATTTTTATAATATGATTATTTTATTGTCTGTTGTCTAAATTATAGCTTAATTGAAATACCAAGTTTTGTTAGTTAAAATACAAGTTGCTTAAAAAACAAAACAATGTTAGATTTACAAGTAAAATAATAATCTTGATAGGTTAAGCATATAACTTCCTATATTGTAATATTTTGAAAAAATTTAAAATTCCAGTGAAATTTATATTAACCACCGGTTGAGTTGTTTAATTTTGAAGTAACAGCTTAATTTTCAGTGAAGTTTTGTTAGTTATAGTAAAATCAATTTTTCATCGATTTGACCAACAACCAAAATTGAATCTAATTCAGTTTGCGGACAGTTTAACACTATAGTGTTAAATTCAAAAAAATTTTACGGTTTTACTATAGGTATTTTTTAGATATAATTATAAAATATAAAATAAAAGATTCACATGAGTGTGAATAATTCTCCTTATTATATTTTAGAAAGTCAATTTCAAACAGTTAAGATACAAAAATTTGCAAAATTTTTATTGTTTTCGCTTATGGTTCGACTGATAGAGCACTATTAAAGCTTATAATAGGATTTAAGTATTTTGCTCATTGTTAAGATAAATTTAAGTTTCTGGTGTGCTAAAGTAAATAATTTTCGCAGTAAAAATTAAAAATTCAAAAAATAAAATAAAATAAAAAAAATAAAAAAAAAATAAAAAAATTGAAATGTCTCATGTTGATCGAAAGTTTCATAAACGCATCAATAAAGAAATTGTTGTTACAATCAACTAATTTAAGTTACATGAGTTGAAGCTTAAAAAGCTATACTGATTATATGTACGTATAAAACTTGAAATTCAATAAAACTATTGTAACACAAATACATATAACTGCATATTCAAAATACAATTCCACAGCAGGAAATCATTTTTATCCGACCTTCAAACTTAACTTATTTTTTACATATTAAAATAAAGTGACCATATATGATTTTCAACTGCAGTGAAAAATAAAATTGATAAATTTTTATTTAAATTTGCTGCTTGAATGTATCGTAAAATGTTCACTAAAATTGCACCCAACAAATAAATTCAAGAAATTTGTTTATCATGCCAAAATAATTTGTAATAATTCTTAAATTTTTTTAGCTGTAGATGTGTTAAAATAAATATTTGTAGTGGACAAGCAAGCTTTTTTGCACATATAACCAAGCATTCATTATTAATTTAATTACTCATTTGTCATAAAAAAAGTAAATAACACTAAATACTAACGAATAATGAAAGAAACTGATTGATTAGAATGACTTATCATAAATGTATGGAACTTATCACTTTATAATGTACACTCAAGTTGAGTGTTTCCAAAGTTCATTTAACTTTTACATTGTATGTCCGCAATTGTGTGTCAGCAAAATGCTGTTAAAACGATTAAAATAAAATGAATAAATTCCCGTCCCAATTTGAATCATGAATCGAAGACATCTTTCAAAATCAACGTACACTTTCAATTACTTTATTTCCATCATGTTGCGCATTTTCTAGAATTTTTTTGCCGCCCCAAATATAGTGAATGGGGATTCTGGTAAAATTGCCACTGGTTTGATTTTGGATAATTCTTTTGATGTGTCATGGTCTGCTGTAAGCATTATATCCCATAAGTGAAAGCAAACTCTTCCTGAAAATGAATCGATATAAAACGAATCCACATATACGTTAAAGATTCCTCGTGATTATTATTTTCGGATATCGAAACATTAACACGATCATATCCATTGTACAAAACAATATTCCACATGCTCTACTGTAGCTCATAATTCCATGTTGATATGACAGTAATCTTTTAGACAAACTTTTGAATTGTATAGGACCATCTAACTGTTGTCAATAGGACGGCAGAGAAATGCTTCTGAAACATATGTCTACTCTTCAATTTAGATACCTGTTAAATTTTAAAATGTGAAATCTTGAAATTATTTAGGAAAACTTATGGAACATTTCCCTTGCATGTCACAAGGACGTCCTATGTCTTCCTCGGTTCTTAATTTTGAATTATCTACAAAATTATTGAAATGTGAGCATGTGGCGATCGTCGTTTTTAAAATTCTATTACACGAACGATTGCTTTCGACAAATAAATTCGGTTAATGAAATTTACGGAAATGCATAACTGTGGCCATTTCGTTAACCGTTGAAGCATTGTACGTCTTTGGTCAATAATTTTACCATAAATTATTACTAATGCCACATTAGTTAGCTCAATTTGATTGATTTACAAGCGGATAGTTGTTATTAATAAAACTTAGTTTCTCATGATTATTTCTGAGCACTGCTTGTTCTCTGGAAGGTTCATTCGTTGGTAGACTAAAGCATCAAGTCCTAAAACGTATAGCACGGTATATCTGAGCGTATATTCTGGCAAACGCAGTTAAATTATTGTACGATCATTCCATAAACTGTTTGCTTTCTGCTTTCTGGCAGAGTATTGTTTAAAATGTCGGTCTGCCTCCAACGGATTCGATCCCGAGCTTGTTCTTCGTACTGTTCTAGATAATCCGAAGAAGACAAGTCGTTATTTACTCCCGGGAAGCCATCGTCGTCGACAGTGACCTCTGCACCTGCCACATGACGGCTTTCCTCACAGAGATCGCTGCACCATCCGCTTAGGATCTCGTGGTTGAATAAAATTTTCATACTCATTCATCAGGGTCCAAATCTCACACCCATACATGACAACGGGTCTGTTCAACACCTTGTACATCATACAACGGAAACTGAGAATTGTCCAAGTGGATTCATTAGGTCTTTGGCACCGTTGCCATTCAGACCAATTACACAGAAATCAACTGCACAGAAGTCAGAACCTGGTTGGACTGACGGTATAAGATGATGTAATATATATAAAGAATCATCCTCAACTATAACACTTGATCAGTGAGTGACCGATTCGGACGAAATCCTCTTTGGTAGTCATCTACAATTTCTTACGCCATGGGAGTGATTCTCTCCAATATTATGTAAGACAGTAATTTGTATGCTGTGCAAAGGAGAGCTATGCTGCGATAGTTTTTATATTTTGAGCGATTTTCTTTTTTAAGACTAGGATACAATGAGGCCAACTTCCATTAATCAAGCATAACTTTGCTTTGCCATACTAATTGAATAAGGCCGAAAAGATAGTTCCACAAAGTATCTCCTCCGAATATCAAGAGCTCGAAATTAATACAATCAATCCCTGAGAAACGGTTTCCTTTTAGTCTCTGCATAGCCAGTGTGAATTCCACTAGGATGGGTCCTCTATGTCCCGAATGGCAGTAAACTTAGGTTTGAAGATATGGTTCAGTCCGGTAACTCTCTTAAAGAAGTTACGAGAACTGTGATCATTGCTGAGTTGTTGTACTCTTAAGACCATTTACGCTTTTTCCCTACAAATTCGCGTAGCAGTTCTCCTAGAAGGGGCCGCTTTGTTCTTTCGTGCGATTGTAAAAGAATTCGCGATTCTTTATAGGATTTATTCTGTTTTTCGAGAGCAAGACGACACTCTTAATCAAATCAATCATGTTTGGGCTTAATTTTTACAATACTTAAAGCCGCCTGGGCAGCAGTAACAATAGAAGATTTCATTACCTTCTATAGAGCGATTAAGTTTTGTTTTCCTGTGATCCCTGACTTGTACGAAAACTATCATCTTAGCTTTGCAGTTACCAATTGATGATCATAAGATCTCACATTTTGGATGACCCCAGACCTTGCCTCAGTAATTAACATATTGTCAATTTGAGCGGGACGTCTTGCAAGGGTGTGTCCATGTTTCCAAGTGAATGAGAAAAAAATGTGCTAGCCACAGTGAGGTCGTGCGCGATCGCAAAACACATGATTCTCTCCCTATTATCGTTGGCTAGATTGTGTCGTGAATACAGACCTATGTTTTCACATATGTCAGTTTGATTTTAGCCAGTTTTAGCATTAAAGTCACCAATCACTATTCTGACGTCTTGTTCCGATATGGATCCTATCAAATCATCTGCACATTGTTGTAAAATGAGTCTTTATCTTTGGGTTGGTTCACATTAGTGGGCGCATGAACACTTATCAGGTTGGCTATCAACTGCTTTGAAATCCAAAACAACCTTTTTAACCTGAGGCCCAAGGAGGCCTGAGGTAATAAGCCGATTGTTAAAATTTCCCAAAGGGAAACTGACAGAGCTATTGTAATTTTCCGCATGAGATGTTAATAACTGATTCAGTAAATGGCCTGAATCGTTAACTCGATCTAGTATTCTCGTAAGCTGATCAACGAGCTATGTTAGCCGCCCCACCAGACGGTATAACGGATTTGGAATATGTAAGCCACCTGCCATTGTGGTCATTGAATTACATGCACCATGCGCTCAGTTAAGTGATTTGGTTATTTTATGTGACAATGCTACGTGCTATCGTCGGAACACAATTTTTAGTTTAGCTTATTCACCTTTATTGCGATTGGGGCTCTATTTATTGCGATTGAAACTATAACAATTTACAAGTCTTATGTAGAGCTGAATCTGGATTTACAGGGTAGAGGCTTGCATATTTAAGAAAAAAATTAACAAGGTAAAATATGTAATAGATCATTCGGTAAAGATATCTTGCATTCTGGGTGTTAGAATAGATACCAACAATTTTGGAAGACCAAAATAATTCTGCTTTAAAACCTTATATTCAGCTTTTAGGGCCGTTGTATATTTCAGCTAAGCTAAGCTATGTGAAATATGTTATCGCTAATAGGTTGTATATCACGTATTTAAATGGATTGTTGCACACTTGACCTAAGTTAAGTCTATATTCCATTATGCAAAATTGAACAAATTTTTGTTGGAGAACCAGAACGAGCCAAAAAAAAAATATGTATAGTTTCGTTGGGTGAATGAATGAGTTCGCCAACTTTTCCAACATAATTTTGTTGGTAAAATCAAAAGAATGTAGGGGAAATGTTTGTGTAAGTGTGTTGCTATAAGTTGCTATACAAAAGTATCGAGTAGAGTAAGAGTACTTTTTATGACAACATTTAATATGTACATGTATAGTAAAATTTGTGTCTCGATGAGAAATATGTTTTATACACACACAATGATAATTTTTATTTTTTTTTGTAACGAAATGTAATAAATTACATGTAAAGTCGTATAGATTACAGCAAAAATGTAATGATTGGGCTAAATTTATCTATATAATAATAAATTTTCATAAAAAAATAATAATAATATTGACATGCTAACCAAAGCTGTTTAAGTTTAGTTACGAAATGTAACTATAAAAATTGTCCAAAAATTTGTTGTACAACAATTTTTCAAAATGGAATAGAGGCAACAATTTTTCAAAATTGAATTTTTCACGATGGAATGGTATGCGAGATATATTTTTGTTTCGAGCGATGAAAACTAACTTAGCTCGAGTTGTACTTTCCTTACTAATGTCAGCGATATCGCTCACATGTACATTGAAATTTTGAATATTAAATCAAAGCCTCCTTTATTAAAATACAATCTATTTTTGTTTTTAATATTCAATGTGCGTTAATTGCATCTATCTATAGCAAGCACTACACGGATCAATATTAATGTCATTACCAGTAATGTCAGTATCTTTTAATTCTGCATCATTACTACTTCAATATTTGTCAACATTGCACAATCATTTTTATTGACATTAATTTCACCGTTACCGATTGCGTCACCGCTATAGAAAGCGTTTTTGAGTGAATTTATTTTTTGAATTTAAAATGGATCTGAAGAAAAACTCGTGTGTTGCGCTAATTTTAGCATTGTGTTCAGAAAAATTGTGTTCTGCATTGTGTTCTGTAAAGCGAAAATACTGAATGAAGGAATGGCTGAAAACTAAGAGAAAACTGTTATCATACTGTTCTACTTAAAGTAATTAGTTTGAGTGAGTCAGATGATTACAAAAAATATTTCCGAATGAGCGAAAAACAGTTCGAAAAAATATTGCAAATTAGCCAACCATTTCTGGTAAGGCAGGACACCATTGTGTGAAAATGTTCATCTGTTCACGAAATTGCAAGACTATTGCTGTGTGCCTTAATCGACTTTTTAAACTAAACTTTTAAAAATGTTCAAGCTTCCGCTGTTGCTTCATAGGTAGCAGCTGAAAAGTTTTATTAGTTATTTCAATTTATTTTTATGTTACATTAGAAGTTTTTATGGTTTAAAATTGCTAAAATAATTTTTAAATATAGGAGATGGTTTAGATCTTGTTTCTGACTGCGACACTGAATTTTTACTGTTGGTGATTGGTGGTGATACTACTGTTCAAAGCCGGTTATCTTGATTTATTTTGACGGAAACCCTATGGCTCGCCTTGAATAACACATCGCTAATGGCTTTTTCAGCAAAAACCCGTTGGTTGGGAACCAAACCAAAAAGTTTTTCGGTCCAAGCTTTACAGATTGTATGTATATTATCTTTTTGTTGAAAATACGGAAATGCTTTCTGCAAAAGATTGTTGCGCTCAGCCGTTTCTTCTATAGACCTAGCGTTTTTGTTTGTGTTGGTGGTTTTGATGATGGCATTAGCGATGATCTTGATGCATTACTCCCTGGTATTGGAGAACGTGTATTGACACTTTTACTAGTCTAAATATTATAAAACATTTATTATAAATAGGACAGGAAGCATGTTTTAATTACAAAATCCCACAATTCAGGTGCCATGTATTATATTTACAAGGGTTTTATAACATTTTTATCATATCTCAGCTGTTTCGCTTTTTAGATGCACTATTTTTCTAAGCTTCTTTCAATAATTTTTGCGCAAAAGTATCAATTTTTGTTTACATAGGCATAAATAATCTTCCCTGAATTTTTCTATATATTTTCTATAAAAATAATTTTTGTATAAATTCAGTTGTCATCGAGTGCGGGTACAAATTCAATTCAAGTGACATGTCACTCACTTATTTCACTAATTTTGGAATTCGTTTAATTTAAAATAAACATAATCGTTTAATCATAATTAAACAAAGTATTTAACAGTATTAAATTATTAACAGAATTAACAAAGTTTTGGCGAATATTAGTGGAAACCCTACACACGGTCACTAATAATGACAATATTACCATCACGTATTAGTATTAATGTTTCAAAACCAGAAAATTTGGATCATCATTATCGGTCATCAATATTCAATTCATCACACCTTACATGATCAAAATTACTGGCATTCTAACAGTAATGACATTAATATTGATCCGTGTAATGTTTGCTTTTGTGTGAGCGATGTTATAGTTGACATGTGCAACGTAATGAACTAAGCGAGCTATACTTATGCTGAAATATTTTAATCGCTTAGCTTAGCTGAAATATGCAATGGGCCTTAAGCTTATTTTAATTTTTGTTGTTAAAATAAAATGGAAAACCATTATTTACTAATAAACAAAACTATTTTATGAAAATACTACAGTAAATGCACTAAATTTTGCATTTTTGCATATTTTCTACATATTACGTGAATTTTTTGCTAAACGAAAATTGTTAAATAAACAATTTTAATTGAAGCTTTTGTGTACTGTTCAATTAGAGCGCTGTGATGCTTGGTACAAATTAGCCAAATTATCTTCAAATCCAGTAAAATATGAAATTTTTAAAACAAATTAAAATCAACTGCGCGTTGTGTTACGCAACCGTCACGTTAATTATGACATTCAAAATGCGGTTTACATTATCATCCTTGGAAAACTAAATAATTCTCATATTATGTGGGTTACCTAAATCAAATATGTTTTATGTAATGTAAACTATAATATCATGCGTATATATGGATATAGTAAAACAACACAACTTTACAATATGTACATACCATAATAAAACTCATTTCGTTTGTTTGGTTTTTTAATTTTTTTTTTTTTAGTGCAATTCTGGATCAGGTACTTTCAGGCATATGGATCTGGTGACTATAGTGTTTTTAAAAATAAATAAAAATACAAACGAACTAGAATTAGTATTCATGATGCATTTGGGAATTTATAATGATTTTTGAGAATGATGAGCATGAATAATAAAATTATGATATATTTATGCATGCACCAAATACCAAGACATTTGAATGATTATTCAAACCTATAGTAGCACTTCCTCAACTTAATATAAATGTATATATGCATATAAAAAATAAAATATATTTTTAAAATAAAATTTACATATTTAAATTTTAAACTATCCAAATTTAGAAATCAAACCTTGATAGTGCGCTACTCGAATTTGTTTAAAATTTTATTTCATATAATGTAAGCGTTCGATTCGAATTTGTTTTCCGTTTATACTAAACACTTTTAATCAAAATGCAACAAACTAATAATTTAGCCACATTAAAAAAAAAACTATAGACAAACTATTTACACTATACACACACACATTACAACTTAATTAAAACTTTAATTTTTTTGTAATATTGTAGTCATTTTTTATTAAATAATTGATGATATCATGTGAGTAAATTACTACACTCGTATATTATAGTATAGTGATAGTGGTTACTATACACATGAATAAAAACTATTATTTAATTTTTTTAATGCTAAATTAAGGTGGGCTTTGTACTCAAAATTTTTGATAACAAGCCGAGGTCACTTTATAAATTACACAATAGTTTTTATATTTTCACGATATGAGAGTTACTAAATAATGGATTTACTATCCTTCACTAAAATTAGTATTGGAAATTTTATGTAAATGTAAAATTCGATTTAAATTTACGTACAAATATATAGTACAGGTAAACTTCAAATAACACTTCCAAATAATCTAATCAGTTTTATTTTTGTTAGACTTACCAAATTAGTCAATAATTTTACCAAAGAAAAGTGAATTTTTTCCCAAAGTGTAATCTGACGATTGGAAAATTTTGGGAAATACATTCTCAATACCTAGAATACATTTGAAGAAAAAATACATTAGATGTATCAACATGTACCAGTCGTGCCAAAATAGTTTTTTCTGTTACAGTTGTCTGATAAGTTGAAATTGACAAGTGACGGATACAAACCAATTTACAGTCCTCAGAATAAAAGATGGAATCTGAGGGCACCATGACCGGAAAACCAATAATCAAAAGAAATCATTCTATAAGAACAAAAAAGTTATTACGGCTCCGAGAAATGCTAAGAAAAAGGAAGGGTCTTTTAGAAAAATACCATGAATGGATGAAACTGATGAGGATATTGAGGAAAATGTGACTGAGGGTCAGTCGAAAGTTCCTAACAAAGTACCAAAGATCTACAATCTAAAAAGTTAAAGACATTGTCATCAGATTAGTAGTGCCCATTATAGAAAAAATATTGCTTTATCTACGCGAAATTTTGAGCTTCATCGTGCCCCTAGTACTGTCAAGATTTTGATAACTGAAAACGAAAATGTAAACCTTTTCCAATGAAATTGCCGTAGCATAGCCCTAAAAAGAATAAATTTGGACAGCTCTTAAATGAGCAGTAAAGTAGTTCATATTTTTTGCCTCTCAGAAACCTGGCTAAGGCCAGAAGCGCAATTTCATGTGTACGATTACACTATTATTCCTATAGACAAGATGGATATGGAGGTGTTTGTATAGGTATTCGACAAGGTATCGAATACAAAGTTGTAGAAACTACCAATTGTACGGCAATTGAAGTTGTTGTAGTTAAAATATTCACGAATTTTCAGAATACCTGAATTATTGATTTTATTAATTTACATATCGCCGGGCACCAGGAAGAGGTCGTACCAACCGTAAGTTCTCTGGGAGCTGATGGTGTTAGTTGTTTCGGTGCATGGATCCTTTGTTAACGATTCGACGGAGGTGGAACGTAGTAATCCTGTAGAAGACAACACCCTCATTGACAGAGACCATCAAGAAAACATAATGACGAATTCTTCTACTATTATTAAAAAAAATATCTAAAGTTGCACTATATCTGTTGATAGTAAAGCTGCGACACTCCTTGAAAATGGCGTCACAATCGTCAATTTATTGTATGAAACTCGGAAACCCATAAACCAGCCAGAAATACAAGGGTCTGATGCAAATTGCTTTAATAATACTCTTCCTGCAGCAGTCATGGAATTAGCTGCGCGAACTTCATTTGAGTCTGTTAAGACCATTTTGTACCAGGAAAACAACGTACCGTCAATAATCAGTCTTCACTGACTGATGTTTGATTTAATCATTTGAATTCTTTGAACTTGAAAATGTATTGAGATGTTAATATGTCGTCGTCAGGATTGGATAGAATTAAATCATCCCTTCTAAAGAATTTACCAGTATTTGGTAAAAAACAACTTCTTGTAATTTATAAAAAATGCTTTTCAGAAACTGCGTGCCCCAAAGGTAGTCGCGATTCTTAAACTCAATAAAAGTTCAAATAAATCAGACCCATATCGGCCAAACATTCTTTTATCCTGTGTGAGAAAAGTTTTAGAGAAAATGCTTATAGATTTTAATATGGGGCTAAATAAAATTATGAGTCTAAATATGGTTTCAGAAAATCGAAAAGTACAACGGATTGCATGGCCAGAATGGCAACAGATTTTAACATATCATTTTGTCAGAAGGAGGAAATATTAGCTTGTTTCTTGGACGTTTCTAGAGCCTCACAGTGAGACTGTGTTCAGATTGATATTTTTGTAAGCAACTCGATATACCGGGCACTTTATCTAAGATAGTAAAATTTTATTTGGCAACTCTTGAAAAGAGAGCTAAATTTCTATTACAATTATCAGTTTCAACTTTAAAGTATCGGCTATCAAGGCTTGCCAAAGGGATCTGGGTTATATCTTTTTTCAAGAATGAAGAAGAATGACACCTACACGATAATGGTTAAACAAGCGTTTCTTTCAAGTATTGAAGAATCCGAAGGCAACAATATTATTTATAAAGATGGTTTGCTACAGAACGATTCCTATACAATTGTCATCTTTAGTGACAAAGTCACCGCATAAATCTAATCGTCGACTTATTGACTGTAGGTACATCTTGCTTCGACTAAAAAATCAAAATTTGGTCATTTCGATGATGTAGGTTCCATCTACTTAGCTACCGAATTGCATGGAGGAGATTATATCGATATGCCGACAATTTCATTTGATTACAGGTTTTTTGCACAGCTCTATAGCACACAGCACTGGCAAACAAGATGGGATCCTGATGAAATGGGAAGGTTGACATACTCAATCTTTCCGAGAATCTAACAAACATTCTTCAAAAGGATTGATACGAACTCGAAAGCTAGTAGTGACAATTTCGCGAATTGTGTCTAATCACTTCTGCCTCAAATCTCATCTTCAAAGAGTCAACATCGTCTACGACGCCATGTCTGATTGCGGGTCTGTCAATCACGTACTTTGGGACTGTCAATTATACATTCAAGTAAAGAAGCTCTTATACAACTCTACCATTTTTCTAGATTTGCTGCATATGGACACCAGAAGTCTAATTGGATGCCGCCATTATGAGTACTTCATGGAAATTGTTTATAAAAAATTATAATATGTTTGGTATATAAGTTTTGTGTATTATTATTATTCTCTTGAAAAAAATACAATTTTGGTGGCTTTTCATGAAAATGTATGCCAAAAAACATTTGATAAGTTACTGATTTCATTTACAAGTTACGCCAAAAAATGTAACATTTTTAGAAAAACGATTACGTTTTGTACGTTTACAAAAATTAAGTATCGAGCTGTGATAAAATCCATCTATTTTGAAAGGTTCGACAAATCGTTTTACTCAATTAGTCCCGAAAAAGATTATGTTTTATCAAGCCCTAAATATAGTCCTTATCATACGTATACGATAACTATTGATTTTAACCATTTTTAAGAAATCTTTGGTAGTCACGTTTTTGCAACATATCTAAAGCGTTATACAAAGTTTACCTGTATTATATTTTTAAAGGGCCAAACAACACATATTATTAAAATATATATACATAAATAAATAATCATTTCTTAAATTCTAAAAATAATAAAGAAAGTTGAATAACATTTCGAACATTTTTGTATATGTACACACAACAAATGAGTACGTTAAAATATTGGAAGTAAAATAAAACATATGATGATAGAAATAAATAAAAAATGTCAAAACTACATTTAAAAAAATTTAAAATTTTTTAAATTTTAAACTCAAACATAAAAGAAGTACACAAGACAACTATGATCTCATCTTTTATACATAATTGAAATGAATTTTTTAATCATTTTGCTAGACGAGAGAGGACATTTTTTTAAATAGTTTGTGTAAGCACAATTGAAAGATTGACTATGTTTAATTTTATAAATATGCGTAACTTATTTGAGTTACGATAGTTTAGTATTGGGAAATTCAATAGATGAATAAGATGTTGAATAAAATTATTTTTAGTAAATTTTACGATATTTTTCGAAATTTTTTCATAATTTCTCATAGTTTTTGATTACACTAATTACATTAGCATACTTATTACTAGTTTTACTAAAGTATTTGGTTTCGTTATGAAATTTTTTGTATATTAAACCAACCCTAAAATTTCCTAAGTAATTAACATAAAACCCTTATTTCCTAAAGGGAACCGTTTTTCCTAAAATTTGTCTAAATATTTATAGTAAGAATATTTCCCCTTAAATATTCGTTTATCATCGCCATACCTAGAATTGTATTTTGTACAGCTGACATTTGCTTTAGGTTGAACGACTTCAATGACTAATGCAGGAAGTATAATTTCTTATACAAAAAATAATTCTTAAGACTGACATATTTTGTAACCCAAAACGACTCTCATACAAATTATTGGTATATGGTCGAATTGCATATGCAAATACCATTATATGTCCGTTGAACAATCATTTAATTGTTCTATTGTAAACATGACGATAGTTTTATAATAGTTTTTTAATTTTGCCAATATGGTCGTCTAACCAAAATAACTCTTAGAATTTACATCGATAGTGAAAAAAATAATGTAAGCAAAAATGCTAAATTCTAACTTAAAAAAGTGGCTTAATTGCCCAAAAGGGTGGTTACAGACAGTAGTATAAATGAAAACAGAGTATTTAAACATAATTAGGTTAGGTTGGAGTGGCTGCTAACGCACACTTAGACCGGTGACGGTCCATTGTAATACCAAAGGATACTACTACCCTTTCATCTTCATTGGAACCATTCAGAGCTTCTTATGTAGCGTAAGATATCTCGCAAATTGCAGTTCTCGAGATCCATAAGGCGGTCGAAACAATACTTGCTTAGACGTTTGTACCTCTTTAAGAGATGAGCGGCATTTCAATGCCACCGCCGACGTCAGAGAAACTGATTCCAGCGACTTTATTGCCGCCTGACTGTCCACATATATTGTTATATCCCTTGTGGATATGACATTAAGCATCAACCAAGTCAGCGCTTCCTCAATCGCTACCACCTTTGCCTGGTACACACTGCAGTGATCAGGAAGACGAACGGATATATTCACATTTAATTTGTCACAATAGACTCCAGCTCCGACTTTGCCGTCTAGTTTGGAGCCGTTAGTGTAGAATTGTATACTTCCAGTTTCCACTGTTGACCTGTTCTGCCAGGATTCCCTTGAGCGGATAAGGGTTTTGAAGCCTTTTTCAAAGCATACAATCGGTATTCTGTAGTCACTATTTGCTAAGTCCTCCTTTAGCGAACTGCCAATCGTCGAGTGGCCCGTCTGTATGCATTTCCACTCAAACACGGCAGAGAGTCGTGCAGCCGTAGTGCCGCTCTCGGCTTACCAAAGATGTCGACAAGAAGAAGGTAGAGCATAGCTTCCGGAGCACGTGTAGGGGTGTGTTCAGTGCCCCGCTTATAAGCAAGCAGGCCGTTCTTTATACCTTCTCTATCATATTTTTATAAGTTTTCTTGTCTAGTGCTGGCCACCACACACTGACCCCATACATCAGAATCGGCCTGACTACAGCGGTGAAGAGCCACTGTACCAGCTCTGGTTTTAGACCTCATCTCCTACCGAAGCCATGGTAGACTTCTTTACTCTCTCTAAAATATTTAGCTTACTATCCAAAATTATGCCCAGAAATCTTGCGTTATCAGTAAAGACCAGTGCCGTGCCTTTTAAGGTAGGAGGGGCGACTACCGGAATTTTATAATTCTTGGTAAAGAGTACAAGCTCTGTTTTGGATGGATTTATACCCAGCCCACATTTGCTAGCCCACTTTGTAATGATTAAGAGCACATGTTTCATGACTTCCCTGATCTTGCTTAGGTGCCTACCCGAGATCACGATCGCTATGTCATCTGCATACGCTATCACCCCTATTCCCTCCCTCTCCAGTTCCAAAAGTAGTCCATTGATTTCTAGTTCACATCTAAAAAAGACAGTCCTTCCTGAACTGCCTCCGACCTGACATTGGTAAAGGCGCCCTCTATATCGAGGAAGGCTACCATACAGTACGCTTTCGAGTGGATTGATTTCTCAATTGTTCGCACCAGGGAATGCAGAGCCGTGTTCACAGATCTCCCTTTTCAGTACGCATGCTGAGAAGTCACCCAATTACTGGGTTTTATTTTTGCATGTATGTACACGTCAATCAATCTTTCCAATGTTTTCAACAGAAAGAATGATAGAGTTATAGGTCTTAGGTCTTTTGGGTAGGCCTGTGAATTCTTCCCCATTTTCGGGATAAAAATCACCCTAACCTCCGTCGAGTTCCTAGGAATATAATTCAGCTTTAAACACCCCCTGAAGATCACCTCCAGCCATGGGAGAATGCTCGACGAGTGTTTTTTTAATTCCGGGCCTGCCGATTTATAGGGTGTAAAGCAGTTTAGTGCCCATACGATCCGGTTTTTGCACACGATTTCCTCCGGGCACCCCGACGATAATTTTAAGTTTTATTCCTCCAAAAGGAAAACTACAAACATATTTTAAAAAAAAGAATCATTTAATTTATTTTCTTTTCCTATTCATAAGGAAAAGCAGAATCAACTCACATACGACAATTTTTATTCAGTAAATGTAGATATTTTGTCTGAAAGACATAAATTAAATATAAATTCCTATTCGCCAAATTTAGCCCCAAATTATTTTCTGTATCTAAGCTTAAAAAAATCACCATTGAGGATTTTTGGCCATTCTTACTATAAACAGGGTATCGAAGCTATTGATCATAGCTGGATAAAGTGTATTACCATTTTTTTTTGTGTTTTCGAGCACTTCTGGGAACACACTCGTAATCTTAGATTTAAAATAATTCACAACATCATAAGTCATAGAACAATTTGAATTATTATGTAATAATCTTTTAATTCGTATGCATTTAAATCTAAAATGTTATCTAAACACAGTTACAAATCACAACTCTACGGAAATATGTAGTTTTATTCAAACTGGAACTAAGATTATATAAGTCACCGAAACAATGAATTTTAGGGTTAACAAAGTAAAAATGTTGTGACAACAATAAAGCATTACAGTGATATAAGGTCCACAGATAAATGAACTTATGCGGATTATAATTTATATCCGCATAAAAGTTTCAAATATAGCAATTTTTTGAAATATAAAATGAATTACCAAATTATGCAAAAAACCAAAAACGGAAACTCATTCCGATTCTATTGGCATTACTGATAAAGCTCGGTGCCTTTTGTTAATCAAAACCTAACCAGGAAACTATAATAATCATTACACCACAACATTTGAAGCAATCAATCAATTCAACTATGAATTTATATACAATACTATAAAAACGTAAATATTGTTAGTTCTATATAGTTTTATTTGAATTAAAATTTTAAATATGGTTATTCATTTCAAATCTCTAGTTACTCTTGTGCAATATACTAAACAAAGAAAATCTGTTCTTTTCGAATATATATGTACAGTATGGTCAGTAGAATATTTAACAAACGATACCTTGGAGTGATATTTTGTGTTTGGAGTTTATTGCAAGTGTAAGTTTTGTTTCCAGTCTTTTATATATTCAATTGGGAATTTTTTTTTTGCGAATTTGATTGCATTAATTATCCCTTGTAACGAAATAAGACTACAGTGAACGCTTTTTATACACATTTCAGCCATCGATCAAATTTAATTTTTTTTAAATTTAATTATTTGATGATCAACGCCGAGTGTTGAGCGAGTATTTTTGAAATATTTGATTAACAGCATTAAACAATTTTACACCTAATTTCTAAACCAATTTCTACATTTGAAATTAAGGGGTGGTATAATCATTTACAATAAAGAATGTTAAAATTGTTCAAATGAAGAAAGAAATAATTAAGTTTATCAAAAATTTAGAAGGGATATAAAACTGGTCAAATACGTCGCAGTTAGTCTATTGAGCTAAAAAATGACTAAGTTTAATTATTAAATTTAATGTTTTTAAAACATATAATATTACTATTACTTGATATTATTAATCAAATTATTTTTTTTAAAACAGCAGAAACCTTACTGATTACGGTCAGCTAAATGATGAGCAGATTAATGATGTAGGTACACACAGCTTTCAATCATTATTACCAACGGCCATTGTTGAAGTAGTGGACAAATCTAGAAACTTGCACAAATGCGGTGCTTCTTGATATTGGTTCGCAGGCTTCGTCCATAACGAGTTCATGCAGCGACTAAACTTATCTCGATCAAAGGCAAATATATGCTTTACATTACAGGTTTGGCATCTAGCAAAATAGCTACGTGGTGTAGTGTCTATTATTTTAAAACTTGTACAATCTATAAAATAACAAATTCAAATTGTCGTTCTTGTCAACTTCCCACGAGATTTAAATTCCAGGATACAAGTTTTTTAAGACTTAAAATTAGCAGATCCTCAATACAACAAAGTTGGGTCTGTTGATATTTTGATTAGTGCTGATCGTTTTTTCATATTTTTTGAGATGGATGAATAACTAATCCTGACAGTTTTATAGTTACACAGCGTACAATATTTGGTTAGATTGGGTCTGGGGTTACAAACAAGGGTGCTGTTAAGACAAAGGGTGCGTGTATACAGACCAGTAATGGAACACTTAACTTGCATTTGGACATTGACATCGATACCACATTTACACGGTTTTTTGAGCAGGAATAAATTCTCCAAGCCGAGTTCAACTTGGAAATTCGTTGTGTCAAAAGTTAGAATACATGTCGCCTGTGAATAAGACTGACCTAAATATTGAAGACGCGAACTGTTTTTATTTGCCCCACCACTGTGTGTTTAAGGAAGCAAGTAATACCTCGAAATTAAGAGCTGTGTTTGATGGTTCAGCAAAATCAACGTCTCGAATTGCTCTAGATACTAATGAAATTATGAGAGTTGGTGGTAGGCTACGGCATTCAATGTAGGCTATAAGCATCAAATGATTCTGCCAAAAGAGCATCTATTTAGTAGCCGCCTTATAACGGCATATATATGTGCTAAAGCTACATTATGGTTTATCGCTAACGTTTCATCCGATAATACAGCAGTTCTGGTTAGTCAGAGGTAGTAGGAGCAAAATTCGAAAAATTGTAAATAATTGTGTTCCATGATTCAATACCAATGCGATAACTTCGAAGAAGTTGATGGTAGATTTGCCTAGGGAATAAGGTTAAAGGCTGCAGGACCTTTCACTTCATGCAGCATTGAATATGCAGGACCAATAAAACTAGCGTACAAAAAAGGCGAGGTGCTAGATTTACTAAAGGGTAAATCACACTATTCATTTGTAAGGTACCAGGGCTATGCACATAGAAGTTGTCAGCGACCTATCAACTGAAGCCTTCATCGCGGTTTTGAAAACATTTGTTTTGATGCGAGAAAACTAAGTGAATTGCATCAACTCTTTCATATTTGATGAAGTAGCTAGATTCTACTATCGAAGTGTTACTACAATCGACATAAACATTGAAAATTCAATGATGCAACACATGTTTGTTTTGAACATTAATTTTCAATTGCGCTACGATATTTTTGATCTCCAGTTTATTTTCTACAAATTAATATTTGACCATATGAGCGTTCATTACTGGGCACAAGTATTCTAAATTACAAAGTAGGTCAGATTATTTTGATATTGAGGTTTAGAGACTGAGCTCTAAAGCCAAACCGTCAATCAGATAATCTCTCTTCAGATAAGTATGTGATAATGGATGACGCATTTTACGACTGTCTCCCGGTGGTTTATGGCCCATATATTTTGGGACGCGCAAACATCCACAAATGAACAAGAAAAATTGATATTTTAGCGTCACAAGTGTCACAAGTCGTTGAAAACGTTGTCCAAACTACAGGAATTGGGATTTGAACTGCTTCCCCAGCCATCTACTTCTCCAGATCTAGTCCCTAGTTATTACTGTCTATTTGCAAACGTCAAAAAATGCTCCAAAGAAAAAGATTTGGGTCTAATGATAAAGACCGCTTTTGCTGCAGCAAAAGCAAAAGATAAATCTACACACACATGGTATAGAAAAGTTAAATAATCCTTGGAATGATTGTATCGCATGAAAGAAATTATGTTGATGAATAATGAATTTTGCCTTAACAGTGTGTTGTTTGCGATGTCGTAATAAGCAATATTTGGAAAGGGACATCGAAATTAAGCAAAGTGGTAAATTAATCGTTTCCTTCTTCGACCTGACTCTTAATATATTAGTGTCACGCTGATTATTCAATTGTAATCACTCTTAATTGTTTTTGTAAGCTTGCTAAATGTTAGATGACTCGGAAGCTACATAGTTTGGAAAATGGTCACTATAGATATACGTAAAGACTTTGGTCTCTCTGGTGTTCTTTTTAGCTTTAAATAGATCAAAACATCCATCGCGTTTTAGCTCTTTACTGAGATTTTTACGAGATCTTTCAGACCAGCTTTTTACAATTGATGCTCGTTGTAGGTAATCAGCTCAACTAATGGTAATACACACAAAGGATTGCCATCACTATTCGGCCGGTGACACAGTTCTATAGATCACACTGTATAAAAAAGTATATTTATACATAGTACAATAAACAACAAAAATTCCAAAAGGTGAGAAAAATGAAAATATATGATTCAATAGTTTTACTATTGAACAATTTAAAAGTATAGTAAATAATAGAATAAACTTTAAACTATATAAAGAATAATTGTAAATCAAACTTTATTTAAATTAATAAATTTATAAATTAAGTTTACAACAATGTAATGTATAGTTTTCAAAACTACTAGTTTACAGGGTGTTTTCAGTGTACATTCAGTGTACATATTTTTAGGGATGATTCGTTGATTAGTTTTAATTAATTTAAAAAAAAATTGAGATATTTTTTAATGACATACTCAGACTAAATCAATCAAAGTCATTCCTTTAAAATATTTACACTCAGATACAAACCACCCTGTATATTAATATAAAACTTTAATTGAAATAGTTCAGCAGCTAAGTTAATAACTATACAGAACTTAAACAAATAAACTGACCTTTAAAATTAAATCATCTTATCACAACACTATCATTATTACGTTTTGTTAATCATTCAATTACTTATTCATAATAAAAACGTAAAATAGCTAAGATATCACAAATACGGTAATGAATTTTCAATTTAATTCTTAGGAGAATTTAACATATGCACATTATTTTCGTATGTGGTTAGTGTATTATCAATGTTGATGTTCTACGTAACCTTCCTTAAGTATTTTGATCTTCTTAACATTTATTTCATGAATTAAAGATTTCGTGTACGGTTGATAATTGGTTATAACCCCTTTATTTCTATCTTCATGCTCTATAGTAGTTATATAGTTGCTCTTTATAAAAATTAAAATAATCCCTCTATGTTCTCAAGTGGAAATCGAAATGGGTTAAGATTATTCAATTTCAATAGATTCTTAGTAGCATAATATATATATTTATACTACACACACAATATATTATATATCATTTTGTTTGGTAAGGTTTTTTGTGCTAATTTCTTGAATGCGGTTATCAATTTGAAGGCAAAATTTTGCTCCCAATTTTATTTTTTGTATTCGCTTTTCGATTAGCAATTCAATTTTGAGTTTGGTTTTACATTTTAGAAATTAAAAATTGTAAATAGCCAACCTGCGCGATAAATAATCGATATTGCAAAATGAATAATATTTAAGTGGATTGAACTTCATTAATATTATAGTACGTAGTAGTCGCGGTCAATTTAGTGATATCATTATTTGTGAGTACACGTGTGTTTTTATAAGAAATTACTCATCTTAATTTTTTATTTGTTTTCATAAAATTTAGTGGGGATAAACATAGTACACGCGAAATGCAAAGTTCCATATTTTGAAAGTCGTAATACATTTCAATTTCTGTCGTGTGTTGTTATATTATAATAGTTTGATAAATTATTTTTCAACACAGAACAATAGTTTTCATAAAAATGTGACTGACTATATGTGTCTGATCATTGATGACAGTTGGTGAAAAAAAAATCAAGAAATATATTTTATTATTAGACTAAATATAGGATTTGGATGCAAATATATATATATATACATATATATATACATATATATATATATATATATATATATATATATATATATATATATATATATATATATATATATATATATATATATATATATGGTGAAAAATACGTGAAATCACAAATTTTTGTAAGTCATGTTTGAATTTTATGATTTTTATGTTTTGAATGTGTAGCCTTGATTAAAACAAACATTTTGAGACACTTAATTTTTTTTGGTTGTTGTTGTTGTTAAAGATACAGGGTGTCAAAATTTGAGAAAAATTATAATCATGGTATTGTATTTATCGCAATAAAATAAAAAATAATTGTCTGATAATTATGATTTTGGGTTCATTTTAGAGGTAAGTTAATAAGGATTTCTAAAAAAATATAAAATTAGTATGTTGTTTAATTCCTTCTTCTCTAAATTTCCCGCCAAAATGTTCTCTTTAAATTTTCTCAAAAACCTATTTTTTTTTTTTTTTTTTTTTTTATTTAAAGTTTTTGACAACTTATATTTTACAACATATCAAAAAACTAAAATACCGTTATTTTTTGTTTTCTTGCAAAATGCGTTTTAGTAAAAGCAGTATTTCATTTTTATATGGAAAAACTGTATTTCAGTGGATATTTCTCAGTGTTTTGAAATTGTTTACAAAAAGGATAGTTTAGTTAAATTATTAATATTTATTATTGAAATTACATTGCATATATTTAAAATTTCAAACCCAAATTCTTTTGATAATTTTATTTTATTGTTTTACATTAAATCTTATTCAAATTAAAAATTACAATTTAAATTTAACATAATCGTCAGAATTAGAATATTTTTTACAATTCAAATAGCCATCCTCTGTTGGAATAACTGCATGGAAACCGTGAGTTCCTTTTACTGTTTTTAAATCTTCAAACCTAGTTGCAAGTTTGATTTGCTTGGATTTATGTTCAGCGTCTGAACAAAATCCAAAATTAATATCTGTCTTAAGCGTTTTAGCCCATTCAAATAATTCATCTGCATTGGTTATTGTGCTGCTGTATTCCATTGTGAGACTAGCTCTGGATGCCATTCTTTTGATGGTACCTCCTACTCCATCACATGGACCTTTTCCATGAGCTGTTGCATGGAAATGCCATTCACAATCAACTCCAAAATCCTCTTTGTGTTTTAAGATGTTCTTAAAATTCTTCTTATTTTTATAATGCGTCACTGCGCCATCGGTAATATAATAAATTTTAGATAAACTTGATATTTTAGTTTTCAAGAACTGCATCAATTTTTCAATGAATAAGTGAACCGCTACAGTATCGTGGTGAAGACAATCCGATATTATAATGAAGGTGTGGTGAAGTAATTTGCCTTCCAAATTTTTGGTAAATTACAAATGGATGAATAGTCGCTTGCTTATTATTCCAATGAAATCCCTGTGCGGCATTTTGCATTATAAATGCATAATTTTCTGCAAAATCACATAAAATTATCACCTCCGTAGACTTCAGCGCCAATTTTTTATTTTTTAAGAAGCTGGACTGCTGAAGTGAAATGAAGCAATGAGGTAACAAATTCTTCAGTTTATTTTTGAAATAATCTAGAAATTCATCCAACGGTTGAGAAAAGGTCTCCAGATTGCACCTATCGGTAGAAACCCACTGACTAAATTTTAAATCATCATCCTCGCAGCCATGTTCCCGAAATGCATTTTTTAAATATTCTTTAAAGTTATCCAGTCCTGGGCAGCTTTCGCATTGTAGAAGGTAACATGTTGGTGTAGGCTCATCACAAAAATCTTGCTCCTTATTTAAAACGTTGTCTACAATTTTACGATGTCAACTAATCAAAAAGTTAAATGTTTACTCTTATTTATATCACAATGTTCATTTTTTGTTTTCAAAAGAATTACTCATCGTTTAACAGGTACGCTTGCGTCAAGTAAAAAAATCAACCCCCAATAAAAAAAGGGGAAAACAACATTTTATTTAGTATTTTTTAAAATAACGCAAGAAAGAAAAGGAATTTATGGTACTACGACTAACCAAACGATATAAACCAGGGGGTGGCACCTCATAATTCTGTGACTCATACTTAAATATGACGCAAAATTGAACTACAAATAATAAACAAAATACACAAATTAAGTGAACTACCTCTTTTGTAAACAATTTCAAAACAATGAGAAATATCTATATAGCTTTCCATATAAAAATGAAATACCTCTCTTACTAAAACGAGTTTTGCAAGAAAACAAAAAATAACGGTATTCTAGTTTTTTGATATGTTATAAAATATTAATTATCAAATTCTATAAAAAAAAAAAAAAAAAAAAAAAAAATAGGTTTTTGAGAAAATTTAAAAAGAACATTTTGGCGGGAAATTTGAAAACGAAGAAATTAAAGAACACAATATTTTTATATTTTTTGAATAATCCTTATTTAATTACCTTTAAAACGAGCTTCATATCATAAATATTGGATAATTAGTTTTCTTTTTATAGCTATAAACACTACATCAAGTTTATCATTTTTCTCAAAATTTGACCAATTTTGACACCCTGTATTTTAAAAACCAACCGCAACAAAAAAAAACCATGTGCTACAAAATTTTTATTTTAATCTAAACTACAAATTCAAAACATAAAAATCATAAAATTTCAACATGACTTATGGTCCCATATACCAAATTTGTGATTTGACGTATTTTTCACCATATATATATATATATACATATATATATACATATATATATATATATATATATATATATATATATATATATATATATATATATATATAAATATATACATATACATACTTACATATCCATACATATATTCTACACTTGACATTAGAAAAAGTTTAGTTTTATAATTTATGAAACCTTAAACTAAAGTTTTTTTACAATATTTAAATTATTTGCTCAACTTTGAATTTTTTTTTCTACCTAAAAAAGCGCTTATAATAAAGTGCTTTAAAAAAAGTAAACTAAAACTAGATGAGCCAATCGAGACGACACTATATGAGTTTTTTTATAATATTTGGCACTGTCTTTTAAATAAATCAACGATTGAGTAATTAATAAGATCATACAACTACTATTAAAGATAATTTGAGGTGCTAAAGTGAATTTGAAATGTATGGAAAATTTTTAATTTCTTGATGAAAATTGTGAACTGAAATATTTATGTCTTGAAATATTTATATCTTAAGGAAAAGTTTAAATAATTTTCCATTTGCATAAAGAGGAGCAATTTTGACGTTAAATACCACAAAAAATACTAAGCAATGAAACTTTCTTGGTCGATTGAACTTATACTTTTATCATGAAAATTTAGATTTGATTGTAAAAAGTCAAATTTTTATACAGCTCAAAAAAATATTTTAAAACCTTGCAAAATATAAAAAAAAAATGATATCACTCTTTATGATATCACTTCCGAAAAGTTATTCACAACAAGATCGTTTGCTAAAAATAAGACCTTTTCTAATCAATTTACAAAATAAATATTCGCTCGTGTTTCTCTAAATCTCTCCACATCTTTTTGACGAGCAAATATTGCAACACTAATAGGGGTTTCACATAAATGGAGTTTCATTATGTTAGTTTTAACTGTAGGTTCGTCAGGTAAATTATTCATATTTCCAGGATGATGTCACATATGGGAATATCATATGTGTTTCTTGACAGGTTACATGTAAAATTTTGCAATTATTGGAGTAGAAAATAATTAAAAATTATGGGTCGAGCAAATCGTTGGTGCATCTGCTAACATAGTCATACGACTTAACAAGCCCATTCTGTGGCCACAAAACATTGTGAAAATTATTTAACAACTAACCCATACTGTTATTGTTTCTTCCAAAAAAAGTTTTTTTCCAGATGTATTGTATAGGAACTTTAAGACGCAATATAACTCCAAATTAAAAGCTAACAATTAAACGATAAACAAATAGACTTGCTAACAAGAGGTCTTACGAAGGATAATAAATCAGTGACTACATTGGTTTCTTTTGTTGCCATCAGTGTAATTCCCATCATTAAAAAGGTACAAAAAGCATAGCGAAGTTTGTAAAGAATTTCAGTCGAAAAAAAAAATGAGAAACAGTCACTGCGCAAGTTGTCAAACGACCGTTTACATACAATTATGACAAAACTTCAAATTGTTGATCATTGTGTCCGAAAAGAGTGATGAGAATCAAATTAACCAAATGTCAAATAAAATACAAATTTTATTATTTTGTGACAGCAAGTTTAATAAATCTTTTAGGGAACCCCGAAACAACTCGTCTTCTTCTCAGCTATTAACACAGAGATTAATGATCAAATCACAAAAGACTGGTTAGAAACTGGTACAACTAACGTTTTGTATCACTCTTAACTAGGTTTGTGTATCTTATCGCATAATACTGTTAAGTTGTTTGTATTTTGCCAGTTTAGCGGTTGTTTCTTTTAATTTTAGTGTTAAATAATTTTTTTTTATCTAATTTATACAAATTTCAGAGTTTGTTCAAACGAAATGTATTTTATTTGATAACATATACAGTATTCGATGCATAAGTACATAATTGTGATGAGGAAAATTTAAGGCCCAGTTCATATTTTTGAAACATGATAAAAATATAAAACATATACAAAGTTGTTATTTTTAAAATTATTTTTTATAATTAAATTTATTTATAAAACGCTTTAATTAAAAAAGTAAACACTTTCCATACATAATTAATGATTTACAAGGTTGTTTACAAGATGTTTAAGTTTAGTTTCAAAAATCAGAATGGCCGGAATTGTCAATATTCGTAGAACGAAAAGTTATTAAAAATTAGCCAAGTAACCAAAAAATATCAAAATTTTAACGCTACCAAATGACACCGGATTTCACAGTGGTGTTGTTGAGGATATGGGAGTAGACAGAACTATAGTTCGTAGGACTATTTCTTTTGTTATTAAGGAAATAGAATAAAAATCCCACCATTGGATAACATTTCCTGAAACTTAAGAAGAGTTAAACAAAGGTGCGGCTAAATGGAAACCTCGTTTTAAAATTACATCGGTTATCGGGGCTTTGCAGTTTGCACGCATGTGAAAATATTAAATCCGAAACATTTTGATGATAATTATATCAATAGGAAGGTATACCCAAGCTTAAATATTTAAGCCACTTGCGATTCGAATGAGAATTTTACTAGCGTCGACGGCCATCGCCAGGACGTATTCATGACAACAGAATTTGGAAACGCAGTGAAGTTTGCCAGAAATAAACTCTGTTTATAGAAGTTCTGCTTGTCAACTAGAAGATAAGGATTAACAACATAGTTGGTAACGCTGTATAAGGAGCCTACCTAACGTGAGAAGGCGATCATAGAGAGCTGTTTTGGTCAAAACAAAAAAAGATTTCCTATTTTGGGCAATCGAATTCGTGTGGCTACTGAAAATATTCTTAAGATTCTGATTTTTTGTTTGGCACAATAGGAAAGTAATCGGAAAGCATTTATATATATGAAATTGATGATGATTACCTCAGGAGTAAGTAAATACTTATAGTTCTAAGTATTGTCAGTAAATACTTGTAAGTAAAATTTCCAGTAAATACTTGTAAGTAAAAGGTTAAGCTTATATGCAAAAACCTCTTATCAGGCTAAAACAAATTCAATTTATTACGAATCCAATTTGTGTAGTTTTTCAAATATATCTGTCAAATAATAAAGTTTATACAACTATTTTTTATGGTGAAATAATGGTTCCATATCAGAGTTTTTTTATCTCTTTAAACATTTGGATTTTAACAGCCACGCATGAAGTAATAGTATGTTTTGGTTAGACACAGAGCTCTACAACCTTGCGTTTTTTTTTATCCATTTTTAAGCAACTAATGCCTCCAAGTGAATGATAGCTTCTGATTACTGTTTTAAAACCGTTATTAGGCCCTATAATTTCCTAGTCATCGCAGCTGCTCCATTAGTACATACACCGACACAATTTTATCACTGCAAATTGTTTTGTATAAAAAAATGCTAGATTTTTAAAAATTTAGTTTCTCCTGTTTCTTGATTTTCCAGAAGGCGACCACATAGTAAATCCTTGTCGTTTAATCGAGTATTGAGACTAGTTGCTACCACCGACAAACCGTTAAAACAATCACCAGTAAAATCATGTTGTGAAAATAATTTAAAATTTTATACAGTTAAACTATTTTAATTTAAATAGAAAAAATACAGTTTTACGCGACCCAAGTTTTCTGGTGACACAAATTGGGATCGCGACACATATGGGTAGGGAATCACGAATCTAGATATTTTCAATCAAAGAGTTTTGGAAAAACTAAAAAACAATCAGGCACTTCAAAATAGCTGTGCTGTAATCAGACTTAATTTACGTCAACCGCAAAAAGAACTGACGATAGCTTGAAATGTTGAAAGCTGTTGAAAGCTTTGGGTAAAATGCTTAATGGAGCTTTATGACTAAATTAACTGAAATAAAGACGCATCGAAATTTGAAGTTGTGTCACTTAAGTATATTTTTTTCTATACTTAACTGATAGCCACTTTTTAAAACACTTTTTGGAAAATCGAAGAGATTTGATACAACATGACTTTATATATCTGTTTGCCGATTATATTAAATATACATCTAAACTATTCTGGTGAAGCAGGTTTTATTAATTTCGTTGTTCGTTACCAGTTACAAAATCAGAAAGGGGTTAGCCCGATTAAACATAGGTCCGATTTTGAGTCTATCCAATAAAATTAATAGCACAACTTCATTTTATTCGAAAATAATGTAACCGATTTTAATCGAAAAAAAGCCACTAAATAATTACGGTTTTCTTTATTTTAGACTAATTATCTAGCAAAGAAAAAGTAGCGCCATCTCAATGCAGTCAATTTTGAAATAGTGAAGCAATGATCCAGGAAAGCCAGTTTAAAAAAAAAAAAAAAACGTTGAAAAGATAATAGTCTTGCAAGTCCAGATATAGGACAATCGCGAAGCGTACCTTGATAAATAATGGAAAAGTAGCAGAAAATTTACCACAATTTAATTTACTACAGTTAAAAAAGTTTTTCAAACATTACATTACATATAAGACCTTGTGATCAAAAAGCTATTTAATGTCACTAACTGTCCCTTTTATGAGTGATATAAATAACGAGTTATGATTGTTATCGTTTCTCTATATCGTTAAGTTATCTTGGTTCTGGGTTCAACCTAGAATTAACGATTAGCATAAAAGATGAAAAGTACTGCAACTAAAGTCCCAAGTTTGTTTGTGTTCTACGGATCATACTGTATATTTTTAATAGCGTGCAATATTTGGTAACTCGCTCAAGGTTTCGAGATTCATTCAACTTATCATTTATTTAGGCGTCCCATTAATTATTATTTATTTATATAAAATACATTCAACTATTTAATTGAAATGATTGTTACTAATAATAAATTCTAAGACGCGTTTCGATTAATATAAATGTCATTCTGTATATTCATACTGCCATACATTATTTATCCATATACGAAATTTTTAATTAAAATATTGTATTGCTATTGTTCATATTTGGAAGGTTTAAATTGTTTTATAACTTTCAATGAAATTGAAAATGGTTTAATTTGGTAAATATTTTATTAAATATTGGGAATATTGTATGGAACACGATGTCAGCTAAATGTCCGCCTCTATCAACCAGTTCAATGTCTGCCCTATTTTAACATGTTTCATCATACTTTACCACTATTCACGCATGTTTTAGTTGCTCAGTTGTTTCTGGTTCGTTTAACCTTGCTCTCTCTAGATTATCTCACTTAAAGAAATAGAACACAGTTAAGTATGGCGACATAGATATTCAGTATAATTAACCGTATAACGCCAATATTTTGTACAAAGTTGGGGAAATTTTTCTAGCGCGCTATACTGTCATTTGTTGATGAAAGCAAAGGTGAATGATGAATAATTTAAGGATTTTCTATTGCTTAAACCCGCTGATTATTTTGTTAATTAACGTATTCATTTAAATGGAAATGACTCGCACCACTCATTATCATTAATAGGCTGTTACATCTCATTGTTATACGTATCGCGACGTAAATGGTCTTTTATCATCTGAAATACAAGTGTAAATCTTTGAAACTTGAGTTTATTGAATATGTTTACTTGAATTTGTTGTCTTTAACCCTAATCAGCATAGGTTGAGTCTCGGAGACTCGTTTTAATTTTATCTGTTAAAAAACCAACAAACAATTTTTTTTAATCTAAATTATTATACTTTATTATACTTAAAACATCTGCTAGAAAAACGTGTGTACTAAATACGCAGATAAAGTACGGTTATTTGCAATAACTGCATCAATTAAATAAAAAATTAATTTAAGATTGAATTTTAGTTTATTACCAAAAATTTACATATGAGTCCGAAAGACTCATCGCATGCTTTTATGTAACTAAAATGACCCATGCTACGTGATTAGGGTTAAATTTGTCACATTAAGTCTTTAATCAAAAACTGACAAATTTGAACTGTCAAAACTTCATAAAAGATTTCACGACCATTTTGAATTTTTGTAGTTTATTTAAAAAAATCAAACATTATGACTTACAAAATGGCGGCATAAAAAATTTGAATTCATTAATTTACAGCTCTCAATTTTAATCATTTCTGTTTGTCGTGAGTTGTGGATAAACAAATTAGAAATTTATTATAAGAATTTGGAAAAATGGAAGGTAATAAAAGCACATTAAGTTATAAAATTAACTTTTTTTCTTATTTAAGCATTCCAATTGTTCTTATTAAAGCAACTCAATTGAACCAATTGTGAAAAAAGTTTCTTATATGAACATGGTTCATTATTCATTGTACCAATTAGATCGAGTTTATATATTCATGTTGCATTAAAGCATAATGGTGATTCTTTCCTTCATGGCCTTCTATTCACCAGCAGTCTTTTCAACAATGGCAGAATTTGTTTTGTTGTACAATCCTTTTGGTTACAAAACCGGTGTTATACTGTTCCGGTTTTGTTCCAGTAAATACCCATTTTCTGCAATGATCCCTTTAAAACTGCTTGTTAATACAGTAGCATCATTAACATTACAGGAAAGTTTTTCACACGTATCTTTGACAAATCTCGTTTGGAGAAAATTCTCCTTTGGAGAAACACTCTAAAAATTGACATCTAAACCCAATGTTTGACTTACTTTCTGCAACATTCTTATTTATAACACCTGACAAGAAAATATCTCAGTTTTTCGTTCGACAAGTATATGAACCGAGTTTCACTGTTCATAATTTGAGAATGATGCGTGAAAATGCATTACTGAAATGTATCTTTAATTTGTATTTTTTATTCAATTTATGTATCTTCCATACTTAAATCAAGTACAACATAAACATAATTTTAGTCTGAACTGATTTTTATAAAACAACAACATAACTCATACTTTTCGACTTTACTATACGAGTCTTTACATATTTCTCAATCTTAAACAAAAATATGAATGTGACATAATGACGTACACGCAAAACAATTTTTATATAAATAGGATTTCATTACTATTACTATTTTGAACAGCATATTTATGTTATTTCGTATGATAGTTTTCATAAAATCATATAGTACATACATTCATAAGTTGTCCCTACTTATACAATAATGAAATTCTGTAGTAATCAATAAAATGAAAATAAATAAAATTAAGTTGTTGAAATAAAATTTCATGTAGCACATGTTAGATTATATCGTTAGATGTGGTTTTATAGCACGTGGTGAATACTGCACTCAAATTTTTAATTGCAATAACAACATAATTTTGTCAGATTGTTGTTCATTATTTATTTGTATTATAACAAGACTAGATTTGAAAAACTAGTATGCAAATTTATTTTGATATATAAATTAATATTCATTTCTTACTATTTAGTTTTATGCAAATTATGTACATATATGCAAATTTAATAAGACTGGACAATGGCCTATAAATTATTGAAGATCATAAAATGATTCATGACGATATTTTGTCAAATTTAGTTTAATCTTTGTGATAATGATAAATGATAAATGATATCAGTATGATAGTTGTACTAGACTGTGTATAAATATATAAGCAATGTAAGTATATTCCGTTCTTTGGAATTAAGCATCTAGATTGTTGTTTTAAATTATTATATAATATGTGTTGAAGTAGATTTTAAAATAGACTCATTTTTGACAATTATTTACCTAATTTTGAACTATAATACAAAAATTATCAAAAATCAAATTTTTGATAATTTTTAAAATTATCAAATTTCGGATCCAAAAGTTATTCAAGAAAACTGGAAAACTGGAATTTAGTTTAATATAAGTTAATACATTAACCAACATTACCCTACATTTTAGAAGTCATCTAAAAATAAATCTATTTTATCGATATATAAAACCATTTTTACAATTTTAATGGATTTTCTCCATTTAATGGATTCTCTCGTATACATATTATCCTAGTGTATCTAAAGTACCTATATATACGTCACTGACTTTTTTGCTTTAAAAATTTAGTAGCCTCTTGAGGTTACCTTAATCGTCCGTTTTAGTAACAATCGATAAGCCTTTTAACAATCGATAAGCTTTTTGTACATTTGAAATCGATAAAAAAAATCATTCTGCTGCCATCGAACTTAACGAGCTTGTCATAAAATTAAATAGTTTTTGAAAAGGTATCCACCAAATTTTTTATGTGATCTGAATTTTGATCAAAATTGTATTTTTATATAAGCCAAATGGGACGATGGCGATTTAGGTAAAGTATAATTTAAGTTCGTCCAAAATTGCATTCTATTCTGTAATAGAATTGATTAAATTTGAAAATCTATCGAGCAATAATGAGAAACTAAAGACCAAACTAATGTTTCCAGAATGATTTTTTTGAGGATTTATTAAAGATAAATGTTGGACGTAATACTATTTAAATTAAAATATTTTTTTAGTTTGGTGGATGTGACGAAACAATATTTTTACTGGCTGGAGTTTTGTTTCAATATTCTGGCAATTTCACGTCTGGGTACGCATTTATCTTCAGAATACAATAGCTTTACTGTCAGTTATTACTGCCTCTAGATAATAGCTTTGGGATCGATTATCTTTGGGATCGATTTTTGATTAAGATTATTCCAATATAAAGATAACCGAAGTAAACGAGATAAAGTTTCATAAATTCAATCTGTGTAACCAGGTTCAGTAGCCATACAATTTTGAATCATATTTAACGTATTGTCATAAAAACTTTCGATTTTATAGGTGTAATCGAAATCAAATAAAAAATATGTTTTAAAAATTTATGACGAAATTGTAACCCGCACGATTGTGTTATCTCTAAAATTTATTTAAACAAATTATGACAGTTTACATTTTTTATGTTACATACTTACGCAACCTATAATCTTAATTTTGTATAATGTAATCGCTAAATTTGTGACATTTAGTAAAACCAAAAACGTAAAATTAGAATTGGAAAAAGTTCTTAATAATCCAAATGTTAAAGATTCTAGAAAGATTCTTGTGGTACGCCACAGCTATTTTGAACACCCTCTTTGAAGTGAGGATGACTTAACATAGTTAATTGGTTCCAGATAAATTGCCCGTATAACGAAAGTTATCGATATTAACTTGTAACAACGACCACTTTCCGTGATATTATCTGTTCAAATTTACTTAAATCCTCAAAATTTAAACGTTGTCGACAGTTTCAAACAGTTTGGTTCACAAAATTTGGGCAAGAATTTCAGCTTCTTTTGTTGGGTCTTCATCTTTTTGTTGTTCAAGTTGAATTAATTTTTCATTTCCCAATGCTACTTTACATGTCAATTTCGAAAGCATCTAGAATAACAATCTTCACCAAATCTTCGAAACCTGATTTTCGCCAAGACTTAAAATATTTTGGCGAATTTCTGTAAAAATTTGTAATGGCGCACGTTTTTCTTCAATAAAATGTGGGCGAATTTTCTTCCATACATAATTCACACGATTAATGTGCTAAATTTTATTACCTTCTAAAATTCGTCACTATTTCATATCCATTCAATTTTTTTTAGGGCCGAAGATCACCCAACTATTTCAGGGTTAATTTAATGACCTACTTTAGGCGGTTGCCAGCTAAATTGAAGATGCACAGAAAATATTCAAATATTCCCAGAAAATTAAATATCACGAATTTTCAAAAAAACTGAAAATTGGAATGACTGTCATATGTGAACCTATAAATTTAGATATTTTACCTAGATATTCTTCTCGAGATTCTCGTTAAAACTTATTCATATTTTATGAATTTTCATTTTGAAGTGGTTCACTTTGTAATGAAACTAATGTGTGAAAATAAATGTCCAAGCACTATATAAATATTTGACCTGTTTTTAGATGAATATAGCAAATTTAGAATTAAATTTAAACATGAAAAATTAAATTACAAAGATACGAAATTCTTGAGATATTTAAAAATGTAACTGTTCGGAAAAATGTTAGTAAGGTGTAATTATAATTAGATTATAAGATAAGGTGGATACCATTGAAACCAAATAGTAAACAAATTCATGAGAACTAATCCTTTATTTTTAAAAACTTTAGGAAATTTAAGGCTCAGCTACTTATGGTATTCTTATGCTTACTTATGGAAATTTTTACAAAATCCTATTATGAAAGACGACAGTCATCTTCGTCTTTTATAGAGAATTTTGTCCCATTCTTATATAAACTGGAAATAATTAAAACGTACCCATCAATTTCGAAACAATTATTTAGGTCCTCGATAGTGATACGAATAAACCTTTTAAAACAGTTGTTACAGTATTAACATCACAACCTGAATTAATGTAAATATACAGCTTAAGAATCACTTGTTACCTGTTCTTCAGATCACACTGTATATTTATATGAAAACCTTTCGTTTACAAATCGTTTGTTCAGCCTCACCTGAAATAATAAAAAAATAATAATTTTAGTAAATTTTTTAGTTTAAATTCGTCGAATTTTTATTGTATCTGCTATCAACACGATATTTGACCTAATTTTTTAATTTGTTTAAATTTTTTATCAGTTTCCGATACATTTATTGCTTCCCTTATAAAATAACCAGATGGTTCACATTAATATTCGTGTTAAACAATCAATTAAACAATAATCATTTCGTCTATTTGATATTGTATCAAATTTAGGGATATTTATATTTATTTTTAAAAAAATTCACTAAAATTGGTACTTTAAAGAAAAATCGGAGCTATTTAGATGGATGTGATTATGTCGTGAGTTACCACACTAAACTAGTTGCACCTTTCACTATCGAGTCAACTTTAAAATTGGAATATAAAAAACAACATTACTTCAGGCAAAGAGGGCTAATAATAACCCAAGTCTTAAACGCCAATTACTTATAAAAAAAAGAATTCTTAAAACTACATTATTATACTCTAAAATTTGGCCACTTTGAACTCAGAACATCAATCTTATTGGTAAGAACCTATAATAAAAACTCAAATTAGTTGCGTAAGCAATTTAATAATTATTTTAAACTAAGGTTGTATTAGTCTAAGGTTGTATCTTGTTAATAAATCAAATAACTACTTAAAATTTAAAACAATTGTTTTACTGTTGGAAATTGGAACGAATAAAATTAAATATTCTTATTACCGGCACATTGCAGGTAATAACAGGTAATTGGTAATTATTACAGGCAATAGGTTAAAATTATTCATCTTTTTAAAGATATGTTTCTGAAATAAAGAGTGTCTTAAAATTAACGCAAGATTTGAATTTACCGCCATTTGTCCAGTAATTTGTTGGCAACCATGAAAAAAAAAAAATAATTTGACCGCTGAGAGTTTAGGGTTAGTAAAAATAGAGCGTTCCACAATAAAGCAACGTGTTTTTATTATTGAACAATGATTGATTGATTAGAATGTACGGCCAAGGACTAACCAGGATCTCCCGGAATGCCGGGCACCACCGTACAGCCGTGTTACATATAACAAAATCGAAGGAATGGATGGAATTTGTTATTTATGACAGACTCGACCCGGTTGCAGACACCTAAGCGATCAATAGTTAGTGTTTTTTTTGTGGCGTAAAGAAAGGAAGGGCATGTTAGTAATGACAGATTTGACCCGGTTTTCCGGAAGCCAATATTCAACTAATGGTAGCACAAGACAATCACAATTTTGACGAGCTGCTCTGCATTATTTCATTTCTTATCATCAACTGCAGTGTGTCCCCATTTAGGTGTATCAGCAAATGTTTCCTAAAAGCAAAATCTATTAATGAAATAATTGCTCTTAGCCGTAAGCTGTAATAAATTGAATTAGTTTTCATCTGAAATGATAAATTAATTAATTTGTAATATAATAAACTATCATAATATAATTATATCATAATATAATTTCTGCAAGCCGTAGACTGTAATAAACTGGATTAGTTTTCCCTGAAAATAAAATTTTATTAATTTATTTATAATAATAATAATATATTAATGTAATATAAACATATAAATACATAAATACAACATGTTTTTATTATTGAACAATATCTCAAAAATAATGAAAGTTTGGCGGCCACAGTTCGAAAATTTCATACAAATTATGGTCGGAATAGTGTTTCAACTTCGTCAACTGTGAAGAGTTTAATTGAAAAGTTCAGGTAGACTGGATCAGTTGGAGACGCTAAACCGTTTTAATGTTATTATCAAAGCAGTGCATGAGTGTTGGGGAAAATCAAAGAACATCAATTCAGCGTCGAGGATAAGAATTGCAAATTTCAAGAAGCTCTCTAAAGCATATAGTCACAAAAATCTGTGTCTTCATGCTTACAAAATTCAATTAACACGACAACTGAAGCCTAATGACCCATGCACATCGAAGAAATTTCATTGAATGGATTAAAGAAAATCAACAAGTGGTTGCTAGTTTTTCGAGCAAAATCATCCTAAGCGATGAAGCACAGTTTCGCCTTGAAGGCTGTGTTAATCAGCAAAATTGGCTTGTTAATCGTGTTTGGGATTCAGGAAATTCACGTGTGATTGTCGAAAAACAAATACACCCATAACGTGTCACTGTTTGATGAGGATTTTGGGCTGGAGACATCATTGGACCATACTTTTTTGAAAATGAGGCTGGTCAAGCAGTTACTGGTTCTCGATATCGCGACGTGATAACAGAGTCCTTTCTGCCGAAATTGGTGGATGATAGATGTGGCCAATATGTGGTTTCAACAAGACGGTGCCACATGCCATACAGCCCGTGAAACAACTCAAATACTGCATGAAGCATTTCCTGGTCGTGTATTCTCTGGTTTCGGTGATCAGAATTGGCCCCATAGATCGTATGATTTAACACCATTAGATTTTTTTCTATGGGGTTATTTAAAGTCAAAGGTCTATGTCAACAAGCCTACTACCACCCGTGCATTACAGGTTAAAATTAAATGTTGCATCAATGAAATCCAGCCACATTTATGCAGAATGGTCATGGACAATGTCGACAAAAGAGTGCGTATATGCCAGTAAAGCCGTGGAGGCCATTTGCCCGATGTGTTATTGCATAAATAACCTTATCCTTTGTACTTTATGATTCAATAAAACATAACAATCTAAAGACTAAAAACTGTGTTTTCTATTTAATCTTGCGTTAATTTTAGGACACTCTTTATATGTGAAATTTTGTGTTAAGTATATTGCTTTTAAAAATGCGATAAGCTGGAAATTAGTACATGATTTGCCACTACTAAGGAAAGTAGTATATTGCTGACAGTGTTGCGCCCTATGTTCTGGCTTTTTTTATGCTCATAAGAAAAAGTGGTTCTGGTTGCCAAAAGGGCCAAAGCAGGTGTACAATAGAATCGCCAACGATGAGCAGGAATGTCTGACCGTTTCGATTACCATTTGTGCAGAAGGTGAATTGACCCCACCTATGATTGTTTGTATGAACGAAATAATATTGAGTAATCAATATTGTAAAAAAAAATATCCAGCAGTGGATGGATGAATTGCCAAATTTTTTTTGGAAATATCGCAAACGTTTTTTATCCGTGTCTAGTCAAACCAAAATACGAATTCTCTATTTAACTATTTATGAATGGTCACACCTCTCACTTGCCTCCCCCATTGGCAGAATTTTCAAAATATTATTTTATTATCCTTAATCTCTTCATGGTCGTACAAAAAAGAAAGCTGTCAAAAAAAGAGTAACTCCAGATTATGGTTACATTAAATAAATATTTGGAACATCTTCAGAAATTAGAAACTGAAAAACAAAATGGGTTAGCTGTCAGATTGAAAAGAGCGGCTAGTCGAAATGAAAAAGGCAAATCAAACAAAAGAAAAAAATCCAAACGAAAAGCAAAATAAGAAGATTAATCAACATTAGCGGCCCACAAAACAATTTCAAATACAAACAGTTCCTGGTAACTTTGTTATAGTATCGCAAAAAGCTGATTTTTTTCCTGAAACAATACACATCGGATATTAAAAACTGGGAGACATTTATAAAAACGATGCAGATAAGTGGCAAAATTGGAAATGTACGTCATATGGTACTAATAATTATGCCAGATGAACATCTTGTATGGCTCCAATTTTCACAAGTAAATTCATACTATGCAAATTAATGCAATCGAAATCTAACTAAACGAAAAATAGATATACATATAAAAACGCATATTTTTCTATTTTTTTTCCAACAGTTATTTTATTTCATAAAAAATAAATAAAAATTTTCAAGTTTTTTTTTATATTTTGGTTTGGTTTTTTGTTGAATTTTTTTATTCTATCAAATAAACTTGCGCAAAAAAAGAAAAGGATGAAAATATGAGTTTTTATATGTACATCTTTTTTTCGTTTGGTTAGATTTCGATTGCAATAATTTGCGTAGTATAAAATTACTTGTGTAAATTTGAGCCATACTTCTTGTTTATCTGGTATAATTATCTGTGACTAAATATCAGATTGCTATCAATAACAACTTTAAAATGCGTGAAATTAAATAACATTACTTATATTTTTTTAGAACAGTTTTGCTTTAATTAAGTATTTGCATCGGATATTTAATATACTTTATTTACTAAATAAATTTAGATGTGCTGATAATACGAACATCAATAGCCGAAAATAGGAGCTTAAATTAATCCAGAAATAAGGACAAAGATTTCTTTTAATGAATAATAGGATTTTAAATATTCATGTAATAATAACACTGAGTTTAAACTGTTTTACTGTTCTTGGAGTTTTTAATTACAAATATTTGTAACAAATATTTTAAAACACGAACTACTTTATCCTTTTCGACCCAATAATTAGGAAATTTACCTTATTTCAAAAAATATTTTTAAAAAAGGATTTGAATTGTCCGTTTTTTAATGGCTTTTAATTTTACCAATTTCTGTTGGGCTGCAATTTTAAATGACGACCTCTTGCCTTACTGAAGCAATAGCTGAAACCGACCTACCCTGGCCAGATCCGTTTATTGGTCAATGATTTATTGAAAACTCAATTAGCACATTTTTTCGATAGTTTATAGCATGAAGGTTTAAAAATGTTAATCAATATAACAACCAAGATTGGGCACCTAATTGTGCTTATTTCAATACGAATTAACTTACTTAATTTGTGTAGATAATACTTGTTTCGAATCCCAGAAACGAAAATCCAATCTAGCAGAAAGTGATTTGAGTATACTTCCAAGGTGTCATTTTTTGTTGAATAATTGATAAACTCATTAGAATAGAACACATTTGGCGATTAAAACTTCTAAGTTAACACTTTGCGATTTCCGAAGCCATCCCGAATATAAATTAGACTTGTAAAGTAACAATTTCATCTAGAGTTTACATTCGTTTTCTTAGATTATAATTGACAAGTACCAAATTTGATGTGCTCTCGAGCTAGTTCAAATTTTCCAATCTTAAAAAAAGTAAATTTTTTTAAGATTGGAAGGTTAGTAACCTTCAACGTCTTGAGGGAGATGCAACTTAAACGTATAGAGATAAACATTTTTGTTTTCTAGCTACATTGAAACTTTAACAACCAAATTTCATGACAATCAAAAAACTTAAGGAAATTACATTTTAAATGAAGAAATAATTACGAATTAACTATTAGTAGAGAAAATAACTACATAAATATAGAAACTAGCTAATTACACTGAGTCACGATAGATGATATGATCAAAGCCTGTAATAAAATTATCTGCAACTCGGTTTGATAATGTTTTCTCAGAAATTATATTAAATTGGCAAAGTATATAAAACATCATAGTTGTAGTTACAACTTTAAATTACGATGTGATAATGTAAGTATTTCATAATCAAGATATCTTTTAAATCTATATAACCTTTGAATGGGCATGTAATTTGTTTCATTCTATTTTTAAATTTTTATTTAATGCTATTTAATCTTGATATGATCAACAGTCGCAAATATTTACAATAACGTGTTCTCATTTTTACAAGAACGAATCTATTTTCGAGGTATCCCTCAGTGTTTCTACGTAAGAAATTAAAATTATTGTAATCAAATCCGAGATTAATACAATCCTGTTTGAAGCTTCGTATGATCGGTTCTCTATAAATCTATATATTCGACTATTTGTATTTAAAATAAAAAATCATCTGATTAGGACACTTGCTAAAATTGAAACTTTAGTGAGTGAGTTAAAGAACACGCAAACAACACTCGTTGCAAAGGAGAGCGCCTCTTAATCTTTCATTGCAAATTCTTTCAAGTACAAAATCTTGAAGGTATTAAATTTAGCATTACAACATCTTTTGCAACATAATTTAGCTTATTCTTAAAAGTTAGTGATTTTTCACATCTATGTTGCTTATTTTTTTTATAGTTTTATTACAATTGGTATTTTAGTATCTGGTGTTCTCTATTTGTGGGAACTTCCTGGTTAGTACCGATTTGCTCCACCTTATTCTGGCTGTCCTAGTTTTAGAGGTGTCGTTCTTAGGAGACGTCTAACTAAATTTGTTTTTTTATCATACGGCGAATCTTGACATTTTCATGTTGATAAAGACGATGTATATGTTTCTTCGGGTCCTTCCTGATTTCTTCGTTGACGTACTACATCTTTTAGGCCCTATGTAAATTAACATTTCTTGCTTACCATGGTACATGGACGGTAAGTCGATATTGGTTTAAGAATTTGCCTATATATCAGTAGTTTACGATGTGGTGATAGCTAGGGATTTCTACCTGTAACCCAGTACATTTTTTTGTATTTGATGTTAAGCTCAGGAATCTTTTGGCATCCTCTTCCCACTTAAGCTTAACGTCAAGTGTCCATATGCATAGATATTTGTATCTAGTTAATTTTTTTATTCGTGAAGTTAACATGAATTGATTTGGTTTTGTTTAGTTGGATTCGCAATTTCTTTGTCAACTTACTCAATTTGTTAGTGGCTCTTTGCACTTTCCTTCTTGCCAATAGCTAAGATTGCAGTGTCATCAGCAAATGTTGCAATGTGAGTTTTATCTATATTTGGGAAATCTCTGGTATATAGGATATACAGAGTTACCTTATGACACTACCTTGAGGTACTGTTATTTTAATCAATGCACAGCTTCATATTTTACCGTAAAATATTGATCAGCTAAGCAGGATTATAGAATCTGATAAAAATGTTTTGGTAGATTTCGATGCAGTTTATATTCGAGTCCTTTGTGCCATACTTTGTCGAAAGGTTGTGCTATATCCAAGAAGATACTTGAACATATTTTTTTGCTTTCCAGCAAATCTTTAACTATGTCTGTGATTCTGTGGACCAGTTCTATGATTAATTAAAAGTCTCTTAAGTTGCAATTTTTTGATTAATTTAGAATAGGATTAAATCTGCCACTTTCAGCGTTTATTAATTCTGAACGCTGAAATTATTATTTGATGTAGCTTTCGTCATCCTTTTTCGGGCACTGCTTCAACTATTTCTGTTGTAATTAGATCATAGCTAGGAGATTTTTTTGAGGTTAAATTATTGGAATTTCAAATTTTAACTCTTGTAAAGTACAGGTTTTATGCTTTGACTGTCGAGTGTTAAGTCTAACGGTGTCTTTTTTACCAGTACGGTAGTTATGAATCGATTCATTCTTATTTCATTTGATTAAAAGTTTTAATTTACTACTAAGATAGTTGCGTATTGTGTTATTTTGTAGAGCCCGATATCTCTGTCATATTTTTCGTACTTTACGTTTGGCTCTAACTTCGAAAGAGAAGTTAATATGTGTTCGAGTTTCTTTTTAACTATTAGACGTACTATCCCAAGCTGCTTGTTGTATGATATTGTTAAGTATGTATAATTGATCCTTCAGTTGTGCCGAATTCTTATTTGGCACATGAAGACTGAAAAAGTCACTGACAAGTTTCTGGAACAGTGTCCAATTTTTTTTTATTTGTTAAGTTGGACAACGACTCTTTCTTAATAATCGTTGCACTGAGAGTCATGATTACAGGAGTGATCTAACGATAGTCCTTTGCTGTCTTTTATGAATGCGTAGTTTTCTGATACCCCTTTTGTTACATAAAAATCTATGAAATCAGGAATCTTATTTGGATACTAAGGCCATTATGTTGGTTTACCTACAGAGTAAAATATGTATTTACTTAGCCTGTGGTAAATAGCTTCTTTTTTTGGGTTGTTAGTCTTCCCCAACGTATTTTTTGCGTTAAAATTACCGCCAATAATGAAATTAAACCCTAATGATTTACACAACCAGATGTAGTCCCCTTTATTTAGGTATTAGGTATTTAGGATAACAGCAATACCCACGTATTTTAGAAAATTTAGTTTTTGTAAAATTCCTTTCAGATGTTAGGCATATATTTATTTTTTCTGTGTTTAAAAATATTTCTAGTTCTAGAATATGTTGCATTAGCTCATTTCAATTCCAGACGACTATTCTAAGTATTTGATTCATCCCCATATTTGTTTTTCTTGTTTCACAAATACAAGCTGCATGTTTAAGGCTTCTATTCATTTTAGAATCTTTTCAAGAATTGGGGTATCGGTACCGCCTTTATTTGCCACTGAATCGCGTTGTTGTACGATCACAGTGAGTATGTTTTTCTAATTTGTATCGTGTTTGCTTGAGATTCAATTTTACCTCAATTTATAGTACGCTTCCTTTCAACGTGTACTCTATGGTTTTGTTGTAGGGCTTTGCTTCTTATTTTTTGTAGTCTTTAGCTACTTCACATCCTCTATAATTTGCTAGTTGCTGCACTTTACAGTTTTTGCATTTTGCGGAAATATTTGTAAAGGACATGTTTTGGCAATGTATTTCACTGCTCATCTAACACATCTGGGATCTAGTCCACAATATCTCTGAGTGTGATTATAGCCTTGGCTTTTTCAATTCCAGCAGATTTTTTTTAAGTTAAAAAAAAAAACATTCTTAAACTTTTATAGATTTTTTATTTAAGCAAAAAGGTGAGGCACATTAAGTATAAAATTGTTAAAATTGTTATGCACAAATGAAAAATTGTTTTGAAATGTCAGATGAAGATGCTAGCTAACTTGTTCCTCATTTACTGTTGTCTTGTGAACTTCGGCGTTCTAGATAAATCTTTGCAAATTTAACACACAGTCAATTTGATATCATTACAATTAATTCTCAATTCTATTCAACTTAGAATTGCGAATGTACGCACACACAAAAATTCTGTTCAAATAGTTAAATATTGCAAACAGTAAAAAATAAATGACTCTTGCCAATTAAAAAATACAAAGTTCAATATTTGTAAAAGTGATTTCTTGGTTTAGTTTAAATCAATAAAATTAAATTTGTTATTATTGTCTCGCGACTTAAACATTCCCGTTGAAATACGATATACGATTTTAAGTACATGTAGACCGAAACAAATTAATAAATGTACTGAACGTACTTTACGTAAGTACAAATCAATTTATTATCATTTTTTTGAACATTATAGTTTTCGATATAAGTTTCATTCCATTAAAATATTAAAATGAACTTTAATATTCGAGCTACGACACTACGTGTGAATTATAGTATGGATAAATAGTACGGGTGCCGACAATATATACGAGCTGATACAATTATAAAAAATAGACTAGTGTATTCGATTGGTGCGTAAATAAAAAAAAATGTTTACTTAATTTGCTTATCTTGCACTAAACATTTTTTTAAGCTTATCAAGTATTTGTGCAATTAAATGAAAAAATCTTATCAAAAAATTATATCCATACATTGTTGTATTTAGTTAAAATGAAACTACCCTCTTACAAAACTAAAATAAATTACAGTATCAAAGTTTGTTTTAGCTCTTGTGATTGGATGTAGTTTACATGTCTCTTAAAGAACATATGAACTATAGAAATAAAAATATCTATCGAATTTTCTATCTTGCTCCATTTATTTATGGCTGGCCAGGAGTCTCGACATGAATCCTATAGATCATCTTTGCGATATTCTTGGTAGTAGAATTTGGTCTAATAACTCATTGGTCAATCGTAATCGACTTTTGTAATTATGTTTGTAAACATTTTAAAAATATTTTACTCGTTCGGTTTTGATAAGTCGAAAAACGTCAACTACTTATTTAAAAATAGAAGCTCTTAACGACCTCTTCTGAGAGAGCTTTGATCAAGGGAATTTGTCTATGCATAATGTTTTTTCGAACCTCTGCTTAGTTACTAAATTTAAGATTGGCGAAAATAAACAAGAGATTTAAGAACGTTACATAAGATATTAAGTAAAAGTACCAATGAATAGTCCCTAAAAGGCATCCAATCGTTACAGAGCGAGTCGACCAATGGACTACAAATGAGGGATTACGGTTCAACCAAATCACATTATTTGACCCATTTATGACAAATGTATCATAAACGAAACAACGAACATACCATACTAATTTCGCTTCTTTACAAAATTAACATGATTTTTCTTGTTTCGTTCAATTCCGTTTTTCGATTAACTATATAAGAAAATTAATAAAACGAGAATATGTATAGTCATTTTTAATTATTCGTGCATTGGTAAACGTCGATTAAAAAAGTGATTAATTTTATCTCGAAAAAAATAGATCTTGAAACTAAAATAATGATAATTAACAGTTATATACTTTATTAGGTTTTATAATATAAAACCGTTTTTTGAGCCGTGTTTATAAGCGGTTGATTTTTCTTTAGTTGATATATACGATTTTCTAGGAAAACTCCTTTAAAAAATGTGGCTGAAGTGCTTGATGCTTTCGACAATATGCCTGATGATATCCAGCAGCCAAGTGATATTTTCTTAGAGCCGCCCGATTTCTGTAGTGATAGAGACATAAAATCATTGGTAGATTGTAGAGATCCAATTTTAAAACTACGTGTACGACAGTGATGAATCACTGTCAGTGATTTCTGTAGTGATAGAGACATAAAATCATTGGTAGATTGTAGAGATCCAATTTTAAAACTACGTGTACGACAGTGATGAATATGACACTATAGAACAGCAACCAAGCACATCCAAGACTGTAGTCGAACCAACACCGCGACAGCTATGTATAAACTTAATTCATGGATTGAAACACTCGTAAGTGTGTTAAGTGTATCTCGGGGTAGTGAACGACTTGTCTTCTTCGGGTTGACTAGAACAATATGAAAAACAAGCTCGGGATCGAACCCGATGGAACCAGAATGTCGATGCGGAACGGGCCAGCAATGACCTGTAAAACCCGAATATTATTATTTATTCAACACAGTGGTAGAACATACAATGAAATATGCAGCAATCTTGCTTGTGCCTGGTCACAGCTTCCACGTGATGCTTTCTTTAGTCAAACTCTACAGAGATTGCGAAATAATTTTAGTAACACTACTCCCTAAGATACATTTTTTTGCGACCCCAGAATGAAGCAAATCTCCATCTAGCTTAAACCGATTGGAAGAATATATTACGGTACGTAAGTTGAAAAGGAAAGATTTTGTGCCTTTGCTTAAAACTTGTTCCGAACACTTTAAGTGAACAGAAACGATTAAAAATGGATTCAGAACGTTGGGTTTGTACCTATTCAATTCTGTTTCTGAAGTAACAAAACCAACTTCATATTATGATAAAGTACAGATCTTCCTAAGGACGGTGGCATCTAAATATACCGATAATATGAACGAACATTTTCGAAAATTAGAACAAATATTAATCAAATGAACGATAATAAGGGCGCAGATTTACTGTTATAAAAACTTTGCCAATAAAAATATGAAAACACTGTTAAAATTAATATTTTACTATTACTTAAAGAAAGAAGGTTTAAAAGGTAAATAAATTCAAAATTTATTGGAACTGGGGAATACATCTTAATATAATGAGTACTTCAGGTAAGCTGCTAAAAAATATGCAGTTTAAATTAAGAATGTGAATATAAAGATTTCAAAGATAAAACCAAAAAAAATTGTCTAACCATAAGTAATATTTAAACAAGATGTTTATTTAACCATTTGTGTGTTGAATTATCGCGTGACAAAATTCGCGTAAACACACGCACACATTAGAACATCGTCAAAACAAAGATGAGCTTTCAACAAAATAATGATAAAAAATGTACCATTTGTTGGTCACATGATTTACTTAACACTTGTAAAACATACATTTTGGCACGTACTTTAAGTGCATTCAAAATAGACAGACAAATCGAGTTTAACGTTATAATTTTTGGTTGTTGACTTTGTAAACGTGTTCCGTGGAAAAGGTCGCGTAATTAACATATTACCGAATTGTAATTAACAATTCGGTCCTGAATTTACATTTATTTATTTATATATTAACAAAATATTTAATTAACAAAAAAAAAATATTTGAAATCGTTTTAATTACACATACACGATTAAGGTCATTTGCACCTAAACGAATTTAGAAAAAATTAGTTTAATTTAAGATCATATACGTATGTATCGAATGGTGCCTAAATGATTAGTGATTACTAACCGTAAACAAAAAATTAAACACGTCAATATATTATATAGCTAATAACTTTCCACTTTTAAAGCGCTTATTAGATCCACACAAAATATTTAATGTTTATGTTGTGCTCAAATTTTATACATACAACAACAATAATATACCAAAAATGATTGGATCACGTTTTTATCAACGACATAGTTTATATAGTTTTGTAGGCGTTTTAATTTCTTCTAAATTAGATAGATTTATCGAAGCTTAACACACAATTTATCATATTGGTTGCCATTTCCATCAAACTTTAACATAGTTGTAATCGGATTTTACAAGCCATTGCTGACCCGTACCGTATTAACAATCTGGGCCTATGGGATTCGACTCCGAACTAGTTCTCCGTATTACTTTCGCAAAATAATTCTTTTTTTAGCAAATTTTCTTAGCGGTTTGTCCAATGTGGTATATTGGACATCGTACCTTTATAGTCACAACTCCATACCCCCACTTTCAGTCGATGGCGACTGATGCATCGGAATCTTCGCTTTACTAAAAATAAAGCGGCCCCGCATGTGCTGGTGTTAATCCAATCTTAACTTTATCCACCCGAACGAAAAAACAGTCGCAGATCTTTACATTCACATCTTTGGAGATAAAAATACTGCTCTAAGGGGTATTCCGCATTTCTGTTCGAACGACGTAACGCATCGATTTTCGAAATTTAACGACCATTGAAGTAATATCTGTCAATTGCGCAGTTTTGATCGACGTTCTAATTTCAAAGGGAATCCCTAATCAAACCTTACAGTTCTTGGCTTTCGACCTAGCGAAGAGTTTCATATTTGCTTGTGTCAGAAGAACGTTTGAGCTGCGTTATTCAGTCGGTATGGATTTCTAGTGAACTTATATAGTTCGAAAGGCGTGGATATGTGGAGTACGAGTATTATTTTAGTAAACACGCGGCCACATTGTCGGATTATTTAAGAAATGTGAATATGTGGAAGGGGATATCGATCTGGCATTTAGTTGGCGATAGTCCCCGCATGCAGGCCATTCGTTGCTGTCACGTTTGGGTGCTAAATGTAATGGTGAAGCAGCGCTGGTGCACTCGGTCTATATAAACCTAATTGGTTCTGCTTTCGACCCAGCACCTCCGATGTTTTGTTGAGGGCCGAATATTTTTCTTCAACACCGACCATAAACCATTGACAGTAATCGTATCCAAGTCGGACCGTAGACCACGGCAGTGTCGCCAGCTTGTTGACTACGTCTTCTAATTCACGTCAGGCATCAGGTATGTTAAAAGAGCACGTAACGTTGTAAGTGATGGTCTGTCTCGCCAGATGATCATAATATGGCTACATTTTGTCATACTCCGCTCGATTTTGAGAAATTTGCTACCCTTCAAAAATCAGATGACAAACATAAGACATTAGTATCAAAATTATAACCATATGGTGCGAAACGTCAATTCAGATCACGCCGATCTCCTAGTTTTTACCATAACTAGGTGACATTTAGAACCAACATTTTCAATACTTTCTACAGAGCACTGAGGTCGTCAAGGCAGTATTTAGTTTTGCAATGCTATTGCTAAGAAGTAAATATCCTATCTTCGTTGATCAGACCTTCAAAGTTTATAATACTATGTAAGATTCGGTTTCCTCTAATTGTCGACTGGACTCCAAGAAACTCGATGGCCAAAAATTGGAGACCATGTGTCCCAAGGCTATACATTGCTCTTCAGCGGAGTTGACTTCGGCAATCTTGGAGTTGGTTTTTTTCTTGGGCCCAAGGTGAAAATGCTGTTTTTGAATTTAAAGCAGTTGATAATCGTATGTATAAAATAGGTTTACGCATGCGACTAGCCAATCTGTCAATCATTTGTATCCATGATCTAACTGATGAAGCCAACCCAAGGATTCATTTTACAACAATTTGGAAGATCTGATGGGATCCATACCGGAGCACGACGTCAGAATAGTGATGGGTGACTTTAATGATAGAGCTGGCAAAAATCAACTGACTTATGTAAGTTATGTGAAAACCTAGGTCCGTACTCCTGACACGATCCTGAGCACATTCTTTCCTCAAAAATATCCACTTTGAGCATGGACACACCCTCGTAAGACGTCTCGAAGTCAAATTGACCATGTGTTAATTTCTAAGGGAAGGTTTCGGGTTATCCAAGATGTGGAATCTTATCGGTCAGGTGAGCTAAGATGGCTGTTTTCGTACAAGTCAGAAATCACAGGAAAACAAAACTTACTTTTCAACTGTGAAGGTCTGATAAACGAAGATGAGAAAGCACAACATCAGGATCTTGTTAGCAGCAGTTATCAACCACTGTACTGATGATGTGAACGTTCTATGGGAAGTATTAAAAACTTCGGTTGTTAATGCCACCCGCAGGCGACCCTAGATATGGTAAAAATTAGACCCAAAATTGATTGGTTTGATGAGAAGTGTCGTCTTGCTGACAAGCAACAGAATATAGCCTATGAAGGAGCGCGAATACGTTTTACAATCGCACAGAAGGACGAAACAGTCCTTGCCAAATTTGTACACGCCTAGCAAATTTGAAGACGGAAAAATCGTGAATGATGGAAGTCTTACGGGTGCAACAACTCAAAAAACTGACAATAATCACAATTCTCATAACTTCTTTAAAGAAGTTACCGAACTGTATCATACCTTCAGACCTAGGTCTATCAACATTCGAGACCAGACTGGAAACCTCCGAGTTAACATCGATGCAGTGCTTGACACTTGAAAGCAGCATTTCTCTGATTTACTTAAATGTTGAATGCATTAATTCCGAGCTCTTGACATTCGGAGGGGATACTTTGTGGAACTATCTTTTCGACCTTATTCGATTTGCAAAGCGAAGTTATACCTGATGAATAGAAAGCAGCCGCGTTGTGCCCTATCCTTAACAAAATAAGATCGCTTAAAATTCGAAAACTACCGCAGCATAGCTCTCCTTTGCACAGCATACAAATTATTGTCTTACATAATATTGAAGAGAATCACTCCCCTGGCGGAGTAAATTAATCACTGACCAATTTTTTTCGCTGAGGATGATTCTTTCTAAATATAACGAGACATCTTGTAACGTACAAAAAGGTGTTTTTGGACATCCAACAAGCCTATGACTAAATCCATCGGGATAGCTTATGGTTTGCTTTGCGATGTCTGGGAATGCTTGAAAAAAATGTATGTTTATGCAAAATGACAGTAATGCAGTCACAATGCTGTGTCAAAGTTGAGAACAAGCTATCAGGTAGTATTGCAATTAGCTCTAGGGTACGGCAAAGAGACGCTCGGTCCCCGATCTCATGTTAGAATTCATCTTTCGTAAAAGTGTAACACCTCAGGACAACGTCTTGTTTCGTAAGTCTAACCAGGTTTTGGCATATACAGATGATATGTGTATAATTGGAGTAAATGACAACGGTGTCAAAGAGCTACTGAGTCCAATTGTACGATTGATTCCCAGCTTCCGTTGGCCCTAAAATCATTGAGTCCAAAACAAAATATATAATTACTGGTTTTAGAGACCAAGACGCAATGGATTTTAGTAGTGGTGTGGTGACCCAGATTTGAAGGATTTACAAGTTTCCGATACCTCGGGTCCGTGTTAATCTGACAATGGTATCTGAGCGGGAGGGGATATTAAAGCGCGTCTTGTTGTTAGTAGCCGTGCTTTTTATGTCTAATGCTAAAGACAAAATACCTTGCAAATGCCAACCAGCTGACGTTGTATAAGGTATTGATCAGCCCGTTGTCATGTATGGATATGAGAGTTGAATCCTGACGGACAGATGAATCATGCGCATTATATATATACATATGGCCCCAAAAGCGAACGTGCTGACACTTACCGAGTTTTATTCAGTCACGAGGCTAAGAATTTCGGTTTGTCTAGAACAGTACGAAGAGCAATATCGGGATCGAATCCCATGGAGCCAGATTGTTGAATCGGTACGGACCAGCAATGGCCTTCAAAACCGTCTTATTATTATTATACTTTGATTAATAGAATAGGAATAAAATGCGCAGTCAAAGCATTGCTAATTATCTTCATTGCTATTTTTGAATGAGTAATAACTGATTGCCTTAATAATATTATTTGTAAATCTCAACTTCCATCAAAATAACCTTAATTTCTATTACATAACAAATCTTCCAAATAAATTTGTCACCATAGCGATACGTCATCCAAATAAATTCAATAAAAAGTCTTATGTCAAAATGTATCTTTGTGTCCCACCAATTATTAAATAAATCTTTTAATTCCATGAAAATTGTTCAGTGATACAAATGTAACAAAATAGAAATACAAATTGTGCAATTATAAGTTGCATGTTGAGTTGCGCAGGGGGGTTCACTAGATAATTAATATGAAAGTACATATTTTGGAAACACCACTCTTCTATATAAATTACCTACATTAAAAATTATTACTCAACTTTACGCTAATTCAATGAATTTATTGTGTAGACGAACGAACGAGGGGGTACATGTATATCACACAACAACAAAGGAAGTACAGATGCACTCATATACCATAAATAGCAAACTGTTTACTGCTTAAGTACATTCGTTAATGTATGCATGCAACATACAAACACACGCATATGTAAACGTAATTATTTCACAATGTACTGAATGTACTTAAAAAAAAATTATTGACGTTAATTATTTATTAGTGCAAATGAGAAGAGATTTTAATATTACTTTACTATTTGAAAAGAGAGAATGAGTTTAATTTCAATTTAATATTTATTTACCTATTAATAACCCTTCATTCAATTGCTATAAGTATTGTTGGATATTTATTTAATTTAATTTCAACACAAAATTAATTTATATATAATAACTAGATCACTGTAACAAAACTAAAATGAAAAAACAAAATTCACTTCAAGCATATTTTGTTTAATTTTGTTTGATTCAATTTTTTTTTCTCTAAATTTTCTTCACTAAAAATTTTCACACACAAAATTTGATTTTTCTTTTTATGATTTTCACTACACACGTAATTTATCACTTTATTATAGATTTATAGTTGTAAACACCACGATCACGACTAATTATTTTATCATTCGAAAATAATACATAAAAGTTTTGATTTAAAATAATAAAATAAAAATAGAATTTTAATTTGTAACTTTTTTGTTTTGTTTTTTACAACTTCTTTGCGCTACGTTCACGATAAAAACGCCATTTTGATATGTCACAAATTGAAATCGAAATTTTCTTTTTGCGTCTAGGATAATTAAATATATATATGCTTGGTTCGTTCTTGCACAAGGGATTTTATTGTTTGATTTGATTTTTTGTCTCGCACTGTTTTGTTGTGTTTCCAAAAAAATTATTTTTGTTCGTTGCGCTCTGACTCGTATTTTAAATTGTACTACATAGGTTTTGGTACTTTTTTCGACCAATTAAATTTTAGTTTGCTTATTGGATGTTAGCACTTTGGCTGACAAAAACTTGATATAGAGGGAAAGTGATAGAACTTACATATTAAATTAAATGATTTCAAAGCATGAGATAATCATATACCTTAAAGATACCTTAAGTGCCTTAACCATATGTTTAAGGTGCCTTAACGCATAAGAGTAGCCAGCCGTTGTATAATTTGCATTCCGCTTCCACTAATGTTAGCCAACCCAAATATATATACTCATTATAATACAATTTTGATGATCTTGGTGGAATCCATACCGGAGCACGATGTCAGAATAGAGATTGGTGACGTTAATGCTAAAGTTAACAAAAATTAGACTGACTTATGTGAGCATATAGGTCCGTACTCCTGCACTAGAGACTGATAATGGGGAATGGATGATTTGCGATCACCCCTGATCAAATTGGGCTTAGTACAATTTCCAGCAAGCATATGACACAATTCATCGGGATTTCAAGCTTGTCCAAGGTAAAGATAAAATGGTAACCGATACACTGTCTCAAACACTAAACTTCACAAAACTTCAACTGTCGAGGTTCACTTCGACATGAAGCAAATCGCTACATCTGAAGGCGATGACATGGAACTCATTTTCTGGTTCCTTAAAGCAATCACATTCTACATAGAAACTAGAACGCTTTAAATTAGCTGACTTAGTGCGCAGCTTCAACGGGGAGTAACCGCCCGTACATTGCAGAACCAATTTGAACTAATTTTGACACACTATAACATTTGGAATCCAAGCATCTGAGCCACTTGGAAGCTTATAAGGATATAAACCTAAGTAAATTGCCAAAAGTGCAAAGTGGATACATCAAGTCACAACATGGGCATTTCAGCGTTCGACCGACCCTTTTAAATTATCCAATTAGATATCGTGGGGCCACTTCTTCTATCTGATGGATACAGTTATTTATGAAGCTGTAGTGTCGATCGTTTCACGCGATGGCCAGAAGCTTTCTGTATGAATCTCGGCAGTTACAATTGCTCAATCTTTTGTAGAGAACCATGTCTCTAGATTCAAGGTACCAGTCAACATTACGACCAAACAAGGTACACATTTTGAATCCAAACTGTTTGATGTATTAACGAAGCTTTTAAGACCCAACCGGATCCAAACCCCAATCATAAGAAACTGAAGGTAAAATAATGATGTAGACAAGCTAAAGTTGTAGAATGCGTTAATCAGATCTGTTGTCATGCATCATGGGTTTGAGAGTTGGATCCTGACGGATAAGTATGATAGATGGTTAATGACAATTGAGAGAAGAGTCATACCCATGATGTTTCGCCACAAACGCGGCGATCACTACACTTTCTTTTTTGCTGAGTTACTTGCCGAGTTCTATTCAACCACGAGAATAGGAATCTGATGAAAATAAGCTGGTTCATGACTGGAGTGAAAAGCTGCCTTGCGGAAATCTAAGGGAATATATGGACGATAAATGTTAAATGTTTCTACTGCATTGTTCGTCCAGTCGATATTTCGTTTGCGATATTTTTATTACTACCCTGATAGGTACTTGTTGAGAAGAGTCTGATTTCCTCCGGGTGTTGTTGAGCCTTCGATAATCTCCACAATGTCTCCATTCCTCTTTCATCAGCATATGTGAAGTGGACTTGCCCACGCATGGACTATCGAATGGTCTGCCAATTCTTTGCTCCAGCATGACCTCAAACCCTTTTTAGGAAATGCTAATTTGTCGGGAGCGAGTCGCCGTGATTTATCCGCACTATGTTTGACTGAATGTTTAGTGGATTTCCGAGATGAAATTTCGCAAGTAATCTCAAGAAGAATGATAAAAGAAGAGGAAGAACATGGATGGGTCGATTTCGGCGTGATTTGGTACTTTTGCTCAATTGATCTACTGTAAACAATGTGGTTCGAGGATCGAGAAGACATCCTTATTTGATGTCAACCAACAAACCATATTTTTTTTTAACAGTGAGCTCCGATAATAGGTAATGACGTTAGCCGAAATGAACATTAGCTGGTCAAACTGCGAAGAAGTTTGGCCAATATGATGATTTTAAAGTGCTGAATGCTTGCTCCATTCACAATCACCAAAGATGGTCTTTTTATATCGAGCAATCTTTTGAGTTGGATCATTACTGTTTTTGGCAGACGAGAGCTCCATCTAATAATCGCAACACCAACCAGTCATTTTATTTATAGCACTCTAAGCTAATTCGGAATGCTTTTTTGCCATTGGCAATCATCTACTATTGAAGACGTTGTTCCATAGGTGTGGGCGATGACCGCTCGAATCCTACATGACAACTTAGAAAGTTAGCATCCTACAGCACCTATAGTATCGGTGCTAAGGGCCGTTTCGAACAGTCTCACATTTCACACAAAAGTTGAGAAGGCTTCTTCTCTCCTCTGCTAGTTCCAACTCGCTCAACACTCTTTTTGTTTTTGCATCTGCTTTAATGTGTCGTATGGATTGTTGATCGTCGTATTTTTGTTTCATAACTGAAACGAATAACAACCAATGATGGTTACAACATGCAAGAAAAATTGTTTACACGAAATTTTTTGTACAAACATATTTTAACAAAAAAAGGTGCTGAATTATACCATTTAAGTCAAATTCTGCAAATTATACCATTTGGAAATAAGTCACTTGACCAAATTCCCAAGATATGAATTTCGGAAAAACTTTATGTTCTGAACTTCAGATTCTCCTTGAAAGAATGTTCTCTAGTCCAAAGATATCATATAGTGATATTTCGTCTAAAAATGTAATCGATTTGTGCTACACCCAGCCAAAAATTTACCAGATTAGATAAGGCATGAACATTTTTTCGACATTCAAAACGAAAATTTATGAATTTCTGTTTTCCATTTTATTTACACAAGAATTTTTTTTTTTTAATTTAAATTAAAACAAATTTACACTTAATGGTTGCGTTTGGTTAAACTGGCACTAATATGTTCTAGGCTTAGTAAAATTTAATCCCACATTACTGGAAGCATAGAAAATTCATATTTTTTTTTGTGAATTACTTGTTTATTCTATATAACGGTTTATCATACATACAGGAAATTATTTTTAAACTGCAGCTTTTTCTACTAATTTAAACCAATGGCCACATTCACAACGTTTTGGACTGCCTTGATGTAACCACATCCATTGGACATGAGTTTGATCTTCATCACCTAAAAGAGATACAACAAATTATAAAGAAACAGCCTTAGTCTATATAAGATTTGGGCGTCCTTACATATACAGCCAACTAAACGTGCATCAAAAGCTGATGGAATACAATTTGGTTTGTCCTTTGTTCCGGCTTCCCGTTTAAAGACTTTCATGTCAAAGGGATTTTCATTGCCGGCTTGTTTGGCTAACAATTCACGTTTCTCAATACCGGTAGCATGTTCAACTGGATCATTCATCACTGTAAATAAATAACAAGACATTTTTTTAGTATTTCTTATCGATGTCACGTAAACCCCACTGTCAAAATTTTAATTTATATAACCATTTCTAACCAAAAAAATATTTTTAAAACTATTTCATTTTTTAACTTGAGCCAATGCGCCAATATTGCACCGAACTATTAATTTAGATAAACACAAAAATTTAAATTAGCTGTCATTTCGACTTAAAGACATTATCCCCGAAAAATTCGACCCCATAAAGTTACGTAATTTTTAAATGTGTGAAATCGATCAAAAAGCTTAATCGTCTCGGCATCAATGATATATCAAAATTTGTATAAATTTATAGCGATTTTAATTTATTTGATGGTAACTTACTTCGACAAAAACGTACTGGTGTAATTGTGACATTTTTACGGGCAGCTGCGAGTGCAATTCTTCCACACAAGGACGCCATTTTCAGAGAAGAAAAAATTTTATTTTTTGATGTTCAAGTTTTTTCGATTTTTTCGACAGATGAAGTCTACGCAACACTACAGCAAATTGTACTAAAAAAACAAAAAAAATTTAATCAAAACACATTTGTGGAGAAAATTGATTTTTTTTTAGATTTGGTTGTAGCGTATGAAGTTAGTCGTAATGTATTTGGAGACAATTTAGTACTCGACTATAGCCTATATTCTATTATACACTAGATGGTAGCACGAGATGTAATACTTTAATTAAATTTTTATTAGATGTCGCTAAAATCGATTTCGAAAATTTGTATAACATGTTTACAACATTTAGGGGACCCTATTTATAGATTTTACTGCGATACAAGTCTGCAAAACAATCAACTTTGTGTACCACTGAATTCACCCTCTATCGTAACCATAACAATTTTGGTGTACAAAACACAAACAATCGTCTAGTAATATCTCGATAATCCTGTTGCACGGTTAACATTTTTGGGTTTTTATTAAAATTTAATTAATTAAAATAAAATGTCGTTAACAGTTACATTTAACAACTCGAAAAATGAATTATTCAAGCTAACGGATAATTACAAAACGTTACATCGGAAGTTGAAAATTAACTGTAAAATCGAAATGTAAGTGTTGAAAATTATATTTTAATCGGGATTAACCATTGACGCACCATGTTTCAGATGTAAAAGTGAAATTACGAGTGAACTGATGAATTCGATCAAAATATTTGTGATAGCGGGACCCCAAGAAAAATTCACAGAAGATGAACTTAAAACTTTGAAGGAATTTATCGAGAGTGGTGGCAAAATGCTTATACTGTTGGGTGAGGGTGGTGAAAATTCGTTTAATACAAACATAAATTTTCTCTTGGAAGAGTATGGGATTAATATAAACAGTGACGTTGTCATCCGTTCGCACTACTACAAATTTTTCCATCCCAAAGAAGTGGTCGTCAATGGGGGTATAGCACCGGATAAAATGGCCAAATATTTACACGAACATACAAAGACCGAGGATACTCCACTCTCAATGATTGACGAAAAATATAAAATAGAATTTGTGTATCCGTATGGTGCATCGCTAAATGTGGCCGCACCATCATCGGTACTATTAACAACTGGTTCGGTCGCCTATCCATTTAATCGACCATTGGCTGGTTACTATACAAATTCGAATAATGGTAAAATAATTGCTATCGGATCGGGACACATGTTCACCGATAAATATATAAACGAGGAATCAAATTCTGCAATATGGGACTACTTTTTTCAAATACTTACGGCCGACGAATTTAAATTCGATCGATTAGACTTTACCGATGTCGAAATTAGTGATTCGACTATAATTCCAGACACGCTATACTTGTCCGAACTACCAAAAGCGTGTCTCGTCGAATCGATCGATTGTGATATACCGGCTGATTTTAAAAAACTTTTCGACATGCGGTTACATTCGATTAATATGAATTTGTTGCGTGACGTCATCAATACATACGCCAAACTTGGAATTCAATACGAACCACTAAAAATTATTAAACCGCTGTTCGAAATTCCATTCCCACCATTACAATTGGCTGTATTTCCGCCTGTATTTAGTGAAATATTGGCACCCGGTCTAGAACTATTCGATTTAGATGAAGCGTTTAGTTCGGACCATTCGCAAGTTGCTCAACTCACAAATAAATGTTTGATAGCGGCTGAAGAAGATCCTCATCTAAAAAATACCGTCGACGATAAAGAGTTAGAATATTTTATCAAAGAGTGTGGATACATACTTAACCTCAATCAGCACAATAAAAATATGACGGCCAAAGAAATTCTAAATAATATTGCCGTTACTATTGTACATTACAAAAAAATTGATCGAGAATAAATTTTTATATAGTTTTGAAATAGAAAAAAAGTACTAGCAAGTTATTTTGGCGTGAAGCTAGCGTAGATTGTTTATTCCTTAATGTCAGTTGGTTTTGATTTAAAAAAATTATTGTACTAGAGCTCATGTTAGACATGCTTAGGCTGTGGGCGAATAGTAAATCGATTAGTACGGTAAACTGAAGTTTTAGGACCCAGTTAAGTCGTGCAAAGTTTTTAATACTATTGTGTGGAAAGCTTGTGAAAAAGTTTTGCATGAGAGAAAATTTTCGCGAAAAGATCGTTCGAACTTATTTATTAAAACACTGAAAACAATTATAGTTAAGGTATAGGTATTAGTATTTCAATAGTTAATAGGCCATTAGATCGACAAATGTCTATAATCAAAAAACGAAAAATAATATAAACGGGAATAGCACAAACAGAAGATTTACCTTACAAGGAATATTCCTGTCATTTAAGAGCTCACACGCAGTTTACAATTTTGTTGAATTAAACCAGTTTTCCACCAGTTTTAAACCTCCATATGGTTCGATATACATTCTCTCTGCTGAATTTTACAGAACTCAATTGTTTCGAAGTTCTGGTTTGTAATAATTGTAACGCATCGCTGGAAAAATTAAGAATTCCATTACTTTTAAAATCTAATGGTTTTGTGTATCCGAGACGACCTGCCAATCTAAACTCGACTGAGTGACGGAGCGGTTAATCTCGCCAAGATTTCAATTCATGACGATAAGGAGACTATACATAGTAATAGACAGTACAAAATTCTTGGCCAAGTTATTAATGTAACGCTGTCTGTTAATATGATGGTACATCGATTGCCACGTGACCTTGATGATTATTATTGCAAATTTGGATATAAAACGTGGGCTTGCGAATAAGCAGTATAACATCCAAGTGAATGAAACATTTTTTTAAAAGGTATCAAGCTCTCTTGCTTCCCCAAGAGGATTTGAGCGAAGCGATTGACATCGAAGAAAGCTTGACAGCGCTACAACATACTCCTCTTTGGAATGAAGATAGATATCTACGTATTGCGCCCGGAGAGAATTGCATGCCTCAGAGTATTATATTTGACGAGCATGCCGAATAAGTTTCCTTCCCATCCATCTATCTCGGTTAATTTCGAACATTTAAAGAAAGTGTCTGGGGGACGCCATTCATGATGGCAACGAGCGAACTGTGCAGATCCGATGGACGCCTGCGTACGCGGGATGCACTTACGGTAACTTTCAAATTTACCAGCAATGACACCAAGTTAACTCGAGCACAAATTGAATCAGTAGACTTCATTATATAGACTAGGATTACCTCGAGAGTATCAATAGTGGTATGGCAAGACAATTGGTTTGTTAAATATCAAATCAAAAGAGACCAGTCGATTTCGAAAATCTGATTCTAGCACAGGCTGCTTCATACTTCACAGTGGTGAAAACAAAAAATGGAATAAACGTGGCAGTCCTAGAATTATTACATAATATGCATTTGCATAATTACAAGCGAGAAATGCGTCTGTCCTTTCGTGATGAAGAATTAGAAATTCTCACTGAGCTCACCACAAGTGCATGAATGTGATCCATTTGCTGATTTTTATGCTAATCCAAATGCGAAAATGAATGATGAATTGGTTGGCTACGCTGAATTGTCTAGGTCTGAAGTTGTAAAGGTCTGTTAATGCATACCATAATAAATCTTTTGCAAAAGACGAATGACGAACCGTTGCAAATCTTTTTAACCGAACCCGCAACTAAAGTTGGACCAAACAAACAATATCACTATACAAGATTAGAACTAAATGCCGCATTGCTACAACATCAACAATGTCAACAACGGCGACATATCAACGTTTTGCTGGAGCGATTCTACAGGAGTTTTAGGTTAGATAAGAGGACAGCCATAACATCATACCACTTTTGTTGACAACAGAATAACAAAAATACAATCCTACACCGAACCTAGCCAATGACATCAAGTCGTTTTTTAATGAGAATCCTTAAGACTGTGTCTGTGTATCTCGAGGATTAAACCTAACCTATACCTTAATTGACAACCGGCATAATTTACTTACAACAACAGTGAAAAAATCAGTTATTGAACAGCATTTGTCTACGATTTCCATCTAATGCAAAATAAAATACTAGAAATATCTACAATTTTATTCCAGAACACGTCGCTAAGGGCAATATTTAGAGTAGCACAGCAGGAAGCTTTCGAACCAGAATTAAAGAAACGACCAGATAAAAGCCCAGATAAGACAAACCAATTCTAATCGATCATTTGAAGACAGACAACCAATAATCAGAGAAGCCCATTTAAAAAGACTACACGGCGGCATTCAAGCAACATTAGCATACCTGAGAGAGCAGTATTGAATAATAAATGCCAAGGCCGTAATTCGCCGAACTATACATGACTGTATAACCTGTACCAGAGCAAAGAAAATGGAATTAAACTAGCTAGTGAGTATGCTACCAAAAGATCGAGTAACACCAATACCAGCGTTAGCGGGATATACTATGCATGGCCAATTAGTGTACAGTTATATATAGAAAGATAGCTGTAATAAAACAACAAACGGCTGCCTTGCCTAACCACAATGGAAATCCATCTCGAACTTGTAAGTCACCTATCAACAGATGCATTCTTAGCCGCATACTGATGGTTTATATCAAGAAAACGAAAATAATTGCGGCTCAAATTTCGTTGGAGCAGACAAACATATCTAAAAAGGCGGAGCAAGAGGCGATAATTAAGGGTAAAAAGGAGGATCAGCAATGACTTGGAGACACGAAAGACCTTGGCAAACCATAATTAGAAATGAAAACTATTTCTGGAAATAGTTTGATGAGGTCCCGCCACATCCCTACATGTTGGCCACAGATTAATAGAAGAAACTGAACAATACACAGATAATTTATTGCCCAGAAATTATTAAACGAAGTGTACTTTTATCTAACGACATAATTTGATGGACCTGTTTCAAAGTTCAATCATCTATAAATGGTAATTTATATACTCATAAACGTTTGAACAAGAAGTCAAATAACCGAATTTTAATTTATCGCATGTATCTACTAAAATGCCGCGCTCATATCCATATGAATGAGAATACCTATACCTATACCTTAATTGACAACCGGCATAATTTACTTACAACAACAGTGAAAAAATCAGTTATTGAACAGCATTTGTCTACGATTTCCATCTAATGCAAAATAAAATACTAGAAATATCTACAATTTTATTCCAGAACACGTCGCTAAGGGCAATATTTAGAGTAGCACAGCAGGAAGCTTTCGAACCAGAATTAAAGAAACGACCAGATAAAAGCCCAGATAAGACAAACCAATTCTAATCGATCATTTGAAGACAGACAACCAATAATCAGAGAAGCCCATTTAAAAAGACTACACGGCGGCATTCAAGCAACATTAGCATACCTGAGAGAGCAGTATTGAATAATAAATGCCAAGGCCGTAATTCGCCGAACTATACATGACTGTATAACCTGTACCAGAGCAAAGAAAATGGAATTAAACTAGCTAGTGAGTATGCTACCAAAAGATCGAGTAACATCAATACCAGCGTTAGCGGGATATACTATGCATGGCCAATTAGTGTACAGTTATATATAGAAAGATAGCTGTAATAAAACAACAAACGGCTGCCTTGCCTAACCACAATGGAAATCCATCTCGAACTTGTAAGTCACCTATCAACAGATGCATTCTTAGCCGCATACTGATGGTTTATATCAAGAAAACGAAAATAATTGCGGCTCAAATTTCGTTGGAGCAGACAAACATATCTAAAAAGGCGGAGCAAGAGGCGATAATTAAGGGTAAAAAGGAGGATCAGCAATGACTTGGAGACACGAAAGACCTTGGCAAACCATAATTAGAAATGAAAACTATTTCTGGAAATAGTTTGATGAGGTCCCGCCACATCCCTACATGTTGGCCACAGATTAATAGAAGAAACTGAACAATACACAGATAATTTATTGCCCAGAAATTATTAAACGAAGTGTACTTTTATCTAACGACATAATTTGATGGACCTGTTTCAAAGTTCAATCATCTATAAATGGTAATTTATATACTCATAAACGTTTGAACAAGAAGTCAAATAACCGAATTTTAATTTATCGCATGTATCTAAAATGCCGCGCTCATATCCATATGAATGAGAATTGGTTAATCGCATAGCAAAAAAAAAAAAAAAAAAAATTAATCAAATCACCATCCTAGGTGGGCAATCAATCAATAATAAAAAAATATATAATTAAAAACAAATAATTCAATTAATCAGATTAAATTAATTTTCATTAAATGTACATTTATTATGACATTTTTTATTTTTTTATTTTTTTTTTTATAAAAACTGGAAATATCAAAATGAAAATGTCAATTAAATTTTTTATTTTGTTTTCATTTCAATCTACATACTCGTATATTTATGAAGTTATCTGTCGAATTTGTACAATATACACCTTTACTTCGTTTAACGGAATTGATTTGTTCGAGAAAAGATATTTGGCTGTACTATACTGAGGGATTATGCACAGATTTTAGTGGCAAAAATAATTGTTAAACAAAATAATTTTTTTTTACAGAAAACTGTGTGCAACCAAAACTGCTATACTATTTTTTCGTGTATGTAACCATCAAAAAAATTTCAAAAATATAAAAAATTTTAGAAGTACTATTAGGTATCGATAAAAGATACGTTACGAAAAATAAAATTTGAATTTCATTATTTGCTTTTGTGCTAAATTTTATTTCTAATTTTTATTTTATTGTCGCTGTGGTTTATTGTGATCGCCGATCGGTGAAATAAAATTTTATTTCTCACTTTAATTATTTAAAAATATAATTACCACAACTATATAATATTTAAAACTATTTTCACTTAGAATTTTTGTATAAAATATTCAGGAATCAAAACAAAACAACACTAAAATAATAAACGTCAAATTTGTTTATAAACAAGGCACAGCGAAATAAGAAACGACAAACCTACTACAATAATTTTTTAAATGCGACGCACGTTATTCTAGCAAAACTTATTACTATTTAACAATAATTTTTGTCACTATAATTTTTCATCGAAAACAAAGTATCCAATCCGAATATCAAGAGCTCGGAATCAAAGCAAAAAACCCTGCAGGGAAACGGTTTCTTTGTATTCTCAGCATGGTCATTGTGAATTCTTCGTAGGATGGATCCTCTATGCACATTCCCGTAGTCTGCATTTGACAACTTTCAAATTTGACACTTGTTGAAATTGAGTAAATCAGTGAAATTCTTCTTCTTGATGTCGGTCACTGTATCGATATTAAAACGGAGGCTTCCATGCTGGTCTTGAATGGCGATAGACCTAGGTCTGAAGATATGGTGCAGTCCGGTTCTTCCTTTAAAGAAGTTACGAGAACTGTGCTCATTGCTGAGTTGGTGTACTCTTTACGACACTTCATCAAACCAATCATTTTTGGGCTTAATTTTTACCATACCATGGAGTCGCCTGAGCTGTACCAAAAACCGATGTTCTCAAAAACCTCCCATAGAACGTTCACATCATCAGAACGGTGGTTGGTTTCCATAATGCTATTGCTAACCAGGTTCTGATATTGTACTTTTTCATCTTTGTTTATCAGACCTTCACAGTTGAAACGTAAGTATAAGTTCCGTTTTCTTGTGATCTCTGAACCAATTGTTGATGCCTACAAATTTGGCAGCAGACCGATAAGATCTCAGATCTAAGATGACCCTAGATCTTTCCTTAAAAATTAACCCATGGTCAATTTGACTTCAGGACGTCTGACTAAGGTGTTTTTCCTCATTATCGGTCGCTAGTCCATCTTTGGCGTTCGGGTTATTTTTACCAGCTCTAGCATTAAAATCACCCATCACTATTCTGACATCGGGCTCCAATATGGATCTAATCGGATCATTCTATTTGTTGTAAAATGAGTCGTTCTAAAATGAGTTTGCTTACATCAATGGGAGCATAAACATAAAAAATTGACAGGCTGGATGGTCGCATGCTTAAACGTAGCTTACACAAATACGATTATCAACTGCTTTGAAATCCATAAATTTTCACCTTTTTCACCTAGGGTCCAAGAAAAAAACCAACACCAAGATTGTCGAAGTCACCTTCACTGTAAAGCAATATATAGTCTTGGGACACATGGTCTCCACTTTTTGCCCATCGACTTCCTTTCATGGCTGATATATTACCATCAAAGGCGCTTGATTTTCTTAGCATGTCAGTTAACATAAGCGGGTGTTGGTTTAAGTTTTGGCGGTATCCACATTTTCTTTTGTTGTTATTTTTAACATTGAAGTATTTTACTGATAACGGGTTGTCCGCCCAGCGATCCAACTTCTTTTTAGGTGCCTCCTACGACAAACCAAGGATGCTGTGTTGGAATTCTAAGGATAGTATGCTCGTTTAAAAGTATTTTACGAGGCAAGGGAATATCCTCCAACAGACCGAAACGACCCAACGAAGCTGATTAAAAATATTCAGCAGTGATTAATTTAACAGAATCTCACCTTGCATTGATTGCAGTAAAATAAGGAAACGAACATGCTAGTTTCAATTCAGGAAAAAATTGTACTGAATAACAGAATAACATAAGGCAGTTAATTATAGAGACCGAAATAAGAAAATAGAAATAGAGGTGGAGTGGCCATATGCACTAAAGAAACTACAAGAAGGTCGTTGAACTGAACCCACTAGAGAAAAGGAAAGACCGCAGTAACGACCTATATATGCGTTCATCAGAAAATGTGGTTCCAAACAGCGTTAGTTTCGCAGAATAAAGAAGAGAATCGATTAAATTACGGTGCAGGAGCACAGAGCCCCATGAGCGAGCGAACTTCCAGTCATCGAAATCTAACGATCACAATGTTCCAGCAGTGAGTGGAACTTTCAGAGGACGATTCAGTTGATTAAACTATCCTATAATGTATTGGAAAAGGATTTTGAAGAACTTAGTAAGTCAACCCGAAACGGATCTACACATAGTAGTGGAGATTGTACGCCCCAGCGATTTGAGATTCTTGTTAGTATGAAACCAGCAGGCATACTGGCAATTTACTAGGCTGGGGAAAAAATTATTTATATTCGCCAAACTACGAAGGGAGATCTTTTACTATAGAGTTGGAAACCACAGGGAATCAACCGAAAATAGCTGTTTTCCATAAAATCTCTAGTTGCTTCTTATCGGGGGATAAAAATTGCAGTATGGTTAGCCTTTCCAGCCAAATAGCAGAGAATAACAATCTCAACAATGTAGGAATTTGAAGGATAGATCTAAGCTGCGTAGGAAGTGTGGAGAAGAGGGTCTTATAGCCATTGTAGAAATTAGACATTCCGCAGTTTAAATTGTTCGATATACACAAGGCGTTGTAAATAAAACGGAGAAGATAATGTTGATTCATACAAATCTAAATCACTGAGAAGCTGCACAGACCTGCTATAGCAAACGGTACGTGATTTGGATACAGACGAAGATCAACAGATAGCTAGAACGTTCCAGTTTCTTGGTGAACCAAGGAAATAGCTGAGCTGCATAAAAAATACCTCCATGCTAGACGCTTATATCAACCTGCAAGGCCCCAACCGAAAATCGAGTTGTACGGCAACACTAGTGTGCTGCTCGCTCAATACCTAAGTATTCCTCCAAAAGAAGCAAACAGTGATACTTTTAAGAATTGTGTAAAGTGGTAGACAGGAATCCTAGGTGCAAGCCATAAAGAATAATGATGACAAGGTTCAAGGGAACATACAATGCAAGCCCGTCGTGCCTAGACTTGTTAGAAAATATTGTCTTTACGTTATTTCGTTAAGTGGCGAGGAAGAAGTAATTCTACAAGTTTCAATGGAGGAAGTTCTAAGAGCATATTGCAGAGGAAGAAACAACAGGACTTCCGGTCCTGATAAAATCCCCAATGTAGCATATCCGGAGTAGATTGTAAGTTTATATAATACTTGCTATAGAAGCAAGTTTTATTCCCTATATGAAGTGGAACGTTGGACTTGGTACTTCTGCCGAAAAGAACGGAGGCAATAGAAAATTCATCATCATACCACCCAACCTATACTTGTTGTAAAATATTAGAGAGTATCATATTCGAAAGCCTTCAGGAAACCAGAAAAACTAAGGTGACCTCTCTGAAAACACTATGGAGTCCCTATGTGGCGTGAGATGCTATTGCCGGTGTCAGATGGAGGGGAGATTAAACAAAATGTTTCCTGTGGTCACATTGGCTGTTCAAAATGCAATTAACTCGGATAGGTCGAAGTGCATATTTTATGCGCTACTAAATATAGAGGTTCCCAAGTATTCAACAAAACTGGCGGCAAAATACTTTAGAAATAGAGTTTTAAAGTACGGGAGCATAATGGAGGTACAAAATACTATCATAAAACCTGTGCTGGCTTCTACGTTTTCGAACGCCATGCATGATGGAGTTTTTAAACTGCCGATACCAGAAGAATAAAAAGTGGTTGGCTTTTCGCTTGACGATTTGCGGAAATATGTACCTGGAGTGTAAGAGTTATTTAGAATTGGTTATCGTCTATGAGTTTGCAGTTGGCGGAAAAAAAGGTGGACAGAGTTCCGATCTCCAGTAGCAAAAGAATGGAAAGGAGAAAAGTTAAAGTGGGTGGACAACACGGAGTAAGTCTTAACCTTTTATTAAATACCTCGAATTGATATTCGATGCTAGACTATCATTTAATGCCCATTTAGATACTGTGTGTGAGAAATCTGGGAGAGTAAATGTAAATGAAGTTCATTTCTCGTGAATAATACCATCAGAATCACCAAAGTTGCAGATTATTTCTTAGTAACGTGGATACATCTATTCTGATATATGGCGCACCGCTTTGGCCGAGTGCAGCTTGAGCTGGCCGGTTTCTTGAAGTAAAACTTATTGGTAGTTCTACGAAGCCAAATAGTAAAAAAGAACTTTGGGGTTCGGGTTTAGTTGGTAACCCGGGAACCGATGTTCCGTCTAATTGCAAAAATCATCAATAGCTTTGAAATTATATATACACTGAGAGCCAAGTAAAACAGCGTACACCAGAAACGTTTCATCTTTATAGGCTATCCATGGAAGGCTATCTAATGTAAAGTGCTTGATCAAAACAAATGGAAATACGACGGGGCAAGGTCTGGTGTACAGGACGGGTAGAGTAAAATTCATAATTGAGGGTTTCCAAGTATATTTTACTCGACGCCGCAGCATGTGGACGAGCATCATCATGCAGGAGAATATTTTTCTAGTGTCAGGAGTAGTCCTGAGCCCCTTTTTTCTTGAGTGTTCGGCTTATAAAAGTTCCAGTAAAGATTTCGTTCGGGTTGAGCAACTTTTAATACACGACACCCGGCTGATTCCATCAAATACACTGTTGATTCGTTGAAGCATTGCCAGGTGGTCCCCATAATCTATTTTTTGTCGTTCAATGCAAAAACCCTTTCGTTTATATGTGGTAAACATCATTTCACATGAAAAAAATCGGCGACTCCGACTTCAATTCATATGGGACCCAATTTCCTTGCTTTTGAATCATTCCCAATGAAACGATGTTGAATTACTTGTTGAGTCGCTCCTAATGTAAGTTCAACGCTATTGGACAATAATTTGAATATTCGACATCACTTCAGACAGTAAATCAAAAGTTGTGACAAACGGCGCTATTTGGTTTAAAAATCGACATTTTCGCAAGAAAAAAATATATAATGCTGACACAAAATCGCAAATATTTTAAGTTTATGTTTTTGTACACAGCATAAGAATAATTAGGATAAATTTACATTAATTTAGAAAAGACAAAAATTTAGCCAAAGAAATCGGCCGGAGGCACACAGCATGCACACAGCATAAATTTTATACAAATAAGTTTGCGCCATTCGACAAAAGATGGAGCCACTAATAAGATATGGTAAAAATTGTCCGATGTAAAACGTCTTATCCTAAAGATTGCTTTAGGATAAGACGTTTTACATCGGACAATTTTTACCATATCTTATTAGTGGCTCCATCTTTTGTCGAATGGCGCAAACTTATTTGTATAAAATTTATGCTGTGTGCATGCTGTGTGCCTCCGGCCGATTTCTTTGGCTAAATTTTTGTCTTTTCTAAATTAATGTAAATTTATCCTAATTATTCTTATGCTGTGTACCTTAATCGACTAAACTAAATAACTTAATTATAACGAGTTAGTTCATGCTATATCTAAATAGATGGAAGTACTACAAAACTCACTTACTATGCCTCAACTTGAAACTAAACTAAACTAAAAAGTCTTATAGTTTATTTATAGTTTAGAAGTATTATAGTTATTTTATACTTTTTGTGAAAAGTCACTGAAAAATTACCTTGAAAATGTACTTTTCAGCTACCACCTATGAGACAATAGCGGAAGCTTGATCAATTTGAAAAGTTTAGTTTGAAAAGTCGATTAAGGCACACAGTATAAGATGGTACTAGTGTAAAATATATATACTGTGCCTGATTTTCAAATTTCTAAATTTGTGGCATGTTTTCCGAAAGTAATTAACAAAATAAAAACTTTAATTTTATATTTTAAATTTAAATAAACATTTTTTTAATTTACCGTTATTGCAATCTATAAAAAAACACAACACTAAAACAAATAATTGTAGCGGCTTATTTATATTTTTGTTTGACGTCAAGTTAAATTATATAATTGAAAAGCAAACTCACGATGAGTTTTTTCGTCCGCCGCCAGGTGAGCAATAGCGAAATGTAAGGTTGAAATAAAATGTCAAAAATTTAGACAAAACAATCAACCGGAGGCACATAGTCGACTTTTCCAACTATTCAAGCTTCCGCTATTGCCTCATAGGTGATAGTTGAAAAGTATATTTCCAATGTAATTTTTAAGTGACTTTTCACAAAAAGTATAAAATAAGTATACTACTTATATGCTGTGTGCTTTAATCGACTAAACTAACTAAACTAAATTATAAAAAGTTAGTTCATGCTATATTTAGATAGATGGAAGTACTATAAAAGTCACTTACCGTGCCTCAACTTGAAACTACACTAAACCAAAAAGTATTATAGTTTATTTATAATTTAAAAGTATTATAGTTGTTTTATACCTTTTGTGAAAATTCACCGAAAAGTAACCTTGAAAATGTTTTTTTCAGCTACCATCTATGAGGCAATAGCGGAAGCTTGAACAATTTGAAAAGTTTAGTTTAGAAAGTCGGTTAAGGCACACAGCATAATGAATTTATTTAAAACAAAAATCGACCTATAGAACATTTAAAACGCCCCATGTATTTTTAAGTATCTTTTTGGCTTATTTAAAGTTGGATAAGAAAATTTACAATCGCAATCAATTCAGTTAAGACCATATACAAAATAAATTGTACATCGAATTTTTGCAGTAGTCCGATATAAATCGAGGCAACGTAAAGCGAACCGTCTGTTATGCGAGGTACAAGTGTAGACTTTAGGTTTTTTGTTATCTTCACGTAAGGAGATAATCATTTACTCATTTTATTGCAACCATGACATAAGTCGTATAAGATGATTGCATATTGAATTTGTGTAAATTCCAAATTTAAGATCCTCGCTTGTGATTCGAAAATAACAAACAAAAAACTGTATCTAAATATTTCAGATACATTTTTTTCTAAAATCAATCAAAATAATTTATTAAACAATTTAACAAAATTTAATTCTATTTTGAAATTTATTTTTTTTGTCATCTAATTAATGTCAATCAAATTCTATATAATTTATTCAAAGACATACATAAGTTTTTATTTTTATATGGATGATACTTGTGTGAGAATTAGAATATTACGATTGTTAGATAATGATATGCATAGATAAAAAAAAATTTAGAAAACAAATAAAAATCTGAATGTTACGTCGTTTGGTTCAAAACCCATATGTGTTCGTATGACTAATCAATAAATTAATTCTAATTTGTATGATTATTATGGATTTTTAATCAGTTACAACGAATTGAATAGTTTTGGGTCATTGGATTCTTGTTTTTAGTTTGTTCATATGTAGTGTTGGATATGTAGTGTTTGATATCGTTATGTTTACACTTGTAAATTGGTTTGTTTGTTTGATACCTATTTGTGTTATGGTGTTTTCTACTAGTTAAACTCGACTTACGTGGCAAACGTCTAACAACAAGGGTTGGTTTTGTTCATAAATTTAAGCTTAATTTTATTAACGAATAAATTGAAGCGATGAAGTTTGCTTTGCTTGTTCGGAGTCAGTAATGAAAAACAAGCAAGTAGTCTGAAACTTCTACTTCAAAAAATGTTTCTACTTCAAATGTTACCTAAGAAGTAACATTCACGGACAGTGAGGATGATGAGAACGCTCTTTGCTGACAACTCTAGATATATAATTCAGGAACTAGCACAGAGTGTTATTAACAACTGATTAGTATCTTATTGATGGCGCTTACCTCTACGAAAACTTGAAGAGCCTTGAGTGTGAATTAAGATGTTCAAAACTGTAAAATGGCTTAGTGTGAATTTTGACGAAAGACTTGGTGTAACACCTGTCAAAAGGATTGCAAAAAGTCGCAAAAGTCTTCTTCTACAAATGCTTGTACCTAATGGTCTGACAGGATTAACTGCCACCATTATACGACATAAACAAACACCCAAATGGAGATACTATTGATATAACAAAAACATTCATAACTTTATCAACAGATGCAGTACATGTCTCAATTTAAAAGGCAAAATTTGAGCTATGGAAACGCGAAAAGCATCTATAGTACTTTTGCAACAAAGGTGGAACAATTGGGAATAGCATCTTACCTAGAAAAATTCTATAACCGAATCAAGCAGCTGTGAGTGTGGTCACGCTGTCGTAGACCACGTATAGTCTTCAGCTGGAATCATGTCAAAAATGAATGGAAACAGTGAATGATGGAGTTAAGCGAAGAGTGGCCAATTCGAAGATCCCCATTGACCAAGAAAAGATTCTTTAGAGACGGGGTATGGGACGTTTACGGTCTTTAAAACTCTATTTATGGAAATAGACCACTAAAATTAAAGAAAGATTTATTTTTGTGTTTCTCTTAATTTGCGCAATTTCTGGTTATTGATGGTCAGAGGCTATATTCATATGGCAAAATTCTATATATTATGCTGAATAAGCAAAACTACAAAAAAAACCATTGAAGTCTCAGTATCGCAGGGTTATTTGTTCATTTAGTGACAGAAAAAATCATGGCGGCTTTTACTTATTTTAAGTAAAATTTAAGTTTATACATTTACATTTTTTTTAAATTTTATACCAGTCAAAATTAGTTAATTAAATGGTATAAAATTTAAAAAAAAATGTATGGTATAAAAATTTGTTTCCGCCCGGGATCGAACCGGGGGCCTTCCGCGTGTTAGGCGGATGTGATAACCACTACACCACGGAAACTTTTAATGTAGCAGCAATTATTTAGCTTACTACAGGTTAATCATAAATTATTTTATGTAACTTTCACATTTTTTTGTTTATTTATTTATAAGTTGTTTAGGTGTGTTTCTGTCGTACACAGACACTAAACTTTTGTTTTACGTCAATCTCTATAATGTACTCAGTACTCACTGTTACCACTGTGTGTACTAATAAAATGTCAAAAATGTAGGGAATATTTTATCAGTTTTGACAATACTATAATTAATTAATTAAGAAGCAAAATTGACTTCATTGATATTGATTTCGAATAATATTTCTTTTTGTGCAAGAAAAAAATGTTTCCGCCCGGGATCGAACCGGGGGCCTTCCGCGTGTTAGGCGGATGTGATAACCACTACACCACGGAAACTTATAGCAGTCAATAAAGAGTGAAATTTTGTAAATTGAGGTAGATATAAATCTTCATGCTATTTTAAATCTTTAACGTAGTTGTCTATTTGAGTAGCTGGGTTACATTTTATGAGCTCTATAAGTTATATTTTCAGGTTTTTTGTTTTAGATTAACCCTTAGATGCCCAATCACGTAAATTTTAGTATAACATACTAGATTGTGTGTAACTTTGTACGTATAGTTACCGAATCAAAAGTTTATTGAGTGGTTTGTTTCGTTTATTGTGTCATTTTGAGGAAAACCCGGTTGTATCACTGGGTATTGAGTATACTATGCAAATAATTTAAATACGCTAATAAGTAATTCAAAATATTTATTGCGGGAATGTTACAGTTAAAATTTATAATTGCTAATTATGGTGATATTGAAAAAAATAATATTTTTTAGTAGTAAGACATAAATTCACATGACATTTGGAACAATACATTTTTGTTTGACCACAAAACCAGGATATTTACATTTCCCTTTGAATTCGTAATTACCCAATGATCTGTCATATCCAATCGAGAATCTCTTGGTGGAGCCGAAGATGCATTTGGTTTTTCATTTTGGCGATTCAAGAGATGGTTGTCCACGCGTGACATCTTGGATTGATTTGTTCGAGAATCGGGTGTCAGCTATCTCTAACTTGAAATCTATCAATCTCATAGGCTTGTAATCTGGCTTCCAACTAACCATTCATTCGTTTGTACAAGACCCAGGCGTTAACGCATGTCATCTCCTACAAATGATAGAAAATTCCATTAGTCCATTGTTTACTATACATATGGATCTTATGGCGTCCCATTAGGCTGTCCATTAAATCAACTCCACCATTATAATTGCAATTATAATCCTTTATGATTTGTGGACAAGGGATCTTTTTTACTGTTTTCTCTTTTTTATCAAATCTTTTTACGGTTAGCGGTGGAGGTTGTTGTTGGTTATTTTGAAATGGTTTCGTACCAACATATGTCGAAATAAGATTGACGATACGATTGTCTTTCCACGATAGCGAAGTTACATCTATGCCATAAATTGAAGCCACATATTCTCGGCTAGTTCCTCTTTCGAATTTTATATCATCACTTTTTCTTCGGGTAGTTTGCAGTTTTTTATTCTATTCCGTCGAATAGTACCTATGGAAAGTATTCCATGGGTTCTCAAATATAACAACAAAGGAACAGTTGTGTAATAATTATCAAAATGATGTAATTCTGGAAACTTTGCACTCCACGAGTTAATCGCACCACAATATTGGCACAGCTTTGAAGGTCAGGTTCATGTTTTGCGGGTTCCTCGGATACTCCAGTATAAATTTCAAATTTATAAGCGAACCCCATTGTGTCACACAAATTAAAAAACTTGAAATCCCATTTTTTTGGTTTGTTCGGTAAATATTGCTTTATGAAATGCCCAATTTTAGATGAACATATTTGATCATCAACGGACACTCTCTCTAATTTCGGAATATTCCCAAATGTACCGTTCATTGCATTTATTACGGGTCAGAGAAGGAAAAGGCGATCGCGATTCGGATCCTCACGAGTAGGTGGTTTACTTTTGTCAATAAAATGTAGATACTGTGGAATTTTTTCAAACCGATTTTGACTCATTTGTTGTTTTATAATATTTAACGGAACGGTGATTTTTATCAGACCAATAATCTCTTACATTTGGAAGATTGTAATAAGTCATATAAAAAAAATTCCGATAAATTTGCGGAGATCATGTACATCAAATTTAAATGACTCATTTTGACCTGAGAATTTTATTGTTTCCTCTACAATAATTTTTTCCAAAAATTCCGGGAATAAAAGTGACCATAGTTGGAACTGCGTTTGTAATTCTTGAATATTTGCAGGAAGGCCACAATCCTCTCTAAACTTGATTTCTTCTTCATGACAAACCAGGTTTTGCTTTTTCCATAAAACTTTTCGCAAAGCCATCAATTTTATATCAATTTTTACATTACGAAATTTATATGAAAGGACGTAAAAGACTCAGTTTGTAATGAAGCTGATTGCCCAGAATTATTAGAATCGATTGATTAGAACCGGTCTCTGAAATATTTTGATCTCTCAATGAAGCTGTTGGAATATCAGAATGAATTTCTTGAACATTTTCGATTTCATTTTTAATTATCGGAATGTTATTGAGATTTTCAGAAAAGCCCTCTGTGGGTCGGCAATTCATCACCATCATCGTCCAAATCGTCGCAGCTATCTTCAAAAGTCCTTGAACACCAGCTTCCTTGAATGAACAAAGATCAATTTTGACCATATTAGCCATATCTATATAAATGAAAATATTAAAAGTCAAACGAGAAATCAACATTTATACACAAATCAACATAGAATACCCAGTGTATCTTAAAAGATATAACCATTCTACTGTAAATATTATACACAACATACACAAAATATTTCACTAAAATTCCGTTATACCACTTTATTACACATAATTATACTTACCAGAATTGTTTTCACTTGTATAATTTTATTTTATTGTTACTATTGTTATCACATAAAAACAACGTTTTGATTTTAATTTTAAAACTAGTAAAATGCACAATAAACTGCAAACGTTTCACATACGAAAATAATCCAAAAAACGAAAATGGCTTATAATGACAGTTTACGATCTAATTTTGGTGATTTACCTGAAAATATGAAAATAACATTGTACATTCTCGAGATGTGTTGTTGTTTTTGCAAAGCCAACTTCAGTCCAGCAATTGTCTGAAAGCAGGTATTGTCTTTTGCGGGTATTATTGCCAACAAATTGTAATGCAGGTGAGTTCCCATTTCTTTTTATGAGCGTTTACCTAATAGAGTTATAATTTTTTTTTTTCAATTTTAACTGAGTGCTCTTAGCAATATGATACCTGTTGAAAATCCATTTGCGAGTTACGTCTTTTAAGAGTTAGTAGCGGCAACTCTCAAAGAGCATTTTCAGTATAGTGTCCTCTTCAGTTTTTATTCTTAAGAGCCACTATTCTTAGAGATTTTTATCTATATTTCTCTCTTTTGGGAGCCTGTTGAATATTGGCTATTTTAAAATTTAAGCAAAAATGCCAGAGTTCACTTAAAGTCTTTCGAAATAAGAAAAAGTAACCAATTTTCATAACCAATTGGCGGCACTAGCTCAGTTCGAATCGGCTTATTTGGATATTTAAGTTAAAAGAAAGGTAATGATTTTCAGATGTAGGAGTCTATAACACATCTTGTAGTGAATGGATTAGATCTGGCGAAAATACATTTGGGAATAATAAAGTGAAGATCATATGATCATGTAAACCGCTTTTAATAAAACTTGACCGTTTACTGATAAATAGAAATCCGTTGATGCTTCAGGTATATAGTCTATATTTGGCACATGTTAGCAACATGAAATGATTCTGCTTAAGAATATGATATTACACCATGTGTGGGCCAACAATCTTGAAAATCCAAATGGGACATGTGACCCAAAAGGGTTATTAGAAATTGATTATTTTTAAGAAGTAATACTGGCGTAGTGTACGTCCTACTATTACAAGCAGATTAGTGCAGAACAGTGCACATGCAGATCAGTGGCTAAGGTGACAGAGCTTTTTGCCATATTATTAGCAATCTTCATAATCTCACCAAATGTGGGATAAATACAAAAATGTTATAGCACAGATTTCCAGACCTTAATGCTATACAGTGATTTTATCTACAACAAAGTTCACAGGCAGGTGGAAGACCTCAAAATATTGACAACGCATTTATCTGACTTTAGTTTAAGTAGAATTTGATGCTTACCAGCGGCCCTAAATAGGGTATAGAAGGCACGGGAGAGTATAAAATACCATTATGCAAGGTGCATAATTATTTCATAGTAATAACTATTTGCGGTCATTCTTCAATATGCAAAGGTGTGCAACATCTTTCAATGAACCGCATCACGAACGCAAAACTATCGTTGAATCCCCTGATGTTGTTTGAAAGGTCATTGAATTGGTATAATGTTGACTAGATATTACTATAGTAGCTCAATTTTCTGTTTCAATTCGTCATTTTCAATTAACTGGTGCGAAGGCCATCAGTTTTCTTAGATTTGGTACAGGAAGTTGCAAATATTATGCTATATACTAGGACTTTTACTGATGCTTAGTGATGTCAATTGAGTTAATGATCCCTTTCTTGTAAGAACAGAATATTGATAAGGTGAAGCTTCCCACCTTCAACAAAATCGTGATTTGGTTTCAAATCTCTAAAAGGTGCTGTTTAGATCATCCACATAGATATTTTAACGGAACAATCTAGCGCGAATTGTGCCACAGGTGCGGTACCATAATATGTTACGCTGTAATGTTGCAAAATTTCAAAAGGATTGTCTCAGTTGAACTACCACAAGATAAATAAAAAATTTCGACCCGATGCAGCAACTTTGATTTGGCGATAACTTTTTTGGATATCACCAGTCAAGACATACCGAAACAACCTGAAGTGTAAAATAATCACAAAGAGATTCTCTTGAATTTTTGTCCCAGTGTGCAGAAAGTCATTCAACTCGCTATTAGTGATACTCAGTAATGAACTGTGAAAAAATGTCATCTCAGGTAATCAATAAAGTCATTTTCTCAGTTTAAAAACCGACGGGTTGCCACATCACGAGATTCGCCCAGATTCGATGGATCTTTTGAAAAGGGTAATCGAAAGATCCATTACCAGTTCGGTGGGTGTAAAAACTATAATAGTCTACAAATTCTTGGTTTGTCAACTCAATCTCAAGATAGCAATCAGGTAAGACAAAATTTCCCAAAACCACATCACCAGAGTGGCCAATTTATCCAGTGAAAATGATATTTCATCTACGCAGTTTTTGTGTGTTCAGGAAAAATAATCGCGGTAATGGACAATTGCTACAATGTGCAAATCAAAATGGATTTATTTCTATAAAGTTCAATCAATCATCGAGCAATTGCCCACAAATTTAGGAAGGTGTAATTTTTAAAGCTGGACAGATTTTGTTTACATCACTACATACTGACTACGGTCGGGGCCAACGACTGGCCTGGGAGTAGATACCTTCTGCTTAATGAATGCTAGCAGATGTAATATGGTGGTGACAAACACCTGCACATAATCTGGGTATAATCTCGACTCGTATGGACTTCTTCATTTTCTATACATTCGCGAGCTCGATAATCGATTCACCACACTCAAGACAACGCTTGTAATATAAATCAGTCTCACGCTGGACGTCATAAGAACCTGCAATTTAGCATATTTTCCGTGTGAAACGATCCAACCTAGCAACGTCAATTGTCGATCGAAAGCCTTGTCGAATGATCGTGTTAGCCGCTTTCAATCCTCTTTCAATAGGAACGCTCTTTGTCGCATAAATGTGTCTAAATTGGCTCAATATAGCGTTCGTAATGTTGACTTTGAGGACATAAAATCCGCAATAAGCTTCACACTTTATATAGGCTTCATGGATCAGAGTTTTATACCGCTTTTGCTCACGTCAGTTTACGAGCTAGCATCACGATCTTTTGTCATTTTAGCTAGCTCCGTCAGTAGTTCCAACTGCAGTTTTGATTTTATCAAGTTTACGGTAGACGAGGTTTGCGGTAGGTTACTCAATCTTGTTATGATAAGGGTCCAATGGGTTGTAGCCCTGGAAGTTTCAAATACTAGTACATTTTTAAGTCAGGAAGAAGGCCTACCCTTTTGAATCAATGGTTCATAATGTATTGTCTTTACACATAAGACTTACTGTTTCTCCAGCTTAGCATGACATTTTTCTTGGTAGATTACCGGTCGCTAATTTAGATACATTTTGATATGATCTATTTAGTAGTTATAACTCCAACCTCAAGCTCGATGTAATCTATAGTGCTTTTGCTAAAGCTTTCGATAAACTTTCATTGTCAGGATCTCCCCGTCAGATGGTTAACGTCTTATCTTTAAGGTCGTTTGCAGTACGTAAAAATGTCCGATTGTTCTTCCCGTTATTTTCATGCTACTTCTGAAGTGCCTCAGGCCAGTCATATTGGTCCCTTTCTATTCATAGGATTTATCAACGATGTTGTTGAGGGCTCTAAGTTCACGAAATGCCTTCTATTTGCAGATAACATGATAATGTTTGTCCCAACCGCAAACTCAAACGACTGCGCCTGCTGCTACAGGGTGCAGATTTGTATAGGTTCTGCGATATTATTTCATTATAGCCTTCAGAATTTTGTATTAATATAATAAAGTATTGATTAGATCTTTGTGTTATTTTCTCTTCTGAACTGCCATCATGTTGTAATTACCATTTTTGTTTTCGATATTTTAAATGCGCTTATATTGATTTTGCCTAGTGGTTTCTATATGATGTCGAGTTATTTTAGGAAGTGGCTTATCATCGATTTGTAGCAGTCGTCGTTGACGATTATGTCAATATATATGATGGTAAGATAAAGAGTTAAAAAACGCTGAAAAATGAGTATACATCAATATTTTTTGAGAATTTTTTTTACTGTGAAGGTTGGGGTCTCTGATTTAAGAAAGCAAAACCATTTCGTTCATGATGTAGTTCCAGTAAGCCATCCTGTGAGTCTAGTTTTCAAGATTTCGACGGCTATCTCGTGAATAATGGTATAGCAATGATATGTTTTTAAGCTTAAACTGTCTCTGGATTATCCACATAACGGGGTCAAATCGCTCCTCAGCGCAGGCTTATTGACATTTCCAAAAAGGCTGATTATTCGATTGCTAAATTTGGTGCACAATATAGATCATCTGAACCTTTTTCCTAAATAATCCTAAGTATAGTTCTTTGTGCAGTATTCTTCTCAGGCTGGTGAGACTAATGGCCGGTTGCTGAGACGGGCGTCGAGTTGAGGTCGATAAATTTCAATATTGCACCACAGCCGCACTATTAACGGGCGTGCGCACAGTCTGAGCTAGATGACCAGTTTTGTTATCAAAAAGCAAGCCTTTCTCACGAAATTTCTTCATTAATTTTACTACAGCGATTGCGCTTGGAGCACTTTCATTAGACTGAGGAGCTGTCAAAATTTAAAGCGCGTTGCTATAGTAAAAGTGTTGTTATAGCATATGAATCTCACAAATATTTAATAATATGGATATCATCCGAGCATGCTTACTATATTTTTAAGCAAGTAAAAAAATCCCTCCAATTATTTCTCTGACATTCCTCTATGGAACAAAGTGTTTCCGCCAGGGATCGAACAGGGCCTTCCGCGTGTTTAGCGGATGTGATAACCACTACACCACTGAAACTTCAGTTGCTCTTTGATTATTTGTTAATTTAATATTGTAACTAGCAAATGATCAAAAGAAAGTGCCTTTTGTCTGCTTGATTGTCTTTTACATAAACGCACACATTTTTGTGGTATTCCTAGACTTCGCAAATCAAGATATCTTTTTTAGAGCATAAAACGGGTACTTTTCAGTCTTCAGGTATTACTTCGCTAGCAACTCTATGCATCGCAAGGTAACTTTTTTTTACAAAATTAATGTAAAATTAATGATGGGAACCACCTTTTACCAACTGTTTCCCCAATGCTACTGTATATGGTATGGAATATGGATACAGTAGTTAAAAAAAACAGAAATATGTAGAACAGAACCAAGCAAAAAATAATAATTTTTTGTAATAAAATATTGTTAAAAATAAAATAATAATGATAGTAATAATAATAGTAAATAACTGCAATATAATAGCTACATTTCTAGTCTATTTTTTAGCAGCATACATATTTTTATAATTTCATTTCACGTGTTTTGTACATCATCATCACAATCATATATTACTATTATTATTACTATTTATGTACACGAATAAATGTATACCTCATTGTTATCACTGCAGTCATAAGTCTTTATTGTGTACAAATATTTTATACGATTCGTCTCACAAATCTAATGTTACTTAGAAAACCGCAAATTCAGCGAGCGTGTTATTTGCATAATATGTATAAAAAAAAAAATTATAACTTTTTTTTATAGTTTTTAATAAAAAATTATTTTTTTTAAATTTTTTTATTATTATTTTTATTGTAATATGAAATTCATCATTTTCTAGAGCTTTCAAATATGAATATATGGTTAGTTTGGTTTCTATAATACATTTAGATATCATTTTCTCGCAATTTCACAGAAATATAGTTTTGTGGTACTTTATTTAGATTGTTTTAGATAATGGTAAGATAACATGACATCTGTGTGTTGCCTTCAAGTATGTCAGTTAAATAATAGTAAAATCTACTTGTTTGAAATGTGCATATCGTAGAATGATTGTATACTACTTTAGATTAGGTCTTTAATCGAAATTGTTTTCTTCTCATAACTCCTTGAAAATCTTGTATTCATATCACCCAGGAAGTAGGATTGTAAACTCATTTCAACTCAATGAAGGTCCATTTTTCTTTTCCCTTTTCTAAATGACAACAAATGTGGTTATTCGCTCCAAACAAGATAAAACTGCCACCCTTACATTTAATCGTCAACAGTTGGTTCTGACAATGCAAACGCAAGTGACCCGTCTATCCATCTAGTTCTAGTTTTCCATTTCTATCAGTTCCGTGTATCCAGTATCGGCAATTTACAAATATTCGAAATTGCTCTGCGAAAAGCACCATTTTTGGTTTGAACATCAACCACACTCATCCGCACCGTCATAAGTATTCAGAACTTTGCTCAGTAACCAGTTCATTGGATAAATGTATTCATCTACCATTATAACGATATCATTTTATTTTAGGCATGTCGTATGTACCTTCCATTTCTGCCATGTATGCAGATATTCATGTGAATTTCGACGCCAAAAATGTTTACAAATTTAAGTTAATCGTTTCCACAGCTGAAGATTATTTGGATCTTTAGAAATCGGATAATGTGGGGTTAGAATTAAAAATTCCGAGATTTCCGAGAAATCGACATTTGAGGAAACATTCTTAAAAGGACCACTGACCGATTTAATTGACAACTTCCAAAGTCGAAACTGATTGATGCTATAACATGATGAGATTTTACTCAGTTCATTTCTTGTTAGATATATCGTAATGCAGATTCCATATAACCAATTTCACACGAACAACACAAATTTCTTTAAATATATGTTCTGGGAAATAATGATTTCGAAGTCGACACAACGTGTGCAATTACTTCGGGAATACACCTTGATATTGTTTAGCATTTGCAAAATGTTCCTATATCCAACGGGATAACTAACATATCTGGGGCCCTATTCTCGAATTCCTCCGATATTTCCACATGTGGACAACTGTCAAAATTTCCTATCAAATTCCCTTGGTATTTCTGCATAAAAATTTCACATGTAACTAAAAAGCCTATATTCTCAAAACGTTCGGAATTTTTTATTCACCACTCACATAATTTATCTAACTTCATTGCACTCCATAGAGTGGTGAACTAAGTTTAGTCCATTTTTGTTTATGTTTTGCATGTCAATAAGAAATACAATAACAAAAACTCAGTACATGTATGAATAATATTTTAATGATTTTAATAATAAATAAATTTATGTAATTAAATAATTTAATTTATATAGATTAATATAATTCAATTAATATAATTAAAAATATAATTAATTTCATCTAATAAGGCAACTATAAATAGAAAACAAATATTAAATTATGAAAATTATCATACACAGTGCACATGCAAAAACGTCACATGCATATACCCAATCGGAAATATTTCCTTAGGAGGGAAATTTTTTCTTAGTATGGAATTTGAGAATACATAATTTTTGATTTCGGTGCACTGTTATGCATTTTAACAAATATCGACACGGGGATATTACATTTACAGATTCAATAATAAATTTCGATTTCGCGTATTGTAAAAGAATCACAACGGGTTCTTGGTGTATATGCTCAGTGTAGTTTTTGGTATTTTATAAAAGTTGTGTAAGACTTTTCATTGATTGCGAAACCGTTGGATGATTTAGAACCGTTTGATCGAAATTGGGGTAGCAGAGTTAGAATCATTTACGAAATTGAAATTAAAAATAGTTAAACGTTAAGTTCTTAGGATTTTCTCACCGCCAGATGAGACGAGTTTCATTGTGATGCTCGCTGTATGATTTGGAGCGATACTTCTACAAAAGAAAAAAGATGGTAAATTTAACCTGATTCCGTTTTTTTTTTCAAAACGTAAAACACCATGAATTAAAATGTTTGGCGATTGTCTATGATTTGCATCGTTCTCGTGTGTACTTACATGGTCGTCCCATTAGAATAGTTACAGATTGTGCAGTATTGACTTTATTGACAGTTTAAGTAGAGCTGAAACCATTTACATTTACCATTTACGTAATTGTATCCAAATGAACTAAGTTTAAATAAAAAAATCTTCCTCCAAAACTTAAATCAAAATTACACTAAGCTTAACTCGTAAAATAGACACACATGACAAAACAATGAATAAACAAACGCAGCCAATTTATGTTTATGGATCTATCTTTGATATCAAGCACTGTGCATTAAGATCGATGGATCTCCGACTCATGGTTCACATCATGGTTCAATTTTTGACTTATTTTAAATCAATGATTAAATCAATATTCACTTAAAATACTATCTTAAGGGTTTTTAAATTTACGCAATTTTGCGCAAAGTATTACAAATCTCAAAAATCTAAACTACCCTATGCGCAGTATAGTATGGAGAAAACTATCTCTTTAATTCTACACAAACCGCAGAGTTTGACATAAATATTTCCTTTGTGGGAAAAGGTACTTTAGAGTTAATTTGTCAAATTATTAGAAATCTTGAATTTTGAATCTTGTATTCCTTAATTTGTCGATGAGCAATAGTACTTTCAGAAGAAGTTATAATTGCCTCGGTTACGGTAATAACTTTTATGAAAGTATAATTCTTTCTAATTCCATGATAACTGCGTGTTCATATTTCTCAAATTTTTTTGATTAATAAGTTGGCTTTGGTTTTTGATACAGGTTTTTCATTTTCCGAAATCGCAATTTCATTCAGGGAATTTCTTGCGCCTTGAGTTTTAGTTTAGGTCCTAAAGTATTCGAGACTGTTCAAATAGGTATTTATAGGTATTTTATGCTAATTCAGTTCTTAGGTGGAGTATTTTTAAAAAGAGAAAGTGAAGACTTTAACTCACAAGCTTTTATGTGAGACAGAATCTAGGTAGAAAATAAAAAAATATTACTTTTCGTTAAACTAAAAAAGTTTCGTTATAATAGAAATCTGTTAAAATAGCAGATAAAAATTACTAAAATTCTAATAATTTTTGAATAAAGTGTTTAATCAACATTGATAATTTTAGATCATTCCTGTCTGAATGGCAAAAATAAAAAATATATTATAACCTAAACATAAACTGTGATAACTTAAGCTCGTTCTGCAAGACTTTTTAAGCAAATTACTAGCAATCTTTTGAATAAAAAGAGAAAAAAAAATTCAATGTCAATTGAATAAACTATTTGTTTCGTTAAGTTTTTCAATGTTTAGTTGAAGTGTTAAGTTAATATTTCCAATTGTCATTAAAAACCATCACTAGCTTCATAAACACTTTTATTAAAGTGTTTATGATGCTAGTTTTTATTAAAGTGTTAATTAGTTATTTAAACCTATTCTTAACACGTGTTAAAACTCCAGCTTTAATGATCCAGCAGATGATACTTTACCAGCTCCAATAATATATGGCTTCGAAACGGTGATTTTCCACACATTTAACTAAATACACATAAAATATAAAAAGTGATTTGGACCCATCACTCATTAATTTACTTTCAACAACTTCCAAGATACATGTTTAAGAGGCTTCGTTAAATACTGGTTAAGTCTAGTTATTTTCGTTAAGTTCATTTTTGAATCATTTTGGCTTTTTGGTCCAGACAGAAAAAAACTTTAAAGATATTAATATCACAGCACTGATCTATCGTGACTCTACAATTGTTAATTCATCTTAAATTAGGCCTGCCGAATAATAAAAAATTGAGATGAAAATCTATCAAATATTTGGCAACTATTTCGAAATTGTTTCAATCAATAATTTTAATTTATCTTATAAAAACATTTATTATTTCGTAAGAAGCTTATAATATTGTTGAATTAAATTGATAATTTTGGTTAAGTTATTGATGCGTTGTTTAGATGCGTTGCAACCGTGCATTTATTTATTTGACATACATGAAGCTTTAGTGGAAACGAGAAGGACTTATTGACACGACAAGTAATCGAAGTTTAAGGCAGTAAAATACTGAAATTCGAGTGTTTATTTGCAAGGCTCTACAAAATACATATTTACAAAACCTTTCAATTTGCATAACTGAATCTGTTAACATGCTACACTCGACCAAATTATTTAATTATTTCTAATTATTTATTATTTTTTTTGTTTGGGACGCCACTTTTTGAAATTTCACCAGGTAAAAACTAATTTAGCGCGGGCCCTGGTTAAATATAAAAAGGCTGTGGGAATTGGGCCGGCATTAACCGGAACAGTTGACAAGCGGTTGGTCACACAGTCTCATCAAGCAATCAAACAATCAATCAATATTTTCTTGAATATGAGCTTTATATTTCAATCTAAGTGTACGACCGGGGTCTGTTAATTCTAACCACAGACGATAAATTGTCTGACTGATATTTAATATAACGAAGAAATATACGTGTATACGTACGAAGGAAATACTTAAACTAACAAAACAACAAAAACAAAATAATAATTAATATAATTTTTTATTCTCCTTTTCTTTCGTAACGTTTCCTTTTCTAACGCAAGGAGCGCAACGCATTTTTGTGACACATTTTTTTAACATTTCTTCAGCGTAGCAAGCTGAAAAACATTTTCAATGTTAAAACAAAACCAACACGAATGTATTACGAATAGTATACAAATGTATACTATAGAAAGTTTTGGTCCAAACCAAAACCGTCTCTATTATACAAGCCCGATTGTCACCAATATTATTTCATTTTCTTGTCCATATATACTTGAAAGTATTGCTAATCGGTACACAATACAAATCAGTGAGAATTTACGTAAAAATTTATTTAAAAAAAAACGAAATATTCTCGTCAGAACTGCCAGTTTTTATATATTTGTATCCGTTAGTACATTTTTGGTTAATACTTTATTTTTTTAGTTTAGAAATGAATTTCCAAAGAAAGGTTGTGTGAGCTGCACTACCATTGTTGCTCCAATAAATCGTCTCATTTTATTAATATGCTGTCTCATATTGTTGATTCCGTAACATACCTTACATACCACATAGTTGTAGCATCGTTGTTGCACGTGCTACTTGCAAACGTACTAACAAGATTTATTTCGAAGAGGTAAAAGAATAAAAGAAAATAAAAGAATTATACAAACGCACCGTACAATATTTCAAAGCTTTTCATTGGTTGATTTTATATTTTATCTTCAAGGTATTAGTGAAATGAAAGTATTTTTATTCTATTTTCTCACAAACACTTTCAAGTATAGATGGACAAATTAAGAATGTATCTGCGTACTCGATGCAACAATCAGGCTTGTAATACATTTGTGTTGGTTTTGGATAAAAATGTTAAATAGTGGTAGCAGGAATGAGAAAATTATACATTTTTTTGTATGGATTTTCATGACATCAATACACTCAATTGTGTATATAGGTTTTGTTGATCTGTGTCAACGAAAGTTACAAGACGGCTTGTAATAAAGATTGTTTTGGCGCAGATACATTCTTCATTTGTCAATCTAAATTTGAAAGTGTTTGTGAGAAAATAGAAAATAGAATATTTTCATTTCACTAAGAAGAATTTCACTTTTATATATTATCTTCACCTTGAAGATAATATATAAAATCCACCAATGAAATTCTTTGAAATATTGTCAGTACGTTTGTATAATTCTTTTATTTCCGCTTTCTCTTCGAAATAAATCTTGTAAATACGTTACAAGATACTTGTAGCATCGTTGTTGCATGTGCTTGTAAGCACATGCAACAACGATGCTACAAGTATCTGTTTCGAACTATGTGGTAAGTAAGAAAATTTTAAGGAATCAACAATATGAGGATCATATCAATAAAATGAGACGATTGAAGCAAAAATAGTAGTGCAGCTCACACAACCTTTCTTTAGAAATTCATAATTAAACTAAAAAATAAGTATTATCAAAAAATTTACGGATACATATATATAAAAACTGTCAGTTTTGAAGAGCATATTTCATTTTTTTATATTTCTGTTTTCTATACTATATTTTCTCTGCACAATTGTTTTTTTTTAAAATTTTTAAGTAAATTATCACTAATTTTTATAGTGAACCGATTACCAATACTTTCAAGTATATATGCACAAGAAAATGAAATAATATTGGTGACAATCGGAATTGTATAATAGAGACGGTTTTGGTTAAAACCCAAATCCTCTCTATTATACAAGCCGTATTCAATTTCTCGTGCACGCAGCCTACTACTCATTTTACAGACTACAAAAGTAATAGTACTGTTAAACTCTATATACATAAATAAAACTAAATTTTTTAAAAATTCTCTTTTAACAGTGCATCAGTATTAGTATTATCAAAATAATCAAAACCAACACTATTGTATAATTAATTATACAAGTCATGAAGCTTGGCTAAAGAAAACATATTATGACTACTAATTGGCTATGTATTAGTGAATTTGACTACAGTAAAAATCGAAAAATTATGTTTCACACTGTCCATCCTGCTCTAAATTCATAGTATATACAAAACCAACACAAATGTATATACAAGCCATGAAGTTGCGATACTTATGCCAAAAAGTGACTACTATACCTAAATAAATTTGTATATACTTTTATTATATGCTGTGATGTAAATAAAAAATGAGAACGAATGATGGAACAACAGTATGTTACGCTCTTTATGATAAAGCAAAAAACAAATTTATTATTTAACGAGAGAGAGAAGTATTGTTATTATTATTTACTCCATTATATACTATACTATATACTATGAATTTAGAGCAGAATGGACAGTGCAAAATATAATTTTTGTTTAGTTTTTTTTTTTGTAGAAATGTTATGTACTTTGAATTTAGAGGAGTAAGGACAATGCGAAATATAATTTTTTGTTTCGATTTTTACTGTAGTCAAATTCACTAACACATAGCCAAATAGTAGTCATAATATGTTTTATTTAACCAAGCTTCATGGCTTGTATAATTATACAATAGTGTTGGTTTTGGTATATAGTATAGTAAATAATGACGTATATAATAATAACAATACTTCTCTCTCTCTCTCTCTCTCTCTCTCTCGTTAAATAATAAATTTGTTTTTTGCTTCGTCATAAAGAGCGCAACATACTGTTGTTCCATCATTCGTATTCATTTTTTATTAACATCAAAGCATATAATAAAAATATATACAAATTATACTACGTCACAACACTTATACTTAGGTATAGTAGTCACTTTTTGGCATAAGTATCGCAACGTCATGGCTTGTATATACATTTGTGTTGGTTTTGCTTCTGTGTAAGATGCCCTTATTAGAATATCATCCAATAAAATTATAAGCGTGCACCGTGTATGTTGTATGTTGTATATTGGCTATCCGGGTGCCCGGTTATAGACAAGCGGTTGAAAATATGAGAACAAAAGAAAACCGCACTTATACAAATAAAGTGTCTAGCTTCTAAAACTGCAAAAACTAGAAAAATTACGAGCCGGTTATAGACAAGTTAAATAAACTGTTAAATAAAATTAGAAGAAGAAGAAATCCAAGATTTACCGTGTTCTAATCCATTACCTCTTTGAAAACCTATAAATCTAATACCTAATTCTTAAATATTTTGTACCTAAACCAGAACTAAAAACTACCCGGTCCTCTTTAACCGCAAACATTAAATATACAATTTTATAAATAGAACAAAATCTAATAAATTCAGCTGATAAGGATAAATCAATTTAAGTCTAAATAAAAATAACAGACTAATCAACATATTATAAAACAAAAAAACGTCGTTTAGACGTAAAAATTTGATACTTTTCAGATGCGTTTACCATTTATTTTTTTATGTTTTTAAATTTTTTGTTTTTCGAAATTAGTATTTAATTTCACTTATAATTAGCTTTTAAGTATTTTATAAATATAAATATATATTTATATCTAAAAATATACTTTAAAATTTTTTCCAAATTCTAAAAATTTTTACCAATATAATTTATTAGTTTTTCTTTTTGAAATCGAATACAATAGATGGAAATTTACTGTATGATGATCTCAATCATCTTATCATTATGCCTAAGTTCTTCGCCTATGTATAGATATATGTATGTATGTTTGTATGATGGCATAAATAAATATTTTTAATTGATAAATTGATGTAGGTAAGGAAAAAAACGAAATTGTTCATCTTACTTAACTTAATTTTGGAACCACAACACAACACAAAATATTTGAAATCAGATCTTAAAAGTCATATATCATAAAAATTTTTTTTTTTTATGTTCTAAGAATTTCAAACGATGTATTTATTGTACAAAAATGGAAATTAAGACAAATGAATTTTCTTTAAAGGTTAATTTTTTTTTTAAATTAGGTTATAAATTGTATACGGTCTGAGAAAATATTGACCCATTAAATTTAAAAGCGTAAGCATTAAAATTCATATCTTTCCTCTTGCATCATACCTTTGCTATTTTTTGTTGCGGACATGCAAAAAACAACAACATTGTGATAACATCTTAACATTCGCAATCGCACATACTAAATGAGTAGGTGGTTGGAGGCTTGAGAAAAATACAAAAATGTATCTTGCTAAATTACATTTAAATTTTTAATTCGTAATTAATCTTTGATTTTGGTTGATTTTCTGTTTTATTGGTTTTTTAATTTTAATTTTTTGTTGTTCGATTCCTGTTGTGTGTGAATTGAAAACCAGTTGAGTGTCAATGTATGTTCAATATGAATTCAAATTAATTGATTGGGGGAGGGTTGATAACCGTTTAATAATTTTCTAAAAATTAATGGAGAATGAAGAACAGCATACCAAATGCTTTTTACATTTTGTATATGTTGTTTGCGAGCGAATTGAAGTGAATCGGGGGCAAAGTACCCAACAACGGGTCTGATCAATACATTGTACAGTATCGCAGCTTGTCGGCATTTGCGCAAGGTATTTAGACCTTAACAGTGGACGTAGGACAAAAAAACTAGTTTGCTTAAGGCAAGAAGCGATTTTATATCCCCTTCCATACAATTATCATAAGTGACAATAGATCCGATGTGTTGGAAAATCATTACTCCTGTAATATTGTGGTCACAGTCTTGGTCTCTAAAACCAGTGATCATATTGCCATGCAATCCCGTCACTAAGATATCATCTGCCCTATGGTTGGACTGAAAAAAATAAAGAGTATCGGGGACAGAACAACTAAATGCCGTACACTAGAGTTAAATGTAAAAATTCTTGAGCTTTGGCCCATCATTGTGACTGCTGACTGTTATTTTAAATAAACGCACATATTTTTCAGGTATCGCAAAGCAAACCATAAGTTATCCAGATAGATTGAGTCTCAGGCTTGTCGGACATCTAAGAACACTTGATACATATATAACATCACGACATGTTTCGTAATATTTAAAAAGAATCATCCTCAGCTTAAAACTTCATCAGTTATTATTCGATTTGATTGAAATCTTCCTTATAGGTAAGCTACCTCATATTTTCTCCGCTATAGCATTGATTCTCTCCAAGATTATTTAAGAAAATAATTACTTGGCCGTGAATTGTGCAAGGAGTACTATGCCGATAGTTTTCGTATTTAGAACGATCTCCTTTCTTAAAAATAGGACATAAACATAACATTGCTTTGCCAAACTAATAGAATAAGGAAGAAAGGGCCCTTCCACAAATGATCCTCTCCGAATATCAAAAGTTCCGAATTAATGCAATGCAAGTAACCGTATATACTCACCAGTGATCACCAGCGATCACCAGAGATCGCTTACAGAAATTACAGTGAACATTAGTTTCTGTTTCGGTCGGAAACTGTATAATTTACGCCTATATATGAATTGGTCTTCCAATACCTTGCTGGAGAGAGTTTTGTCGATTTTTTTTGCCAACCGAAACAGTGAATCTGATCTAGCCACGTACATCGTCTGCTTTAATTGCTCCAATAGCGTTCATCGTTTTAAAAATTGTGAGTCTCAACGAGTACTTAGGCATACATATTTATGTTTTTGTGGCTTTGAATGGCACTTGCCATAATATGAAACTGTATATTATGCCCTCGTTATAACAATTTGTGTACCTTGGAATCGATTTTTGGAAACTGTTTTCCGTCGTTTCATAAATATCTTCGCTTAATACGTCTGATGATATGGTTGATCACTCTACTGCGTCTAATTTTCACTTCTTATTCAAGGAAGATTACCATACTTTAGAAGATATTAAAGAACTGTTAAGCCCGTTTTATTGACGCACAGCGGCTGATGTATGCTAAATTGGACCGGATGTCGTCTTTGGGGGAGTCTATCGAGGAGACACAATGCTTCTCAGTCATTTTGGTGAGTAAGGCTAATGGCAAAGTCTGCGATCTAGGATGCTAGACAACTAAATGAGGTTATCGTCAAGGATGTATATTCTTTGCCGATTATCAGTGGATCTTATAGGATTTTCCTATAAAAGCAGGAAACAAATTTGGATTTTCTGAAATCAATACCACATTTGGCTTCTTACAGGGCTATGCGCAAGCTCTACTTATTTGCAATAACCGAGTTAGGGAGACCAACCATGTTTTTTAAAATTGAAAAAATAAATTTAATAAATGCGTAATTAAATAAATGAAATCACCTAAATCCTACAATCCAAGAAATTTGGTCCATTCTGGAAATACCGCGTTGTTAACTCCTTTAAGCGGATATTTCTTATGCGCCTAAAGAATAGATAATGCACCCAAAGATAATTGATACTTTAATCTCTACATCCTAATCAAAGGCTTCTGATAACATCTCACTTCAAACTCACCACTATACATTTGCATGTTTTAAAAATAACCGCACTCATGAAAAAAACTCCCAATGTTATTTTGAGGTAAATTCCATGTCTATGTAGAAGACCGTGACTTTCTTATCACTAAAAAAGGGGCATCCACAACTACAGGCACATCAGGTTCGTTCAAACTTATTAGAAAAAAACTGGATATTAGAAGTCCAACTTTTGTAATCCTTTCCTTTTAAAAACTGTCCATTTGACAATGGGTTTCCAATTCATTGTCGAAGAATATTCATGCGCAGAATATGTAAACAAAACAACCAGAGCAAATTATTGAGCGGAGTCCAAAATTTAATATTATTAAGCCTAAAAGGAAGGCAAGTGTCAAATGATACTTGTAAAGAACAGCATCGAGATGATAAGTCAGGAGGTGTTTTTGTTGCGTTACTCCAAAGGTTGTATAGTGAGTGATCAAACAGTCGGACAATTTTTAAGACAAAGATAATTTTTAAGAACTTGAAGATGGTTCAATTTAAAGAGGTCATCAGGCACAATTCGTTTCCAGATACAACGCTACTCCTAAAGAAAAAATTACGATACGCTAAATTTCACAAATAATAAGATGTACAAATTATAGTATGGCAAAGAATTTACCAGATTAGAAACAAAAATCGAAGAAACTGACATACTGGAGAATGTCATCGAATTTATGAACAGAATGAACCTTTAATTATGAAGCGGAAAAAAGAATTCGATCCCTATTTAGATATAGCTATAAAACGATAGAAATTTGCAAAAAATTGTGTCGGGTCATTTTGGGTGCAATTGGCAATGTCCAACAAAAAACAGTTAAAACCTTCCACAAAATTTTATAGCCATTATTCATACCAGAAATACTCTGGATGCGGATGGCTGGATGCGATAAAACATTCATAATTATGTTGATTGTAGAATTTTTCAACAGATTCGCTGTGACTAACTGATACATACAAACGCTTATCTAGGGTGTGCATCAACGAGTAAAGCTAAGGTAGGTATTGGAGATAATACCGTTCATACAGCATTTAAAATCACCATGAGAGGCCTCCAAATGTCTCTATCAATAGAGATGAGAAATCTGTATGCGATTTTATTATCGTGACTGAAATTTTAGACGAAATGGAGAGGAGGCTTCAGGAGATAACGGAAAATTATGATACTTATTTTAAAGGATGCATGTTGCTCTTGGCCGGCGCTAGAGCAATCCCAATTTATAAACAGAAGAAGCAACGAATAATAGGGGATGAATTGTGGAAAACTTTCGAATTTTTCCGAGTTAACCGTGGTTATGAAACAAGAAAACGCGGAATGTACAGCAATATTAGCAAAGATTGGTAATGGGAATAAGTTAAATGATACAGAATTAGCGTTCATATATAGGATCAAGATTCATCACGCAAGAACAAGTGAATGTATTCTGTCCTGAAGGAGCTCGATTTTTCTACGAGGGAATTTCTGTAAATGCAAAATATTAAACTTAACCGAGAACACATTGACTTCAATTGCTGATGATACAATAACTGTGTGTGCACACAATCGCGAACAAGCTACCTTACGAGATTAACCGCGAATGTTGATGTTGCTGATGTGTTACTAAACGGAGCAGTTTGAGCATTAGCGCATGGTTAGTTCAATACTGATAATAGAATTGTACGTGTTTAGTTGATTTTCTCTCGGTGTATCGGTTAAGCGGCGCTTGCTCTGGCAGAACCGTTCGCTACGCTACTGCACAAAGCATTTCCACGGACGCAACTTTAGTTGACGTAAACTTTCAACTAAAAGTTTAAGATTTGCGACGATTGAACCGAAATACATCTAGTAAGCCAAACAGATCTCACTTCCCTCTGAAACCCAGGTGTGCTGGGTTTATTCACAGGTCCTGTCCTAAGGAGGGATATTTGATTGTCTGCACGTACAGTTGCAGATGTCCCATGTGATCCTTTAGTTGGATCATTATTTGGTGAAGAAAATATGGATCAAGGTGAAGTCGAACCAATAGCTTCCGAATACATATACAGTATAGCTTCGCCTACAACTCCAATATATTTAAAGTATAGGTTTCATTGTATATTTGAAGTCACACCTATTTAAACCCGAGGTTTTACGTATCCTACTCTTAATGCGTTCTTTGTTTCCAAATAATACTTTTTGTATATCGAGCTTCTGAACCACCTCGGATGTAGTCGCCGGTCTCCGTGGGGTTAGTCAAAATAAATTTAGAGTCACCATTTTCACATTTCCACTGTGTAAATAGAGTTATAACCTTTCCTAGAAGCTGCCAAGCAGCCTAAGTGGGTACATCACCTTTTAGGATCGGATTAAGGAAGCCATCTCTTTTACCTATTTTTCGTTCTGTGAGGATGCAAGGAATACAGTTATTAATAATTTTTTTTTATTTGTTCATCAATTTTCGGAATAAAAAATTGTCGCTCTACCAGATCTACGTTTTCTTAATTCCAAAATTTCCTTATCATACGGTAAGATCTGATTATCTCATTTTGCATTGGTTTTGGCACGAAAATTTCTGTCAATTTCTGTTTCTATTCAATTTCTGTTTGTATTCAATCGCTTATACAGGCATCCATTACTTACAACATTATCGTCGTAGGAACACGTCACAAGTGTACTCTAAATTTTTGAAACGAGCTTCCGATTGCAAGCTCTTACAACTCTTACATTTATTATACCTTTGCTGACATTCGGTTCTTTTTTTACTGTAGCTAAAATACAGGATGAAATGCTTCAGCTCGCATCGCAAAAACAGCACCATCTTTAAGCATACCTGACAGAGGCTTAGCAATTATTGCACAATTCTCGACGAATCGAAAGTAGCCCGTGAGACCAAGGAAACTGTGAAATTTTTTAATTTTTTTTTTGGGTTCCAGGAAATTCCCTATCGCTTTCATTTTACTTTCTGATGGCATTACGCTGCCGTTTTCAATTTGATATCCCAAGTAGTCAATCGATTTCTATAACAATTGACACTTGCTACATTTTACATCGAAACCCATTCTTCTCGGCGACCTTGATCACACGTATCAATCTCGAGGTCGCTTCTTCTTTGCTCGCTGCAAAGATTTCAAGAATCTATATACAACCTCTTTGTTCAGGATTTTTTTTATGATAACATTTTCGGGCTGGTGTAGTTGGATGTGCTCGGTCTAATAATTTTCTCCTCGAGCCATTGAATTATTTGTTCTTTCAATATTGAAGCCTCCAGAGGGGTAAGACGCCTGGTCTTTTGAGAGACTATGGTTTGTCTTCCATCAATACATATCTTCAACAGTTGAATATTTCACGCTTGATTTTGTCAGATAAATTGTTATTTTTAATTTGGTTAAAATTTTTACGCCTTAGGAACAAATTTCTACACTGTAATGCCGGAAGGTGAAATTGTTGTAACCGTCTGAAATATCAGCTCGTTTCCCAAAATCATGTCCATTGGGAAAATGTCGTCTTATATAATGTGGGAAGCAATTAAGCGTACCTTATACTGTGGTCTGCTCAAACCCTGTTTGATGAATAAATAGTGAAGATTCAAACCAAAAATAAATTTAGTCAGGTCACGCAGATCACAATTCCTAAAAAAGGATGGAGCCTAAATTTGTTGCTTATAGAGTTCTGCGGCTCAATAAATTTGTTACGATCCGCCACTGTATTTATATTGCTTCCCCCGTATATAATCCCTAAATTAATCACATACACACAGTTTTTACATCCCTGAAAATGATAAGATCTTGTAAAACATCTTGTATTACTTGTGCCTTTTTGATATTTATTAATTCTCTGGTAATTTGTTTATTTGTTTTTTTATTTTTTATTTTTTCGTGTTTAAGAAAAAATTAAATTGACGTTTCATTTCTTTATATATACATATATTTACATACAAAGATATTGTTAACTTTTGTGTTTTGTTATAAACTTTTAAATTTTTAAATTTTTTTCTTCTTATAAATATTTAATTTATTTTGTACCTTACAACTTGTCGTGCTAGAATTAAATGTTTCGTTTCGTTTTTTTTTATTATTATTTTGTGTTAGGTTTGTCTTATTATAAAAATAAATTTATTGTTTTTTAATTTCTTGTTAATTAAATGTTTTTATTTTGTGGTTTTTGTTTTAATTTCTTAAATGATTATTTAAATAAATTCTATGTATGCTTAACCTTTTCTCTTAATTTTTTTTATTTTTTAAATTTAATTCCAATTTGTTTTTATTTTTTTTTTTACAAGAATTCGATTAAAGACACCAACATTTTTTGAAAAAGGTGTAATTTATTGTTAATCGATTTGTCAAATCGTGTGTACGTGTGCGAGATTAAATCAGATTAAGAGTTTATATATATATATATATATATATATATATATATATATATATATATATATATATATATATATATATACCGGGTGTTTTTTGTAAGCTGAAACTTTCAAATATCTCGAAAAATAAGCACTCTTCGAAAAAAATGTACATGATCAAATTTTAACCATTCCGAGGGGACATACCTTAGTGCTAAAATTAGTACCCTCATTCCCCTTTTTGTAGGTGGGGCAGGAGGTTACTTTGAAATTAAAATAGGAACCGCTATTTTTATTGCAATTTCGGATTCTACGTCTCAAAGTACGTAGGATTTCCTTGAAACATTTTTTTTCGATTCATGATAGATGGCGCTGTAATAGACGATATTATTTTTTTTTGATTTCTCCTATACTGTGAACATATGCATACAATTCTGCAATATGTTTCCATTAAAATTAACATGTTTTCAATGTAAATACTCGAAATTAGTCTTAAACTAATAGTATTTCTAAAATTTTTAATTACTGAAAAATGATTTGTCAAAAAACGACTACTATCGTAATCCAGGAACATGCGATTAAATTTGCTTTCAAATAAATGATTGTATTTGTTTTAAAAATATCGATTCCGCTCGAAGATTATTTCGAAAACAAAAAACCAGTTTGCGTAAGGCTATCACAATACAAAATGGGGTATTTAACTGTACAAAAAAAATTTGGAATGGTCCTTGTGTATGTAGCAGCTGGTTGTAGTCTTGATAATGCGGTCAATCTCTACGCTTTGCGTTTTCCAGATAGGATTCGGTTATGTGCTTCATTTTACCGGACTATCAAATAATTCACTTCAGATGGAAGTGTTCGACCGAAAAAGGGACTCGTGGAGCAACAGTCACTGTTGCTCCACGAGTCCCTTTATTTCGTACAGTGCTTATTTTCCGAGATATTTGAAAGTTTCAGCTTAAAAAAAACACCCGGTATATATATATATATATATATATATATATATATATATATATATATATATATATATATATAAATATATATATATATATATATATATATATATATATATATATATATATATATATATATACATATATACAAGGTGTCCTAGTATTGGTGGTTCAAACGATGCAGGGTGACAGCAGAGGTCAAAATAGCAAAAAAAAGTTCTATCGAATTGTAGATGGTTCAAAAGTTATTCCACTTTTAGTATTTTTTGGTGAAATCGCATGCGCAGCCACTAAAAAATTAATTTAAAAAAAACTAACAGTTCTTTTGTTTATCTTTTTTATTTTAATACGATCTTGAAAAGTGTGCCTTTCCAATAAACAATTTTATAAGCTTAATTATCTTCTGTCAAATTAAAAACATAGTTTTGAAAAATCTTTTTGTTTCCCAACAATTTTTGTTGATTTTTAAGTGACTCTGGCGGAAAAACAATGCACTACAGAAAGTTGACCAACTATTAGAAAAACTTGCAACATTAAAGCAGATTCTTGAATAGTATCACACATTGGAGTTCAAAATAAAATGATTTTGATCAATTGTTTTACAAAGTAAGTCGTATTTATTAAAGAATGCACTAACAAAATTTCGAGTACTAAAATAGCTGCTTTGTCAGAAATAAAACTTAGTTAGTACTTAGTTAGTACTTAGTTTTACAGTATGTACTGGTAAAGCTCGAGCTGCTTATAAGGAATACCAGATACTATGTGCGAATCGCGAACCCCTTCCCAATCACAGAGTATTTCAAAATGTGCATCGAATCTACAGTGAAGACGAAATCCATGGACATATGTGTATTTGTGTGTATGAGTATAAGATGTATGTTTACCGAAAGGTGTCGTGTAATCTTAACGCGGAAAGTTTTCTTGGTGCACTGATTTGATTTACATTGTAAAATAATCATTCCGAAGTACTAAGACCATCAATTGAATATTCAAACCAACCGCTTGATGGACCACAGATGGTAAAGGCATTTGAAGTTGCACATTAATTCTGTACTCAAAATCAAAATTAGGATGTAAGGATTAATATAATTGTTTCCACCCGGGATTGAACCGGGGGCCTTCCGCGTGTTAGGCGGATGTGATAACCACTACACCACGGAAACGGGTTAGGATAAGTGTCTATACAATACAACATACTTTCACATTTTGGTTATTTGGTAAAGATAACGTTTGTCAGTTGAGAAAAACATATTTTTGTTGTTTTTGATGAGCTCCGATAATTAGCGGTCCGAAATATGAAAATATCTACTTAAGTTTAAAGTTAAACGGCCAGCAAGTACTGAAATTAACTTACTATACAATTAGCAGACAGAAAATTGTATTAAAGCAAATTATTTACTGAAACCTTTCTATAACTGACATTGAAAGTACCAAGGTTCTGGTTATTCAATAAAATCACTCTATAATTATTTTGGAATAATTGAAAAACATTAAAAAAAAAAATATCGAACTTGCCAGGAGTCGAACCTGGAATCTTCTGATCCGTAGTCAGACGCGTTATCCATTGCGCCACAAGTCCTCGATGTCCTTGTGACTGTTTTTACGCCATTATTGTATTTCTTCGCCGGTTTTAAATTATGACAAAACATAATTGTCCCATGTGTATGTACCCCAAACTTTGGATGCGGATAAAAGAGAACGCACCTATAATGGCAAACTATTTGACTGGGTAAATGAAAAATGTGTCCTTATTGTATGTGGAGACGGGACCCCACACTCGCGAATATGGAGAAGTGTGCAAGAGAAAATCTGTATTTTTCGACTGCGCATATTGAATTTCGACCTTGGGTAATTCTAAAAGCACAAATTGACATGAGGGAAAATGAAATATTTGAGTGTTTTGAATCTTAAGGTGAACCCAAATAAATGTGCCATAATGAGTTTCAGAAGGGTGAGCAAACCTAAATGGGGTGCCTATCCTGGTGTGTCTAATATGTTGTAAATAAGGCATTGGTATCTCAAAAATAGCGTAAGGAAATAGTGTGAACAGGGATGGAATGAAAAGGGTGCTTGGCAAATTGATAGAAGTTAAGAATGGATATGAAAGGGTAGTATTGCGTGCGATTAACTCAACCTCAATATACATCCTCTATTGACAATTGACATACAGGATTCAATCGAAATAAAAATCAATATGTTAGCTCAAAACAGGCTATTAGATTTAAAAACGTTAATTCGATGAAATAACCGAAAAAATTAATGTTTCCGCCTGGGATCGAACCGTGGGACTTCCGGGTGATTGGATAACCACTACACCACGGATACTTGGATACTCTGATTTATTAAGTTTCACAATAAGTTTTAAGTAAGTTTAAAATTATAGAAAAACTTAGGGTGTTCGAATTTAGGATTGTAATTCGTTCCGAGAACGAATTGTAAAGACAATTTTTGACATCCTTTGAAAATTTGGTTCAGAAAAGAGTAGACACATATATTATACTGTGACTAAAGCCGCGTATCCACTATAAAGTTTTTTACGTAGAGGTAGAGAAAACTCTCGCGTAGAGTAGTGTATACACCCTGTAGAGCTCTACAGTAGAGCTCTACACGCACTCTACGTGAGAGTTCTATTGCATAAAAAACTCTACAGTGTACACGCTATTGTTTTAGGTTTTGTAGAGCTCTACACTCTATCTAGCATGTTTGATAAAGTTTTTTGCTCTACAGTAGAGTAAGTAAATATATAGGCCACGTAATTTAAAATTGAATTGGTCATTTTTTTCGAACGCATGTGTGCATTGACAATTAAATATTTAATGACATTTCTATTTGCATTTCGATGATCATTCGCTTTCAATACTGTTAAAATGTTTAAAATATTGTGATTGGGCACCAATTGAATTTTTCCAAAACACACCTATACCTTATACCTATATACCTATTATTCTCCGGCTGGAATATATTTTAAATAAGGAAGATTTTAAAAAGGGATTCACTAAAAGTTTTAATCTTGAAATTATGGCAAATTACGGGTGAAATTTAGGCTATAATTTTTTTTTATCAAAAAAGACTCCGATCACGAAATCCTAGTCTGATTAGGATACACCATATCCTAGTTGAATTTCAGGCTTTAAAAGATGGGTTCCGCTCAAAAATATTACTTTCAAGAGCGAATCTCTGTCTTAGGGCTCCTTACAACTACTGATAAAAGGCACAGGCTTTTGTTTTTATATGTTGTCAAACAATGGTTTTTAGCAGTTCTCTTAAATTAGGTTTTAGCTGGTCATCTCTAATTGAGGTAAGGAATCGCCTACGAATCGAAATTTCTTTTTTGCAGATGGATCTTGTATACTTGCAGGTCAAGGTACTGTTAGTAATTCAATTCAAAATTCCTGAATATTCTTGCATCAATAATTTCACTTGAGCACTTGACATTCGAAGGGGATACTTTGTACAATTTTTTTTTCGACCTCATTCGATTAGTTTGGTAAAGCAATATGTTGTCTGAAGATTTTTGTAACTGTGTTCTTTCTTTTGAATGATCGGAATAATCAGTTGCAGTAACATATAGAAATTACTCTTTGACATACATAGAAAATTATTATAGGCGTTTGGAACGTTTTCCTTAATTTCATTCCTTGGATAAAATCCGGCTATTATTTCTGCTTTTGATTAGTTCTTTCCTTGGAGTATTATACAAGCGTGAGCACCGTCATCGTTGGCTATACATTAAAATCTAATACAGTTAGACAGGAGGATTTCAGCAATATCATATTGATTTATAAGTAAGAATCTACTTAAAATAGGAATATCATCAAGATGGTATATAATCTAATTAAATTATGAATTACACTATCCCATACGTTTACACTGAAGAGGTGCTGAAATGACATCTGTTTTTTCGAATGAGGTTTTTCGGAACCTAAATGGTAAAAGTTTGTAATGCTATCTCTTATTAATTGAGATACAATAGTCTTTAGAATACGTTTAACAAAACTATCATTGACAAAATACCTTTCACTGGATACCTTTCACAAAGTAGTTTTTGAACGGGTGTTGTATGTTATGGAATCCATATGCGATGAAGATGTTCCTTGTGTAATACTTGATGAATTCGGTAGCCAAAGACGTTTACTTGTAAAGCTAACCTCGTTATGTTAATAGATGGATTTGCTGTTACATTACTAATTATTTTTCTGTCGACATCCAAACCATTTGATGAGATTAAATGGTGCTTCACCCGCATATTTGGTGTTGTTCTGATATATTGCAGTCTTCTATGAATATTTGTTTGTCCTTCCATTATAGGACAGAAGTCGATATTCATTATCGTCAATATCGCTCATCACAATGTTAGGTTTTATTATATAAACTTTCGTAAATTAATTAGAATTTTTGATTCACAACACTGACACAACACTAGACAATTTTTCAAAAGTAAAACTAATGAAAATATTTAATTTTTGTTTTATATAACATTTAAATTTAAACAAAGGAGTTGATAATCATGGCCTACTGTTTTCATGATAAAAAAACAACATTACAATAGTTGTAAGTACTTACAAGTACTGTCTCAAGCCCTTTCGTTACCTTTTCTAGAAGCCCAAAGGCATGTTCGACTACCACGCTTGTCGCCGAATGTTTTATGTTAAATTGATTTTTGAATTCCGACAAATGGCCTAAATTTTGATAGGGTTGTATTAACAAAGTGGAGCAACGATATGTAGAATCTGCCAATAAAACCCGCTTTTATTTATACAGCAATTCATGGTGTTCCATTTATCTTTTATGTAGCTCGTTCTTTTTGAGCATACAACTATCATTCTCAGTTGGTTTTTTCCGTTGAAAATAGCTCATAAATTATTCGCTGAAATACTTATTTAGTGCCCATGAAATTTACATGCTGTCCGGAAACTAAAACTGATATAGTTACGTTAAAACCACATGTTAAGTGACTGATATGAAATTTGTACTAACAAAAAAAATGTTTCCGCCCGGGATCGAACCGGGGGCCTTCCGCGTGTTAGGCGGATGTGATAACCACTACACCACGGAAACTTATGATAGAATCGAGCGAGTTTGACCATCAGTTGTTTAGTAATTTTAAAATCTTGATAATTTGTCTTCAGATTAAGCAAAATGGATGAGGCATGATTTTCTGGTTTTGGACAGTTCGGATAATATGTGGTCTAGAATATCTAAATATTTTCAAAAAGTATTGAAAAAAGCTCACTAAGCAAAAATCTGAAACGAACTTGCCAGGAGTCGAACCTGGAATCTTCTGATCCGTAGTCAGACGCGTTATCCATTGCGCCACAAGTCCTCGATGATTATGTCCGTTTTCATGGCAATATTATATTTCTACGCCGGTTTTAAAATTAACTGCATAACAAGAGAAAATTCATAAACAAAATCTTACAATACTGTGCTCACAAAATTATCACACAACAAATTTTTCTTTGCAATCGTTGTTCAGCATCTTGCGCTATCTATATACGTATGTAGACAATATACGAATATTTTATAAGTAATTTGTATTTGTAGTTAGTGTAGTTTCGTCTTTTATTCCAGGTGACAAATTTGACCATTTCATTGCTTTTTTTCTTGTTACTTTATCGTGTTTTACTCAAAGGTGGCATTTTAAAGAGATCGGACAGATAAGATTATCATTTGTTTTTTTTTTATTTATAAAAATAATTTTTTTTTTCGTTCGTTCCGTCGTCGTATAAATAAATTATCGTATACGAATATTTATATATAGATATGTAGATACATATAGAAGTAATCAAGTGTCTAATCTTCTTACCGTCTCTATACTCATGCTCGTATATAAAAATACAAAAGAATTTATACGCGCTAATATCGAGATTAAACATTGTGTCAAAACTTTTTAACAATACTTTTCAAGCAATGAATCAAAACATCATTAATCTTAAATGAAAATCTCGATTTGTTTAATTAAATTAAAACGAATATAATAAATGATTAAATGAATAAATAATTCTACGACTTATAATAGTTTTGTATTTTACGAGTGAGTATATATAAATTAAATTGATCTTACAGCTGTGATTAAAAGGAAGTATTTAAGATGATGATGATTTATTGTTACGCGTGAATGTGTTACGCCGCGACGTCACTACTTGGAATCTCTGCGTATGTATATATATGATCTAGTGTTTTCGCGATTTTTTAAATTTACTCGATCTTTAATACTCTAAATCTATCGTTCCACTTGTTCAATGTTCCTTTATCAGTTTCAGATATCGTGAATGACCTGTTATGCATCCAGCAAAATTGAACGATAGGATTGGAAGTCGGCCCCCAAGCGCAGTCTGGATCTTCCTCTCTGACTTACACCCAGTGGTTGTTGTTGGGGTACTTTTTTGATTGTTGTATGTTCTCTTTCAACGTAAATCGGTTGGCTTTATTGAATCCGATAATGTCACAATCTCCATATGCATGTCCTTAGTTTCGAAATTCATCCTAACTCGATAATGGTTATTGGTGACTTTTATGGACTTTTAACAATAGTTCGATTTTACAGTTTTCCTCTCGAATATATAGAGAGACTTTTGCAGTCGTTGGAGGTAAGGGTCAAAGTAAAGATGAACTCATATTTGCATATTTGCTGTTAGATTTTATCTTGAGCTCAAGGAGAAAACGCTGTTTCGGTTTCTAAAGCAGTCAATAGTCATATGATTAAGATACCTGTGAGTATGCTGGCTAGTTGCGCTAATGTTATTAAAAGATAAAGATACATTTTACAGTAATTTGAATGAACTGATGGGATCCATATTGAAGCATGAAGTAAACAAACTAGTGACTGATAATGGAGCATAAACGTGAACTTTGCAATCGCATATATGCTTACTGTGGCTTTCCTTAAAAAACATCCACAGTCATCACAATCGGATCACTATTATTTATTTATTTATCCATTCATTCGCCAACACTATGTAGTAGACGCGGCGGTACAATACAAATTACAACATTTACTAATTACGGTATGTAATGATACTGGTAATTCGTTTCTTAAAAAGATCTCTTGATATGTTAAAATCAAAATTATCCGAAAACAAATTAAAAATTCTGGAAGTACGGGCCACACCCCTATCATAATTTGTGCGGTGAAAATCAACCTTCAGTATATTTTGTCTTGAGCGAAGCACCCTAGTGGGTACATAAAAAGAGTATGAATAAAGTAAATCAGAAGAGTCAATTTTAGAACATAATACGTCTCGAGTGAACATTGCCTGCGTAATATCTCTCCTGGATTTGAGACTCCAATGTTTAATAACATGCCACGTCCATCGTAAGAGGGCAGGATACAACTATTTGTTAACCGAGGAAGTTGTCTCAGGGCAAATTTCAAGAATTTCTTTTGAATGCTTTCAATACAAGCCTCTTAATAAAACCCAGCATCGAATTATTCTTGACGGTTTTCCATAGTCCAATTAAAAACAAATTAGATCCTGTTGAACTAAGAGCACATCCTCGATATTACGTACCTCCGCAAAAAAATTTAATATCGTCTGAATAAAGCAAACATTTGCAGAACCGAAAGCAGTCTACTACATTATTTACAAATATAATGAAAAGTAATGGACCCAGATGACTACTCTGAGGTACGCCAGATGAAACCTGGATTTGCCTAGAAAATGTATCCTCAATACGGAAAAATTGAGACCTACGTGACAAATAGGATGATATCCATTTTACTGGATAACTTTATTCGTGTTCAGCTTTGTGAGTTTATCAATAAGTAAGTTATGGCTTATTTTGTCAAACGCCTTGCTATCAGTGTATATTACATCCATTTGAATGCCTTTTTCTAAACAACAAACTGCATCTTTTACAAATAATGCAAGATTCGTTGTAGTTGATCTACCGACACAGAAACCATGCTGTTTAGAAACAATTAAGTATTTCACGTCAAATGTTAAAGAGTCTCTTACTAATTTTATAAAAAAGTTTAGGTAGGGATCACAGACAAAATTGCTATCCCCCTATAGTTTTCCACCCAATGTTTTATAATATACGAGGATTTTCATAATTTTGGAAAAACGCCATGCATAAGGCTATAGTTGAATTGATGTGTTAGGTGCCAGGCCAAATCACTAGAACATTGCTTCAGCAAAATAGAGGGAATATCGTCCGGCACAGTGCACGTCTTCGAGTTCATAGCAACAATAGCAGCACCAACTTGATCGACTGAAAACGAGATCCCATGGTTAGTATTCTTGGATTTAGTGCACAGATCAGGGGCAGTGGATGATGAATTATCTTCAGCATAAACCGCCCTAAAAAATTTAGCAAATAATTCAGTAACCGAGTACAAGTTCTCCGCCACACTATCCTCATAATTCGTGGGTAATGGGTAACCACTGGTTTTTCGTTTAACTCAATATAAAACGCGATGGATTTCCCCTAATATCAGATTCGATTTCTAGTAATTAGTTGCCACAAAGAAACTGATTCAAAACTTTGAATTCCCTCCAAAGTTGCGAGTATAGCGCATATAGTCACTAGAATACTCTGTTCTTTATACTGCTTGTGGGATTTCGATTTGTGATTATATAATTTAACCAGCCTTTTATCAAACCATGGTTCTCGATATACTGAAAGTTTTTTTTTCATTTTTGGAATATATAGATCCATTCCCGCATATAAGACATTATAAAATTGACCCGTCATCATTTCGATATCCGTACCTTCATACAAAAAATATTATTATAATATGGAATATAATCATTACAAGTTTTAAAACTTAGCCGAATTAAAATAGGAGTATGATAAATACTGGAAGAACAGCCCAGACCTGCACAAGGTTCATCCACAAAAACTAAATCCAAAAGTCTTCCCAGATGGTTGTGTACCTTTTTGAACTGACTAAGACCCATTCCAAATAAAGCATCATAACCATAGATGAAACGTTTGAATTGTTAAATGGGTTAAACATCCCAAATAACGTCCGGAAAATTAAAATCTCCTACAATACATAGTCTGTCATAATTACCAATCATTGGCTGGATTTTATTTTCAAATAAATCAACAAGATTTTGCAAAATCAACGATGACGATTTGTGAGGGACATACACTGCCCAGATAAATAGTGTGACTTTATCAGTTGTCACGAAGTCCATCTGTTGACAATTATACTGCACATTTACAGCTATTATAATACCACCACCAACATTGGAGCAGTCGGCTGAATTATCATGGTGACGGCAAAAACAGCATAATTTGATGGAAACAATTCTTCACTTTTGAAGGCAGGAACCAACCAAGTTTTATTTACGATGATGACATCATAGTCCTCTTCCATAACAGACATAAAGAATTTATTAAATTTAGTTCGCATACCACCCGAGTTGTGATAGTAGATGTTAAATAAATGAGTGCCCACCGGTCTCGATAAGGTCAAAACGTTGGGGCAGTTGTCTAAATTTAAATGTTTTTTGAAGTATAATCATCATCGGATGAAACACGGTTACGAAGATTTCGTTGAGAACGTTTATGAGCGTATTTTGGTTTAACATATTCCTTCACCAGTAAGCTGACCACAAGTTAGCATCCAACAAATCATTGAATTTATCTGAGGAACATTAAGTTTAAACGAAGTATCTTCGGCGACGAAACGATGATTTCAACATATTCACAGCAAAGACAATGTGGTCGCTGATACGCTATCTCGCACATCAGATCACGAAACTGGCGCAGTTGAGACTCACTTCGACTGTTATACCATCATCAAGGCACAAAAAGCAGACCTAGAACTCCAGAATATACTTTTTGGTTCCGATTGTCACACTAATTCGTCTATAAAACTAGAGCTTTTCAAATTGCCTGGCTTAGAAATATACTGCGAAGTATGAACAGGAAGCAATCGTCCTTACGTTGCAGAACCATTACGTCGAATTGTTTTCGATACACTCCACAATATTTCGCATCCAAGTATCCGTGCTACATGTAAATTGATCACTTCTCGATATTTTTGGCCTAGTATAAATCAAGATGTAACCCGTTGGGCAAAATAATGTTTATCCTGCCAAAAATGCAAAATACAAAGACATACAAAATCACCACATGGACAATTCGATATTCCACCGATTCGAACACATTCATTTAGACATCGTAGGACCACTTTATCCGTCTAATGGATATACATATCTTTTAACTTGTGTCGATCGCTTTACCCGATGGCCCTAGGCTTACTGTATTAAAGACATAACACCAGCAACTATTGCTACAACATTTGTAGAAAACTACATATCTAGATTTGGAGTACCGGTTAATATCACTACCGATCAAGGAAGCCACTTCGAGTCCAAACTCTTTTCAGAGCTGACAAAGCTACTGGGCTCACACCGTATTCGCACAACTTACTACCATCTACAATCTAATGGCATGGTGGAACATTTCCACCGTCAGCTTAAAACATCTTTTAAAGCCAGAGGGAATACAATTCATAGGAGTTCCGAGGTCTCAATAGTTTTACTTGGAATTCGAGCAACTGTAAAAGAAGATTTAAAGAGATCACCAGCTGAACTTGTCTATGGACAGATAATCAAGCTACCCGGTGAGTTCTTTATCGAAAATCCTCTTCCACCTCATTCGGGCAGCGACACAGTTATCGACCAACTCCGCACTACCATGTAAAACCTTATACCCACAAACATACATACAACCAAGCAAAATGTCATATTTGTCCCGAAATCTCTGGACAACTGTGATTTTGTTTTCGGGAGGGTAGACAAGGTACGCAAAAGATTAACACCGCCTTACAATAGTCCGTAAAAAGTCATAAGACGACTTTATCAATCAATGATAAAAATCAAAACATTTCAATCGACAGATTAAAACCTGCATATGGCAAACTATGTTCCACTGATCAAACTTTAGGCTCAAGAACACACAAACATGTACGTATTGCTCACTAACTTTTATGTCATTAGTTTTATTCTAATCGCTAGATTAGAGTGTACAGTGTACATGTAGCGTTAGCGAATTATATGAATGCGCACGAAATATCTGAATAATTGTTTTGTGTTTGTGTAGCGAAGTCGCTACAACGAACATAATTAGGATAAGTGAAGTCATCTACGTATACTTGTGGTAGACCAGTAATTCTATTTTTAATATATAGAATTCTAATCTAGATTTGTCTCTCTCTATTGATTTAAATCAACATTATAAAAAAATTTTGTAAACATAGTAACCGAAGATTTAAAGTTAAAAATTTACCAAAATCACCGCAATTGTAAAATTAAAGAAAACCAAACCGTAATTACCATGGTTTATAAACGTTTTAGACATTACAAAAAACTATAAAAAAATCGAATTCTAAAACTACATAATTAAAAAATTCTAAATTCTTATAGTCTGCGGCCAAAGTATTTGTTTGCAGTAGTAAAAACGAATTAGGTAACAACAATTGAATGAAACACACAGACCAGTGGATTATTTCGGATTTTAACATTTTTTTTAAGTAAGCAAACCTTAATTATAATTTGACTACGTATATAACATAAAGTATATGTAATACAAATTATATTTAAGACCATACACAAGACAGAATTAACAACGAAAAGAACAACAGAAATGAAATTATTGAAGGAAACTTCCTCGGTATTAAATTACCAATCGTGTTATAGACGAACAATTTTCAATTTATTTTTTATATCTGAAAATTCTTTATAGAAATTTAAAATTTTTATTTTTAGTCTTATGGTTTTTAAGAATTTATGTATTTGAAAAAAAAAAAAATAAATTTACCAATAAACTGGTGGTGGATGTATTATACTATGTTGTATAGCGCACATTGAATTAAAACAGTAAGATTCTAGTATTGGAAAATTGTTAAGTAATTGTCATGGTTAGATAGCTCAATTTTGAAGGTTGAGTTAGTTGTTCAGATCGATTTAATGCAATGCAATTTTTCTTAATGTTGGCAGTAAGAATTAGTTTGGTGCCACCAATAATTGAAACGAGCCCGAAACGATGTTTATGCGTCATAGTAGCTCCATGACAGTTAGTGGGACTAATTTTTGAGCGCACTCTTTGGATAATAAACGAAAATTTTCAAAAAAACATTTAGCCACAATTTGAAAATGTCTAAAATTCAGGAAATCTCGTTGATAAATAATTAAATCTGTGAAATTTAAGCACAAAGTAAATATTTCCGAAAACCAGTCAACTTTTTTTATATTTTATTTTAAATTTTATGATTATTATTATCCTGTGTGGGGTTTGGTCGTTCTTCCATCAGGTGCCTCCCCAGAGAGCGAATAATCCATAAAGAGAACGCGGCTCACCTCCTAGTAGGACCAATCTCTGATGTTATCGACGGAGGAAAAAAGTCTGCTGCAGATTTTATTGAGCAAGAGAGAGACAATTTGCGAATGTACCAGGTAATACTACGAGAAACAAAAATGGCAACTGCGAAACAAAATAATATCAGGGAAAGTGTCAAGGATATCTGGAAAAAAGCGGATGGAAAACGCAAAGTATCAAATATCTGGCACACTTACAGAAGGTGGGAATAAACAGGCGGCCTCTAGTCCTGCTAAGGTGGATATTTCCAAAAAAAGAATTAAATCATCTAAGCTGCTTAAGAAATAGGTTGCATATAAATAGGCTGGCTATATTGAAGAATCCAGTCAAGACCTGCGCAGTCTGATGCTATGACTGCTTTGTTACGGTCACCATAAGGTGATAGCAAAAGCATCAGCAGCAGTGAACTTTGTCTCCAGTGTTGAGGGAAAGGCCATTTCAAAAATACAATTGGGCAGGCCCTTGAGCAAGCTAAGTTCCAAAACATAAGATAACGGTTATTCAAGGAAACCTTTATAGACACAGTATAGCGGATGCTCTCCTAGACCTGCTGAGAATGGAGATCTAATTATCAGAGTGAGCAATATATGAATAGATTGGAAGATGATTTTAACACAAAGAGCTGGAGTGGGCAATAAGTTCAAGAAACCTGGGGTATATGGCAACCAGAAGTGGACTTGTGGTGATGAATGAGGGTAGTGTTTTACGATATTAATGGATGTGATATTGCTCGAAATTACGAGTGCATGTAGATTTCACAAAACTCTAGATTTTAGTTTTAGATATTATATATATATTTCTTATATTTGCACAATGTTTGCTAAGTGGTGGCCGCATATGAGCTGTCCAGTTTTATCTGTAATTGGTACTGGCTGTATTGTAACCTAAAATGAAAAGCAGTCTCCGCTAGAAAATTTATCCAATTAATGTAAATATTCAAGAAACTTACCTGATTGGAACGCCGGGAACAGCTTATACCCATTGTAGTATCCTCTGGGTTGGTCATCTTCCTGAACTTCACATGAATGATTTTAATTATTAGAATTTATACGTATTTAATATTATTTAATGGCACGTACCTAAATTTTTATTACAATAATAGCTGTCAAATTAATTGATAACGTAGATTATTAAAGGTAATGCAGATTTTAGACGTTTATGGTTACATGTTACTTTATAAACTAATTTAAGTACATTTTTTCTTGCAGACGTTTATGTTCACATGTCACATTATAAATTTTAGTACATTTTTTTTTATATAAATTAACTTCAGTTTTGTAGATCTTGGCCGTGTTTTTTTTTGATATCGGAGTAATCGGAGAGATCAGAGAGATTATTTATCGGATATATCTGATAATTTTTTTCTCCGATTTTTATCTATCAGATCGAAAAAAATATTTTTTGTGTTAATTTTTAGTACCAAAAATAATAAATTATTTTATGAATTTCAGCATTAAACTCCCTAAATTAAAGTTTTATTTGTCACCTGATAGCTCAACATTAATCGGAGACGCCATTTTAGAATTTACTAAAAAATATAAAATAATCTGTACATTTTTTCAGAGTAAAAAGATCGTATCCGATAATTATCGGAGCGTAAAAAAAAACGACACAGAGAGATAATTTTTTTCTCGGATATTAAAAAAAACGCATATCTGAAAATTTGACAGTAAATTTATCTCTCCGATTTCTCCGATATCAAAAAAAAACAGACCCCTTGTCTTGTAACAAATTAGCTTAAGGCAACACATCAAAATCAAATTTTGTAAATTAAATAAAACAAATTTATATTATAATCCATTTTAGACAAAATTTTGGTGTCTCTTTGTTTTGTGTTTTTGTTAATTTTTGGATACCATATTGGTCGGAGCGGTTTACACCAAACCGAGTTCCGACAGTGCAGAAAGGCGAGCAAGGCACTGATACTAAAAGAAGAGCTAGAAATAAACAGAACAGGAGGTATCAGCTTTCTCGATAGATGAGATCCAACAAGCTGCTGCCTACCTCCAAAACAAGAAAGCATCAAGTCAAGTTCAGACAGAGAACCCATGGAAGTGTTGAAAGTGAAAGCTTTACTCTAAACTAAGGTACTTCTAATCTTGTACAACCGTGGTCTTGTGCAGTATGTATTTTCAAAAGCAAAGGAAACTCAGCGACTGGTAATTGTATAAATAAAAAGACCGGAACTCTCCATCGGCATATAGGCCCTTGTGTATGTTGGTTACTGCGAAGAAATTGCTAGAACAATTACTATAGACCCAGCTCGCACTTACAATTGAGGCAGCAGATGACCTATCCAATAAGCAATGCGGCTTCAGGTGTAGTTGGTCTACTATGGTATAGAGAAGTGGTATAGAGAATTGGTGTGAGCCTTTTCGGTGACACAGGATCAAAATCATTATTCACGAAAGAATATTAGATATTAGATAGTATTAGAGACCACGGAGGGTCCATGCAGCAAAGATATTAAAGGAGGACCTGACCTATGGAACGCATCATACGACTATATCTTGTGCATGGAAATGCCAGAGGACGCATTCATGGTGGGATATGCAGACGATATTGCGGCAGTAATAATCGTCCGGAACACAGACATTGTTCAACGTAAGCTAAACCACTGCCTCATAGCTATGTGATCACAGTATGAGCCTAGTAATAGGAAAAATAGAATTAGTTTTGCTAACTAGACGACACACAGCGACCGACGTGCTATTCGACGTGAGAAATGAGTAAATACAGCCCAACATGGCCATCAAATATCTTGGAGTGCATCTAGACACAAAGTTAAGTTTTGGGAAAACAGATCAAGTATTCTTCGGCATAATCCTTCCACTAAGGAAATTGTGACGTAATTGTATAATAAAGGACAGAGTTTTCCGCTTGGATTGGTAAATGATAACTTTGACATATCTGAGGGCACGTCAGGTAACATCATTCAGTAGAAAGTGTCCCTGTGTTAACATATAACAATTTTCTGAAAATGTTGTATTCATAAGCGCGAGAATTTAAAAGGCATTCGAACTGGCACAGTAGGCCCGTATATTCTTAGAAAGCTTGAACTTTTTCTATAAGGTTGTATTTTTTTGTATAAGGTGCCACTTCATCGAATTAACGTAACGATGATGAAATGAAATGCCATTCTATATCTATCTGATTCGTAGACAAAGAAACTTGAAGCTCTATTTCGAAAACTTCTGCCCACAATTTGTTTATTTTAACGTTCTATAGGACTATATGGGCAAACAAACACCGCATATGGGCAAACAAACCTATATAGCCCTTGAAGATCTTTGTCGGGTTTTTATTTCAATTTTATGAGGCCCACGAAATCAACACTAACCATGTTAAATGCTCTGGAAAGTCTTATCTGAACCACCCGGCAAAATACCATTTTTTTGTTGTTATGTGCTCAAACGATGGCGGCTGCACATAACACAAGCATGAGCAACTTATTTGACGATGTTTTTGGCAACAACAATAAAATAAGTTTGCTTGACGCTGGCGAGTGACTGTTGTTGAATATGATGCAAGTTTCGTATATGCAAAACCTTTACGATTGTCTTTGTACACAGATAATGTCGAGAGTCGAGAATAATTGGATGTTTAGTGTCATAAATCTGGAGTCAAATCATCGACTCCTTAATGGAGAGTTCAAGAAGCTAAAAACGTAGCACACGTTGTGTCAAATGTGACTGCGTTCAAACGCTAATGCAACTTTGTGTTTCAAATTAAAATTGAGAACAATTCTTGGAATATTGGCGGTCCAAGATCCAATTTATCGTTTAGCGATACACCAGATGATGATTTCGAGGAATCGTCAAATACTAGACTCGTATAATTTTGTCGTCGAACTTGACTCTTTTAATACAGTATATGTGGAGATAAAATACGTTCTTGGTAACACCTTTAATCTTCTGGTGAGGAATAAGAGACATATTTCCTAACTCTACGTATCACTCATAAATTTTGCATATTCTTCTTTGAGTTTTGAGAATTTTTTTAAATAAACGAAAAATTCCCGAATTGCCATGGGTATCAGAACATTTGGATAGTATCATGGAGATCTACAAAGCTTTACCGAAGATGACGGAACTGAAACACGTGTTTTGTGCAAAAAGATCATCATCCAGTTATTAATTTTCTTGGCGTAGTAATTTCAAAAAAATGTCCGCTCCAAGAATTATATCGATGGGGCTCGGTTGGTTGAAATTTGAATCAGTAGATTCTAGAGACTATACATTTTAATATTTTGTTTACTCCACTGTGATCGAAAGAAGGTCAGAACTTAAATTTTTCAGTAACTGAGCTCTCACGGACAAAGATAGACTATTGGATGATAACATATCCAAATGCACTGATCCTTTAGATCTACCAGTGCTAGTAGAACCTAATCTCTTGAAATTCTCATCGGCATGATTATGAGGCAGTTTCAAAGTTTGAACATATTTTTCATTAATTAAACGGAATTCTGCAACGGAGTCCAACAACGCACGGAATCTCTGATAAGCAGCTCTAGAGCCATGTAGCATGATTAAAATCATTGGTAGCAAAATAATATCTTTTCAGCAATAAAATTACCGAAGCCGTATTTACAGTTTAGTGTACAGCCGAAATGCTCATTGCATCAATATGTATCAAACTTTTTAGTTAGCTGTAACGTCCAGAAATAACCATTGTAAAGAGGCTTTAAGTGATGATTTTCGCTTTCTTAATGCCTTTAATCAGAGCATAAAAATTCGGAAAAAGGTAAGCCTTTGCAAATTTTCGAAAATGAATCAATAGTCAATAGCACACGTAATTGTGGTCCGATTTTGATGATATCTGTCACCTGTTGATGATACCGGTCTTTTCCATTACATTTTTCTTTATAATTTTTTTAGTTTCTTCTGCCGCTAAACATATTTTCACATAAAAAATATCAACTCCTTCGAGCCGGATTTGAACCAGCGACCTATGGATAACACCAGTTTAATTTACATTCTACAGTCCACCGCTCTACCAACTGAGCTATCGAAGGTGTATGCGAATAATGCAGTAGCAAAGTTCTTGCGTCTACCAAAAACGAAAGTCTGAAGATTGGATGTCTAAAGACATTATTAATGTAAAATGAAAATGTATCCAAACAATTTGTTAACAAATTTGTCTAAATTCGTTAGTTTTTTATAACATTATCATGTTAGCTTTATCTAAATTCTATTCAAAATCCAATCGTGTAAAAAACAGATTTAGATAAGAAAAGAAACTGGTAACTTGTATTTTTTTTTTTGGTTAGTCAACTGGTCAGCATCTCCCACGTTAGGATATACAAACTTATTTGTATATTCTAAATATTTTATCACCATCTTCATCATTATTCTTCTTTGGACTTTTTGTTATGAACAATAGAAATGTCGTTAGATTTTTTTTATTTTTTTTATTACTATTCAGAACTAAATAATTTGTTGTTAGAATATTAATAATAAAATTATGATGACGTCACACGTGTTTAATAAATATTAAATTTAATTTATGATATGCAGTCATATAAATCATAAAATTTCTCACGCAACTTTTTAGGATGATTACGTTATGCTGTCTGAGTGTATTTTGTACGCGCATGTTGTGTGCGATCATAAACATTAACACTCCTGCACAACAACTTCCGTAATCATAAATTTTATACGAACATATAACGAATTTATGTTTATATACGGTCACAATAGTCGTAAAGCATTAAAAACGATCAAATTAGTATCGAGCTACCGATTTTTGTTCACAAATGTAACAGTTTACTGGTAAAATCTCATGGGTCCCATAATTGATGGTTAATTTATTACCTATTGTAAAAATTTATGGTATCGAAATGTGTTGACAATCGTGTATCCCTCTGGATGTGAAAACAAATATGGTTATATGTGTATAAGGGAAGAATATACAAAAAATGATTTTATGAGTACAAATGCAGGATGAAATTTTTTTATGGTATATTTTCACCTGTTCTCGTAACTTATGATTTAAATTTATGATCAACAATTTTGATAAAATTTGACTAAATGATAAATCAATTGGTGAGTGAAAAATACAGTTTTCAAGTTAATTATGACTTAAGACGTTGTATGAGTTTCCTCTCACATGATCCCTTATTCTCATTAAAAGCTTTGTTTTAAAATGATTGGGCGCATTCAGATCATCTCAATTTCATTGCAAATGTAAACTCCTCGTCCGGATTCAAATCTTATCTTTATACTAACCTAAAAATACGACCTAGTTTTATTCCAGCCGTTAATGCCATCATATCTTAACGAAATGTAGAATAGGCAGGATTATATTCCTAAACCCAACGGAGAGGGGTGATTATTCCAAATAAGCTTACACCCATCTAAAAACGCATCTCGAAACGATGGAAGACCTTACGCGAAATTGGGTTTTTGAGAATTACAATGTACGGTCTACCTAGACAGCGGTGCAAATGTATCTATACTGGGTAAAAACTGCAAACATTTCTTTAGAGATCCAACAATCCACTTCCGACACCCGTCCTCCTACATTAAGACTGCTAACGAAAACACGGAAATAATTATTGGCCATATTAAAATACCTTTTCCGTTTGCAATTTTCTTACGCTTCATCTTGCCCACATTTAGCAACAACAACTGGAATCAGTTAAATAACTATTTCCGTCTTCTGCTACACTTTAGCTGGGTTAAATGCAACCAATTTAAACACATCATTGATGTTGGCCATGCCAAACTCACCAAGAAGTGTTTTTATGCTGAGTCTCCAGCTGTTGAAGCTGAAATATACCAGGAAATAGATCGAATGTGCTTACTAAGCGTAAAAGAGGAAAGTATAAGCTCATGAAGCTTCCCGATGGCTAAATTACGCAAAGCGGATGGCAGTGTCCGATATAATGCTTAGACGCGAGGAAGGTTAACTCTGTCACGGTTTAAAATGCTTACCCTTTGCCGCTCATCGATGGGTTGATATAGGGCATTTCAATTAGACAAGGTTTATTTCTGGTCTTGACTTAAAAGACGGCTTTGAGCAAATTCCGTTAGGTGGAAGGTCGAGGATAAGACAGCTTTTACTGTGCATAGATGACCTTTATATAGTGGTAAAGCTTTTTACTGTTATGCCTTTTGAAATCTGTAACGCTTCCTATAGACTATATATACCGTCTATAATATTCGTATAACTAGACTACCTAGTAATTGCTGCAGAGACATTTGACCAACATATTGCTCTTTTGAGTTGCCGAACTGTTATCAGAGGCCAACCTAACTACCAATCTGAGAAGAGTAAGTTTTTACTAAAGGAATTGGTTATAGCTTGGTCAGATTTTGGGCGATGGTGTATTCAAAGTAGACCCAACTAAAGTGGCGTCCATTACTTCTTATCCTATGCTCTCGTCCTATGCAATCCATATTGAACTAACCACTTTTTCGTGCATTTAATCGTTGCATATTGCATTTAATTTAAAGAAATTTAAGACAGGACAGTGTATCTATATAGCATTACATTACCTTTCTCACTTGCTAGAGTCTAAAAAGGCAAAAAGCAATTTTACAGTTGAATACCACAAAGGCAAAAAAAACATCGTACCAGACGCGCTCTTTTGACAGGCAAAAGATGTATACCAATTCGATTAGTAAATTGCGATATATATGTAAAGCGACGAATATTATTAGTTGCCTGCCTATAAATAGAGTGTTTCAAAAGTTATATATAAATTTAGTGTGAGACCCTAACATTGATCTAAGCAATGGAACACTGGCTTACTCGTTTCGTTAGAGCACCTTAGCCGCTTTATTCTGTTTGAGCTTATGCGCGATGCCAATAGTCAAAACATAATCAAATATCTAGAGGCCCGTGTGCTTAATGTCTTTGCTGTTCCGGAACTGATATTTAGATACCATTGGAAACAGTTTACATCACAATTTCAGGAGTTTCTTAAGAAATAAACGTCTAGATACAAGCAAGCCTGAAATGAGTGAAACGAAGTTTTTTGTCCGGTATCAGATAATACATTCAAGGTTATACTACATGAGCATAGATCGTACACCTCATTTTATGGTGTTTGGAAGATATTTTATTGCCCACGGATCTCAGTATAGATTGTTGCATCATTGCATAGAAAACAGCAAGATCCAGCTGTCTAATGCTGACCAATTAACCATGGCTTACTAGGCGGCACCATGCCTAGATATTTGACTGTTCTTGCGCATATGGAACTTGTGTCAAATGTTTTCCTTTGACACCAAATCGGCAAGGAGGGTCATCTCCGTTCTATGATTAATTTGAGCCACTTGTTCAGTATTTTATCAGATAATTTTGTAATATAGCAAAGAAATTGGCCGGTACGGTATTTTTCGTTCAGTGGATTTTTATTTTTCGCATCATTATCATTTCAGCTACTTTTCATTTGCATGGAATATAGTTTAAAAGCTCATCAGTTCCCTTAACATATTATTAAGATTTTTAAATCTTTACCTTTGATGTGGAGTTCCTTTGATTTTCACGGGTTGCTGGTTCAACGATGTTTTCATTCATATATTCCATAATCAAAATTTTTGGCAACGCAGTATACTTCGTATCCTTCCAGTGCCTAGGATGTATACTAATTACACCAGTATCAAGATCGGTGTTTAGATACTATTTTTACTCCCGTTCCAAATCGAAACAGTTAAACTGCAATAATATTACTTGCACCTCAGTATTTCACTAAAATGCCTCTATATTATTCGAGGTAAAGCAAAAGATCAACGAGTGTTCAATCAACCTTAGAGGTGGTGGGATCCTGATTGTGGTTAAGATTGATATTTTGATCAAGTTTCTAAGTTGTCCGTGGTTTTAATCGCTGTTTATAATCCCAACCTGAAACATTACATCGAAGTTTTCAATTTCATCGATTCTGCAGTGCTTCCATGTTTGCGCTCAAATTAACAATTATAATTATTGTTGTGGACACTTTAATCTTCCTGGCTGGAATTGGGACATCAAATTTGTTCAGCGTTTTGTTTACCTACTCTAATATCATTTAAACTTCAAACTTCGTAATGTTTTAGCTTCTTTCAATCATTAGAACTGAGCTTTTTCAATAATGTTTGACCATGAAAAAAGGTAGTTTCGTAGTGGTCAGTTGACATTTGTACAGCTACATTGAGACAAATCAGGTAAATTCATCTTTAATAAATCAATTAAAATATTCAACTTTCTCATTGTTTTGCTATTGTAACTAATATACAATTTATAACTGTTTCCGTGGTGTAGTGGTTATCACATCCGCCTAACACGCGGAAGGCCCCAGGTTCGATCCCGGGCGGAAACATTTTTTTTTCATTAACTTTGAAGGGTTCGTGTTTCTAATATATAAATACTTAAGTTACTAAAGGGTTGTAACTTGTAATGTATGGGTTGACTAATTAAACTTCCTATTTTGGGTAATTCCCGAGTAATTTCAATCTTTTGTTCGTAAACATGTATAATTGGTTTAATACAGATTTAGGCTTGTGTAGGAATGGAGTTACTTTAGCATATTAATTTTTTGGCTAGCTCATAAAACTCATAAAACTCATAAAACTCATAAAACTCATAAAACTCACAAAACTCATAAAACTCATAAAACTCATAAAACTCATAAAACTCATAAAACTCATAAAACTCATAAAACTCATAAAACTCATAAAACTCATAAAACTCATAAAACTCATAAAACTTATAAAACTTATAAAACTCATAAAACTCATAAAACTCATAAAACTCATAAAACTCATAAAACTCATAAAACTCATAAAACTCATAAAACTCATAAAACTCATAAAACTCATAAAACTCATAAAACTCATAAAACTCATAAAACTCATAAAACTCATAAAACTCATAAAACTCATAAAACTCATAAAACTCATAAAACTCATAAAACTCATAAAACTCATAAAACTCATAAAACTCATAAAACTCATAAAACTCATAAAACTCATAAAACTCATAAAACTCATAAAACTCATAAAACTCATAAAACTTATAAAACTCATAAAACTCATAAAACTCATAAAACTCATAAAACTCATAAAACTCATAAAACTCATAAAACTCATAAAACTCATAAAACTCATAAAACTCATAAAACTCATAAAACTCATAAAACTCATAAAACTCATAAAACTCATAAAACTCTTAAAACTCATAAAACTCTTAAAACTCACAAAACTCATAAAACTCATAAAACTCATAAGACCAACGTCAATTTTTATTAAAAATAAAACGGGAACTATTCATTTACATGAACTATCAGACATTTTGTTAAAATTGTCCTTGATAATGATGAGAATACTTTTAAATCCCTTTCTGGATTGACCAAAAGTCTTTAAATTATAGAAATTATTTTTGATGTAAGATGGCATTATCTAAAATTCACAGATTGATTCTGGTAAACCAAAATAGCTATATAGATTGCTTCTGAAGGAGTTGATGTTAATACGGTATTATTATAACATTCCTTGCAATTGGTTTGCAAACAATTGTAAATTATTCACAAATTTCATTTGTTTTTCAAATTTTGTCCGTTATATTTCTCTTTCAGACACTTTAAAAATAAAAGTTGGCTTAAGTTCTGCCTATTGTGGAGGTATATAAATTATTATCATGATATTTTCACACCGAAAGAAGAAGTTCAGTCTAGGACGTAGCTCTTACACTGGCATAAGTCTTGCTTTCGTATAAGTATTTGAACCTCTAAATGTCTTAGATCTAATTTCGAAATCTGTCGAATACGTCCCCTAAAGATCTTGCAAAAATCCTTTAAAAGCAGTCCGTTTATGTTTTTCTGGAAATTAGGTTGAAAAATTGTAATATTTTTTTATAAAAACCAGGGGAAATGTATCGTATCCATTCATAATTTATTTGAATTCTGTATCGGATTTCAGATAACTTCGTTATTCAAATTTTTATTAATTTAACCATAGATTTTTTTTTGTGTGTACATGGTTCATTGGACGCTTAAAATACACTTGACTTAATCTTTTGTGTATTGTAATCGAAGATGTTGAGCGGACGTTAAGCGCTATTGCATTTATATAGTGTCGGACGACGGATTTCCGGGAAATTAAACAAAATATTTTCTGATCAGTAATCTATAGATATGATTAATCCATTTCACTTCGTGCATATAATTTATTGAATAGCTATACAATTATAATATACATCCATAGATATATTCAGACATACATTGGTATATACAACCAAACAAGTTCTTTTGTCGATTTTTTATTTTTTTAACCAACATTTTTTTTTCACAGAAATTAGAAGACATCGCACAGACATGAAATTCTAAAAAAAAAAAAAAAATTTTAAATTTAAATAAATTTATTACAAAATATCATTAAAAACATAATTCAAAGTGACATTAAGCCAATCAAGTGAAAATTAATTGGTTGGACCCACTTTGCGAAAATAAAATGTATTTATTTATATATACATATAGACATTCTTAGCAACTTTGGAAGATGTATTATAAGAACAACAACAAAATACGAACCAAAAAAAAAAAAAAAAAGATCCCAAAAGTGTATAAATAAATAATATTGTTCGTCTTCGTTTTGAGGGGGGCTTTTATCGAATGAAAGTCTTAAAGCATTTTCGTATACCTATTTCTTGTTAAATTTTACTTAAAAAAAACAAAACCTAAGACATGAGCATGACGGGGTGGTGGGTGGCTTAGGTACTATATATACTCGTCTATATATACGAGTATATCGCTGCCTTAGGTCTAGAGTACGCTAACCACTATATTAACGTTTTTACGTATTTAACAGTTGCTTGGGTACAAAAATTCCTCGTATCAATGGATTGATACCCAAACCAACGGGTAAATCAAACACGATTTACTTCATCTATCCATCTCAAATACGTCTTTTGGCAGATTCCACTTGACCTATAATCCAGAGATAAAATGACACATACTGTTCCTCGACAGCCTTTGTACCACTTCAAGGTCATGTCATTATGTATAGGCTTATGCATAAAATTAAACGGCAAAATATAAGTAGCTCAATTACTAACTAAAGCGAGGTTAGCAATAAATCTTGCTAAAAATCAGTTTGTATATTAATAAATGAAGTGAACTACCTCGGACTGGTGTGGAATTCTATTCACCGAAAACTGTCAGACAAATTCGACGTTTTATGGATATGTGTGGATGGTATTTCGACGATTCATAAATTTTATTTATATTCATTTTTTGCCGCATTAGCCACCCACTCACTGATCTTACTAAAAATATCGCAAAAGGTAACGCTGAGGCAGAGAATGCATTTAATTTGTTTAAAGTTGCCTTACCTTCGGCACCAGTTTTAGCCAACCCAGATTATGGTCGTCCCTTCTATATACAGTGAGGTGCCAGTACTGTCGGTATAGGTCGAGTATACTCGATTACTCTACTCAAAAGTGTGAGATTTTTACTAACTAAAAATCACCTAGAGCCCTATGGAGAACCCATACTGGAATCGCGTTCGTATTATTCCAGTTTGGTCTGTGCTACTGGCTAATATGAGGACCGTCATCTATATAATCATCTTCGGGACTACGGATCCACTATATACACTTATCTTCCCTCTTTCGGTACAATATAGTTCCAACATGGCGTGCAACGGCCCATCACGCATCATCGGATTGAATCATTACTTCTTAAATGGTGTCATGCGTAACCGGACCCACTGCAGAAGTACGCCGTCTCCTTTCCCCGTCAAAACTATCACTAAACCTATAGTTGTCAAACCTATCACATACCGAAAAAGGTCTTGCATAGTGTCCTGTACTACTCTATAGTATCGGCATTGAGGAGACCTCAATTTGCCTATTTATCTAGATAGGTTCCGAAATAGCCATGCCCTCTCAAAAACTTGCACAGGAAAAATCCATTTCCTTATGGCCACGTTTGATCTAAGACCGCACCTTACTTACTAATCAAGCCATCCATCGGCTTGTTCTTCCTTTCTCCTGTCTTTTCTGCCTTACCTCTAGAGTTCTGGGCGAACTCTGGCTGCAGCGTCTTCCCTTCCCAAATTTGCACTCAACCCAAAGATCTCTCGGTGCTGCAATGCATATAAATTTGCTCCAGCAATAATAAGAACTAGAGCTGCGGCATCAGATACTATCCGAGAAGCAAAAACCACTTTAATGCACCATGACTCTCAGATCTCTGCTCCATCGACTTCGCCCATATCTCTACTTTAAAGAGCAGGATTTAGTGTACCATTAACATAAAGAGTCTTCTTCTACTAGAGCGAGGATTTCCTACCTACGTTAGCTATCAGTTTACTAAGCGATGCTATTATTGCAGCCATCTTCTCGCCAGACTTACGACTCAGAGAAGGAGAGACTGGTATCTAGAGTTACCCGTAAATACGTTGTCATCCCCTTTGTTTGAACCACACCCTTTGAACCAATAGTCATGGGAATGAAAGTTGGTATTCTCCATCTACTAGCATAACGATCTTCATTTGCAACCCGTGTTAAACCATCCAAGTGTTGACTCTCCTCATAACTTGGTTAAGTTTGAGTTAAGCCAAATTGGAACTTTTGAATCTAATCACAATGGCGGTATCGACCGCATTACCTACCAAGAAAACTTTGTCAGACACCTCAAGCCACAAAAGACTGTCATACAGGATATTCTTTAGAGATCAGGTCCAAAACCCGACCATTGCACCAGCGGTGATCTTTTCAACCTTTTCCCGATTGACGTCTCAAACGACAATTGTTGGTCCTTTAACTATACTTAAGCTATAGAGCTATAGCTACAGCTTTGCAGCAACCTTTAGAGGGAACCGCGTTCACTACCTCCTTTATGGAATTTATATGACGTCCAGTAATCTTTCTGGAAGCCGCGTCGTCTTGGAAACAAATCCCAAGAAATCCCAAGCTTGGCTTTAACATCTTCTTTATAGAAGTTTTTCCATCGTATCGAGTATGAAGAGATGTCTGTATGTTGACGGAGAATCTGGATCACCATCTTTTCCTCTGTTGATCAGCACAAGCCGAGGCACTTTCCAGCGTGAAGGCAACACTCCTGATGCCAAACACAAATTGTATTGATTTAGCAACAGATGTAGATGACTTCTAATTCCTAGATCAATCACCATGGAGCGCCCAAACTAATGGGACCCATTTCATTTACCAGAAAGACTCGTTTATATATAGAGATTCTTCATCGAACATTCTTATGTCATTCACATGTCGAATGTTAAGTTAGACTACTTCTGGAAATTGTTTGCTTTAACATTGCTGGAGTTAAAGAAGATTTAAATATCGATATTACAGTCGACCACTTATACGCATCACAATCAGAAAAAAATCACAGAAACACTTTAAATGCTTTAATGATCGCATTTAGGCGCTTTTCTCATACCCGACGAATTAACCACATTTTCGCTTAGTGTAGGCTTTATAGAGTCTGGTGTAGCTTCGGACAAATGCGGCAATCATCTTTAAATTTATTTTTTACTGCACATCACACAGTTTACATTTTTTTATCTTCCATTTTACCAAACAAATTTTTTAGCAATTTTGTCTTTCCATAGAAAAAACAAATTGTTGTGTTTCTCAATAAGAAGAGTAGTCTTTGACAAATAAAAAAAGAATACATAGTAAGTTTCTCAGTTTAAACAAATTTTCATTTTACTCCAGAAAATATTGCTAAATAATGACAAAACTTGGTGCACTGAAATCGGACAACCCTAAATCTAGTACATTACACATTCAATTTAAAAAACGATCTGCTTTAAAATTAAATTTTTGGTTTTCTCAAAACTAACGTTCTGTCGCTCAGCCAACTCTAATCCTGAAGCGACGATATATATATATATATATATATATATATATATATATATATATATATACATATATATATATATATATATATATATATATATATATATATATTTTATTTTTTGATCAAAACCAGAAAAACAATAACAAAACAACAACAAAACCATGAAAAACTGTCACTTTCGTTTAGCTTCAAAAACAAACAAAACATGGAAATTTAATTTAATTTTCACATTCCAAATATTGATTTTCCGATTCCACACATCAATGGGGGGTGGTGGTGAACTTATTTATATTGCCATAAAAGCTTCCAACTAAATAACACATTATTTTTTATATAAACTGAGATACGCAACTGCTAGCATAACATAATGGGAAAAATAAAGTGAGCATCATTCGATTATTAGAGTACACAATGTATTTTGGAAATTTAGGGAGATCTAAACGTGTATATAGTACATACATTGTGCACAGCATGTACGAAAAAATAAAGAAAAAGGGCAAATGAATTTTGGATTGTGCGTAGAAAATAAATTTAGAGGGTTTCATCCCCTATTGGTTAAATATATGTATTAGGTAGGATACATGTATGTTTGTTCTCTTTTATTTTAGTTTCCCTTTTTTTTAAACACAAATTCGGGTGGGAACTATATATTTTTGCAGGATATTATTTTTGTTCTTTTAGAAGTTGCCGCCTTCTTTTATACTACTCGTACATATTATAAGTATGGAGAACAATGGAGCTCACATATAAAAACGAGATGCTCATTTTTATTTATTTATTTCGATGGCCTTAAATTTTAATGGGAACTGAAGAAAGTTTGCTGATGTGATAAGGGAATTTAAAAATAAATGATTTTTGTAATGTATGTTTTTACCTTTTTGCCGACATCTTTTTAGGTGACATAAATTTTTTGTGACAAATATTCGTTTTATATAATATCGCATTATATCGTGGAGCTAACTAATCGTCAAGTCAAACGTTGAAGTTGAAAGATCTTCACATATAAGGAGTCATTAAAAATTCGAAAGTCAAACGAACAATCGAATTTAAGATCCTTTAAGAAAAGTCCCTACAACAACTCTGCGAGTTTTTACTAATAAAATAAAGATGTAATAAAGTTGGTTAAACGTTAAGGACCATAAGTATTATTCCTGCTTAGATACATCGCGTCATTGGAAACAGACAACTGCTCTCTTTTAAGATTCTCGATATCACACGCTTCAATATCTTTCCAATCAAGTTTCTTATCTTTTGGTAACATAACTTATCTTTGCTTTTTCCACACACAAAACTCTAAAATGTTTATAAATTATACATTCAAAAAAATTATTTTGCACCGAAATTAAATGAAATAATCGTTAAACAGATAAAACTCGTCATTGTCTTTACAGTGACCAGTATTTTTGAAAAGTGTAAATTTCGATTTAAGCGAATTGAAATCTGATCCACCGAGTTGTGTACTTACGATTCATCTTGCAGTGAACAAATTTCGTTTTCATCAGGTGTTTGTTAAACTATATCCTTTACCTTCTACATCGATGATACCAAAAAGAAGAAAGTCTAGATTGCATGCAAAAGTTAGTGGGGTTTTTAAAAAGTTAGCATGTAAAAGTTAGTGCCCTGCTACGCGGGCAGGAGCTGACGGTAAGGTTATCAAAAATAAATATACCGGCATTTTCGGCAACGGTGATTATACTGAATGGCAGTTTTTTACGAGTTATATATATCTTCTATTCATGATTCAGCTTCGTTATCACCAGTTCAAAAATTCCAATACTAAAGGGACTTCTTATAGATGTGAAGCAACAAACCTGTTTCGACATTTCAGCACTACCGAGGCTAATCTAATTTTATAGAAGCACTACAAAAGCTAAGACAACCATTCAGACAATGAATGCCTTCATTAGAACCTTTTTAGAACAACCATCGATAAGTCTTGCCAGTAACATTAATATATAAAAAATTCTTGATACTTCCGATGAGGTATTGAGAGGATTAAAGACTCTGGGACCTCATGGTGAAGACGCAGATCCGTGGCTAATATATTTTAAGCCAATAAATTAGACGATGAATCTAAGGTTCTTTATAGGCCAAGAGACAGTGGAGATGAACTTTCCAACATGCCATTCATATTTGAATCTATATCCTTACAGAGTTCAAACAAACGCAGTTCGTCCTTAAATATTAAGGCGCCATCAATTAAGGGTCATGTTGGTCTATGTATATGAAATTAAATGTTTAATTTTTACAGCTGATGCACATTTAACACATCAATGCCCAGATTTCAATGGAATGGAAGTTTAAAAAAGGCGCGAGATAATTAAGAATACCAAACGCTGCTTTATTAGGTTTGAGGGACATGCATGCCGTATTTAAATATTTATCCAAACGACGATGCTTTAAAAGTCGAGTAATGCATCCATAATTCCATACATATGGTAAATCTGCTCTAGGCGTTGATCATTTTTTTAGTATTTTGGTAGACGAGCCACACTACGGTGTGTTTAAACTGTGAATGACATATTCGTTACCCACATCAGGTTTAACATTAAATGATTGTCTGATCGTAGGTTACACTTTACACAGTCTTCATTATACACCATAATGTTATGTTTCCATGAGCATCGCTTAGTGTTTGCCGCTAATATAGAGAAAATGTACCGGCAAATTCTCGTGAACGCTGAAGATTCCAACTATCAGAAAATCATCTGGCATTCAGATCCATCTGAACCAGTTGATTATTTTCGTCGGTGCACAGTTACTTACGGATTAGCGTCATCACCTTTCCTAGCCACCAGAAGAGTCAAGCAAATTGCAATCGGAAGTATCAGTTCAGATCTCGCAGCTGCTAAAATTATTCAATTCAGCATGTAAATAGACGATATTATGACCGGTGCGGACATAGTAACGGACACACACGTTAAAAACACCCATTACAACAATTCTTGAAAGGTCGGTTTTACAACTACGAAAGTGGATGAAAACAATCCACTATATTAGACCAGGAGTTAAACCTATCAAAGGAAGAGATGACGCGGATTTAATAAAGCTTTTAGGCTTTAACGGGGTGAAATAACGGGTTTTTGAATATGAGGTTTCATTTTGATTTTGAAAAAAAAACGAGTATTTTTTAAGAGAAATCAATGAATGTTTATTCCATTGTAAAGAGGAAGGTATGCCATTAACATTTGAAAACGATACCAGCCAAATGACCACCATGACTATACGCTTGCAGCACAATATCCTTTTCATGAAATTTTCATGAGAATGACTAATTCGCATATTTGCGGCTGTATGTCCTGACTTACAGAAACTTTTTTTGCAAAATTGCGATTGTGTCGTTGCTTGTGTGGCACGTAGCACCGTCTTCCTGAAAATAAACGTCGTCTACATCAATATCTTCCAATTTCGGCCATAAAAAATCATTAATCATAGCTCGGTAGCACAATCCATTCACCGTAACAGCTGCACCAGCTTCATTTTCAAAAAAGTAAGGTTCAATCACACTCTGGATCTTCTGAGCCCCAAATGTGACATTTCTGCTTTTTAACATAGCTTTCGAGGTGAAAATGGGCCTCATCAGATGAAGATGATTTTTCGATGAAAATCCGGATCATTTTGATTTGAAGGACCCAATCAGCGAAGATACGACGTTTATGGTGATCGGCCGGCTTGAGTTCTTGTGTTAACTGAACTTTAAAAGGCTTAAGGCCTAAGTCTTTATGCAAAATACGGTGTATTGTCGTTTGTGGAATGCCTAATTCCAAAGATCCACAAGGAATCGACAAGCCTAGGTTATCTGCAACACTACGGGCTACAGCAGCAATATTCTCAGTTGTTCTTGAGCGACGCACACAGCTCAATTTTTTCCACCAGTTTTACTATTGCCGGGCGAGAAGGTGTTTCACGACGACCAAAAAGTGCATTAGTTTTGCAAACTATGACTGCAAAATTTTCACCATTTTTGTAGTGAATTTTAACAATTTCAATGCAACGTTTTTGCTTGTATCGTAACATTTTTAGAAATGGCGTAATTTTTACTTGTCAAATGACAAAAGATGACAGCTTAAAAATCGGCAGCTACCCAAATAGCAAGCTATTCAAAATGAAACTTCTTATTGGGTAACCCTATACTTACCCACTTTAACAGCAAGCAAAGGGACAATGTTCCATCAGTGTTACACAGCCATTGTTTATGGTAGAATGGACCAACTTTGTTGCAAAAAACACAGGATCTTACTTATAAAACTTACTTATACTGGCCAATTTATTTTTAATTGTAGGAAATTCAAGTCAGCTTGAAAAATCAACAGAATTACAGCCTAAACTTGATCCTTTATATACTGAGATCTTTTACAAGATCTTTCAGACCATATTTATATAATCAATAATCGTTGTAGGTGGTTAGCGAATGATTTTGCACACAATTGGTCACGGCGTTGTGGGTCAGCGCGGTGGTGTACGAACTTCAGGCCGCGGTGTGTCTAAGCCAAAACATTAACCATCACTATACGACCGATGATAATTCAGTTAGAAGTCAAAGTAATTTCCTAACCCGAGACGAAATTCTTGAATCACTCTATCGGATATTAGTCGAAAACAAATTTTTAAGACGATGTAGAAATTTGAAATTGACTTTGAAAACTTCCACAAAAATCATAAACATGCCGGTCCAACATTGTTATTGTCAATTGTGAGACAACAGTACTGGATCTCTAATATCATGAATTTGCTAAGGGAAATTACTGATCAATGTGTAACTTGCACTCGTTTTAATGCCAAACCTGAAGGCCAATTGATGGAAGACTTTTTGATGGAATTGTGTCGAGTACAACTAGAATGAGCATTTGCTAAAGTTGGCGTTGAATTTGCAGAGCCCCTAATAATTCATCTTACCAAAGGATGGCTCTGAAACGATTTATAGTGCGTCTTCGCATATATGAGGAAATTCAAAGTGACAACGGTAGAATGCCATCACATGGGTTTGTATTCCACCAAGCGCATCACATTTTGGAGAAATCTGGGAAGCGACTGTCAATTCAACTAACTTTCACCTAAAACGCGTTATGGGAGACTAGCCATGGAAGAGATAATTACACTGCTGGCAGAGTTTGAAAGCATTCTGAATTCATAAAATTTTGCATTTTTTCTGTGGATGATATGGACGCATTGATACCGACACACTTTCTGATAGGTCGACCAACAATATAACTTCCAGAATATGACTTAACGCATCTTAAGTCAAAGTATTTGTCAAGATGGCAAATTTGGATACAGTGGCAATTAAAGAAGACAACAATCCAGTAAGCAAATGGCTGCTTGGTAAAATAATTCAGCTGCATCCCTGATCCGATGGCATCACAAGAGTGGCTACACTAAAACCAAAAAATGGAAATTGAAAAACGACTTTAAACAAAACTATATTGCTTCCTGTTCAACCAGATGTTTAAGGTGATATGTTCGTATACAGCATGAATGATGGTAAAATATCAGCCGTCACTGCGCCAAATAACACTGGAATATAAACAAAATATTATGTCGTGATAAATACCGGTTCCCGTTATTTTTATAGTCCGTACTCGCCTGCAACCTCTCAATCATTTTATTCACCAAAACATTCTCTTTTGTTAACATTCTCACCGACTCATTATCATACACACTCATGATCCTGTATGCAATTTTGATGACACTAGCGCCTTTTCATCCTATCAGGCACACTATAGGATGAGCTTACCATTTTAGTTTACTCACCCTTTTTGATCACTTTTAATCTACTTAAACAATTATCGGCTAATTTTTCATTCTATTTCTTTATAGCAAAACCATCGGCAAATTACAAAGCCGAGTGATCCCGTCAAAACCCAAAAATGGTTTTTGCGGCAACAATTTCATTCATTTTTCAATTTTCACCAAAACATTTACCATTTACCCTGTTAATTTATTGCCAAATTTCTACTTCGCTACCTTTTGGGAATTGGACCAACCAAATCTTTCTCCAATTTTATCACCAAGCTTTCCATTTTTCCGGAATTTGGATAGTTATCCATACATTTGTGAGAATGCGAAGCAACAATTCTCTTGTCAAACATTTGCAAGAATTGCATTTAAAAGAGCTGGGTTATCAAACAGGGCGTTCCTGCTTTTTCCATTATGACCTTTCACTCTTTTAAATGTTGTCCTTATAACCTTAGATGTGGTTCTAAGTTTCATTTGAGTTACATAGTCCCGCCAACTTTTTTGTTGCTCTACGGAAAGCTTTTTTCAATCGTCCATTTCCTCTCACAAAGTTAATCTTGCAATTTCGAAATTTACACCTGATAAATTAACTAAACACTATTCGTGTTCGATTACACCAATTTTGTTTCCCCTATTCCATCGTTCTTGCACCTTATAATCAGATAACCTTACTTTTTTTATCATATTTTATTCTGTCTTATTGCCATTCATTAAACACTTTCCTTGATCCTCATTCACGATATATCTTGCGGTGTTGATCAAATGATCGCTACCTATAGATTTTCATCTGCAAAATTCCAAATGAATGGCCAAACAGACATTAGAGTAATGTCTGTTATTCAGCATGATGCTGTTACTTGCCAATTTATTCCACATCTTAGAAGCAATCAACTCTCGGGTTGGACAGAAAAATTTTGTGACCTTATTGACGACATTTCAAATTTTTTTGCATACCAGATTGATATTTTACGCATAATTCCAATTAACAAGGCGAGCGGTCTAAGGTGCCAGACATAAGATTACTTTTTGCTGGATTAACTTACGTTTTCTGCTTCCCTCCGTTGGCGTACGATCAAATCTTTTCCCCGACAAACAAGAAATGTTAAAACATTTTTCCATGTAGGTTGAGGAGCAGAATACTTTTAAAAAAAAAAAAACTTGTAGATGCCAATGAAACAAAAAAATATTTTGTCAGAAGTGGGATTTGAACCCACGCCCTCAGAGAGGACCAGAACACTCTTTTGTACTTGGTTTGCAAGCAAGATTTAATTCTTGAGTCTGGCGCCTTAGACCGCTCGGCCATCCTGACATAATACAAATTGAATTTGAAATTAATTATACCGCACAATATAATTTAAAATCCGCCATAAATTTGTTATCAGTCAATATAATAAAAGTCATAATTAATTACTCTAAATTTTGTAATGCAAAGAGATAAGCGCTTGATATATACCCAACATACCGAGTTATACGTTTAAACGATGCAAAGTAAATTCATTTCCGAATCATCAATGCCAAATAAAGGAAACAAACAAGACAATAAAATGTTTATTCAGATGCCGTCAATGTTTGACATAAATATGGCTTTCATTTGTTTTAAAATCCACTTCAATCACATCTGTCTTCCATCAAACAATTCACAATCGTATATAGGCGTCCCATTGATGATTTTGTGGTTAACAAATAAAAAAATAAAAATCAGATTTAGTCAATCTCACACACATACAAACACACCGACCCAAACAAATTTATTCATCATGTATGAAAATAAAAAGATAATAAAAAAAATCTTAGATCCTTCGAGCCGGATTTGAACCAGCGACCTATGGATTACTACAATTATTTCTTACTACAGTCCACCGCTCTACCAACTGAGCTATCGAAGGTATATGCTTGCTTGAACTTAAGTTTGAACTGAAAACAAGATTTTTTGTTTTATGCTCTACTTTCGAATTTATTTAAGATAGTAGAAAGGTGATTGCAACAATGTAAGTAATTAATTCTGTTTTGTCTCGCACATTTTTTTTGTGTGCTTACATTAAGTTACTCATGCGAATTTTAAAATTGTTTTACTGCCAAATATCGGAAGCTGTGTTAAACTGGAATTACAGTGTTTTATGTTGTTTCAGTATACATACAACTGGCATGCGGGAGGATGTAAATAACACCAAGTATATTTACATAATTAAAGCCAGTTAGCTCAACAAATCATAAACCACAGACATTTTTTTTATAAGTGGGTCATGGGAGAATTCCGCTAGGCCTCAATGTTAAAAACATCTACAAAAAGAAATATGGATATCATCAAAATTTGGGGCACTTTGGATTGCACTATATCAGCCATGAAAGAGTATCGCTTTGAACTTGTTGCTCTCCTGGAAATGGGATGACCAAAAAGTGGAGATCATATTTTCCAAGGCTATACATTGCTTCACAGTAGAGATGACCTCGTCAATCTTGGTGTTGGTTTTCTTCTTGGGTCTAAGTTAAAAAAGCCTGTTTTGTAGGTAAGATAAGTTTACGCATTTGACCAGCCCACCAGTCAATTATGTGTATTCATGCGCCCACTGTTGTTAGTCAACCCAAAGATACTATGGAGCTGTGTGAATTAGTTTGGTACCAAAAGCTTATCATTCGTTTTGTGATTTTCTCCCACCATGAAAGCTTATTGGTTGATACTGTTTCCGAACCTTGTTCTGGTGATGACGTTAAAGGTACCATTATAAGGAAGTGACCTGGAGTTAATACGTGTAAGTTGGTTAGATCATCAGTTCGCATCGGACATAATGGTCGAGAATTGAGGGTCGCCTCAGTTTGATAGGTCAATCTCAATAATGTCAAGTTGGAATTTGGTGTCACTCGGGTGAGTAGCGGGATTTGGGTTTAATGGTAGCTTCCCATAAACTACCTAAATAGGGACTTGCTGAGGGTAAAAAATTCCATGATATACCATTATATTATCACTAAGGTGATGAATCTTTTGAAACTGCTATGGAAACGCATCAGTGGTATGATTTGACACGACCTCCAAAGGCCGTTATTGGTAATAGATATTGGCTCACAGAAGTCGACGCCAACTCCACTAAATGTCTAAAAGAATATTACATAAAATGTCGAAAATATTCTCATGAGTTGACTGCTCGTAACTGCCATTTAAGCAACCTTCTCCGACATACTTCTGCCGTCCATAATCCATAATTTCTTTTTTAATAATAGGGATGGATGGGGCTGATGGAATTTATTGTGGTAATAGATAGCTATTATTTTGCTAAGGATGTGGTTATTTGGCAAAATAATATGGTGTTTTGTATCATATATGAACAATCTGACGAAGAGTGACTTGTTTCAACGGATCGACCATTGTTTGTGATATTTATAAGTTGACTTGTACACTTCCATTTTCATCTTGATGCCTACAATAAATCGCCGCCACATAAGCTGCACCACAGAAACCATGAAATTGAATACGTACAATTTCCCATATTAGAGTTTTTGATTTTTAATTGATGTCGTTGAAGATGCTTAAAACTGTTCCTAAGTTGTAGCATAATATAAATACACTTAGTGCTACCATGGTATGTTAGCCCATTGATGTGCTAGATGTCGCTACTGGTATCGTTTTAAAATGATCAAAATATTTTTATATGTATAATCGCCTAAATGTCATATATTGATTCTAAATGTTGACGATATTCTATCGACCCGACATCAGGCACATCAATGGGTAAACTGTTTTATGTATCTATATTATGGTTGTAGCTAATAATTCTTAATGTCGGACAGGAGCTCATAATCCCAACCTAACCAACAAATGTATCACTTTTTGATTACAGATTAGCCTGAAAACCTTTACTGTTGCCTGATTATCAACAATTATAATTGGATCTTAAATATCACATAACGCGGGGACATTTGAAGTCCATTTCCTGAGCGGAAATCCATCTGAACCCATTTACTTGATTATTTTGTTCTTTCAGATTGAGAGCATCGTTGACATTTGACATTTCTGGTTATATAATAGCCAGCCATGGAAATTTACTTTATTATCCATTGCTAATGTAAGCAAGGATCGAATGGCTAAAAACGGTGCCGCAGAATTTCCATACGACACTGTTTTCAGACGAAAATATTGGATTGGATTTTATGAAATTTGTATCGTCTTCTCGTACTCTTATTGGACGGTACATTTTTTCAATATCAGCACTGAGTGCGATTGGATGAGTTCGGAATCATAATAAGGTTGACCATAATGATGGATGTATCGTTCAACAAATCATTAAGTTGTCATTAAGAGACATTCCTTTTTTGGTTTTGCGCGACCGTCTTTAGAACAGCATTATGAGAATGTCTTTGTGTAAGTATGTTAACAGTAGTAATTACTCCCATATGATCAACCTTTAGATAATCCTTCATAAAATCAGAATACAGCAATTTAGTACAAAATAGAATACAGGTGCATTGAACAAGCTAAAGAACTGGTATGATTTAAAAATTTGGTAAAACAAACCTCCATCTCTTATGTTAAAGCAACCAATGTAAAAAAACTAATGACCAAAGAGTCATTAGAGTCTTGATTTTCTCGATTTTCTAGCTCTCAAATTGATACATTGGAGAAAGCTATTATAATAATTAAAAAACAGCAATACAAAGCACGTGTCAAAAATCATCATCTTGCCATTGGCGAATAGTGCTAGACCTGCGCTGAGTGTCATGAAAAAAATTATACAATGTTCATTTGCAAACAGTTCAACGAAGTAGAGGTGGCAAAGAGAAGATGAACAAAGAAAAAAGTCAAAGATGCTTCAACTGTTTAAACAAGCGTCATCAGATAAATGAATGCACATCCAACTGCAGCTTCCAGCGATATAGAAAAGGCATAATTTACTCCTGCACGTTGAAGAAAGAGAACCAGAACATAAGGTCGATCGAATTTAAATCTCACCAACTACATCAAAAACGTTGCCATATTGCTCACGAATGGTAGTGAATTGCCCAATTATTCGATTCTTCTAAGTGGTCTAATTACAGATTTTGCTGGAAATACCGCTTTGTGATGTGCTCTTTTGGACTCAGGTTATCAGTCAATTTTTACATTCGAGCATAAGCAGATTAGGATTAAAAAGAAAAAATGCAAGAGTGTAAGTTGCAATTCATCACGATGTTCTTAAAAATTTCAGGTATAATAAAAAACTGAGAGTAGTTTTCGACGGACCCACCAAATCTTCAAATGATGTATATCTCTTCAAGATATCGATAATTCATATTTCATTATATGGTGCAGTGGTAAAGATGTCGTGTTTGTGTCGATGAGCTTCCGGGGTTGATTCCTAACCAAATAGTGATTTTTTAACACCTTATTGCGATTGGAGATGACATAATATGACCCTTTGTTGGAGTGCAGATGCAGACTAGCCCTATACAGGCTGGCTATATAGCAATGCAATGTGCTGCAGATTTTTAATTTAAATCGGACCTGCATTAGAGTGTCTTTGATTTGGCTGGTGACCGTATAAAGTAGGAGGTTAAGTTAGACAGCATAAATTTGCACTAATAAGTGACATTGAATAGTTGCCCTGTGACAAATATATGTTAAAAATGACAATCGTCATCAGCCTAAAATACTACCGGGTGATGAATCATGTAGCTTGCTATAAAGATACCAGAATTTCTTTTACCTAACTTTGACGGCTAATTTTTCGTGATCTGTTTGATGGAGGTCGAATCTTTTGTCGTGCTATATTCGCAGAAATTTGATTTTTGCTCTACTTTATAGAATGTCTTGTGAAATTAAAAATTGCAGTGCTGACTCCATCAATTCCTGTCAAATTTAATACAAGTAAAATTCTAAAAAAATTTCAATTAACTCCTATACTTCGATGCTAGAATAAAGTAGGAGGTTAATTCATGAAAACATTTCAAGAAGGCAAGCAAGAGGAGCCCAAGACATGCTTCAGGTTATCAATAATGGTAGTCAAGAACGAGTTCTTTGCTTTTCTAGCTAACCAAGCGGTTGGCATTCCCATTGTACCGCGCATGGCCAAACGGACTGTGGTGGGAAAATACTCGAATAATGAGGACTGTATTTTGGTGAGAATCGCTCATCAGGCCTCTCGGAAGAGAAGGCAAATAAAACAATAAGGACTAAAGGAATCGCGAAGAAGGAGACTGCACACTCTTCTCCTCAGACTAACTTAATCAAGTGAAGATGTTCTTATCTAAATATGACCTTCATTTCGGAAATTATTTCGGAGCCCAAAGCCTGCAATCGATCCTTTAACTCTCACCACGATAAAACCTAGATAAAAACGGAAAGCAACGGTGGTCCAAAGTTTCTTGAGAACTAACGAGGTTAAGAACTGGGACTCATATACCGAAGATCTTAGAGGTATAAGAAAGAGGAAGAGACTTCTTGTCTTAGGCAGATTCTCTCCACCAATCCAACTAGTATAAGTCATTTAATTAAAGCTGGCGGGTTGAAACTTCTCATTCTCTCTTTTCATGCAACTTCGACGACTCGATGGAGTTTAGAATGTAAAAAGTATTATATTTGTGTATATAGTGTGGCTTGGATCAGATTAAGTAATTGGGTTTTTTCTTAACATGCGTACTGTAAAGGAAAATCTGAGAACACAACTGTGCACGGTCTCGATTAAGTTGTTTAGTCATATGCTGGTATAAGCAGGACTTTCAACTCATCCTGTCTCCCCTTCTGGAACATAGTGATTATAATAGATAACTTTCCTACAAATCAATAACCCAGTGTACCTCCGGGGCTGTTACACTGGCAATATACCCGTTTTTATCATCTAGCAACACTGAATACACCAGCATTATGCTTTGAAGAAGTTTTTCAATTTTGGACATCGAAGCTGACTTTACCGGACCATGGGCGTTCTGTGATACATTGAACATGACTATTTCTAGTCGTCTACCAGGCTACTGAATCGTGTACCTACCTAAATTGATACCTAGTGAGAAAGTTTTGACTTCGTTGAGGTCTAATGTACAACCTACAGATTATGTTGCGACACATATGTGATCCGTCAAACGGCTGGAAGTAGTTTATCTGTTGTTAAAGGTGGCGTTGGATTACCGTGTGCATTTCAAAATTCAGAACATCTGGATCCCTGGATATTTAGGCTTCAAGAGAAATTGCAGAGCAACTTAAACCAGATAAGACAGTTGTAGGAAGGCCTATTACTGGCACTGAAGAAAAGGGCAGAAGCCCTGGCATTATAAAAGTGAACCAAGGAGGAGACACAGGGTTCACTTTCTATGCTCATATCCTGATTTGGCACAAAGAAGTATTAGAAACCTGTGTAAATATGTAATAGAGAAGCTTTCAGATATTGCGGATATTATCCTAGATCAGGATGCTGGCAATAAAAGTATAAGGGAAGTAAGATCATGTGGTATCTCAATGAACCGATATCTTTCTTGTTGTGTTGATATCAACCGATAATCATATTTAATGAACAAACCTATATTACAACAGTAACTCCCATACCTAACTGACCTATATAAACACACAATATGTTTCGAACCAATATAAAATTATATCCAGGTGCCTTATATATACACGATATCTGTAACTAAACCGAATTAATTATAAACAACCCTATGACCTCTACAATCAACATCCATGATGATAATCCAGACAATAACATCCCTTTATATAGTACATACATTTTTTATGTTACACGTATCTCAAATAACATTATTACATAATATATATATGAGATAAAAAAAATTGGAAAAAAAAAATTTTGGAAAATTACGAGATTATCGTCAGTTGTCATCACACTTTTCATCAATACGTATATGTCCACACCAATACGAAATTGATCGATCTAATTTTCAGTAATACAAAATTTCGAAATTTGCATACATAAACATATTTTTTTTATGAAATATGTAATCCATAATTTTTTTGTTAAGACTTTCTATTCAATTCGCATGTATGTTGTTCATAGTTTACCATACCCAACTATATCTACTTGTTGTGAGAGCGCGCGCGTTTTAATTTTTTTTTCGTTTTTTTTTGTTTTTGTAATTTGTGGGGTGGATAATATTCTGTGATACAATTTTTCAGTTATAATTTGTATTTAGCACATAATCAAAGGTTCGTCAATATTATTGCATAAAACGCGCCGCGTAAATTATTTATCTTAATTTGTGGAAATTCGCAAAAAAAAAATTTTTTCACCATTTTTGTTTTGTTCTGCAAAACTATTTGTTGTAATGTGAAACTTGAAGAAAAAAAAAAATTCTAAGTATAAATCAGTGTACAAGTTTATGTATATGTAGTTTAAATTATTTAATTTTTTTTATTAATATTCTTAGAATTGAATAATTATAAAAGTGCAATGTTTATGTAACAAAAAAAAAAAATTTTTTTCTTCGTTTGATAAGAAAATAGCAACAAATTGTGTGAGATGCTGATTTATTTTTTTTTTGATATTTAGTTTTGTGTTCGTTGCATAATTTATTTTAAAGTGATAAATGAATTTAATTTAAATAAATAAACAAAAATTATAAATAAAATGAATGTGCATAACAATTATATGAAGCAGATAAAATGTGAAGTGGTTAATTCGTTCGCGAGCTAAACAATTTACATATTGTGTGAGTATATATGTGTACATGTTTGTAATATTGTTCTTGGAATTTCGATTTATTGATTTGTGGTAAAAATTATGGTTATGTGCAGCCTGTGTTTTACTATATATATGCCATACGCAGCTGGGTTCCCAGAATCCAAAATATATTTTCGTTCGCTTATTCATATATATAGCTGCGGCCAGTAAAATTTCTGAAAATTTAGTGGACTAGATAAGGGTATCTAATTTTGGGTAAAATCATTCCAAAATTTTCTATATCGACGGCATAAATATTTCTGATTTGTTTTCCCATTTCTAATTTGGGACCTCCTAGACTGAACCATCGCACTGTCGAGTATCTTGATGCGATATTTACTTGCCTTAGATCTAATAATTTCGATTTCGTTATGATACTGAAATAAATTCGATTTTGCATGATGATGCTGCAACTGTGCCTTGCTTGTTACACGACCAAGTTATGGTCCAGCCGTTGAAATATATTATACGACCACTGTTTGATTTACAGTCGATTTTGTTATCGCTTCATGTTGCATCTGCATATCTAAACAATGATTCGCTCGATTTGATGTTGCTCATTTTAAGTCTCAGTTGTTATGCTTTTAAATATTTCACTACACGCTTGAGTTGATTCCAATCTTTTATACTCGGCTATGAGACCTTTCGAGACGAAATACGAACACTAGCCAAAATAGCAGGTCTTGAATTCACTATGATACAACAACCGTCCAATAAGTGAACTATATTTCTTATTATTTTCCAATGGTTGTGTCTGAGTCTGATTTCGAATACAAACATGGATCGTTATAGCTCTGTTGAAATTAAGCTCCGATGAGTAATTTGTAAAGTTCGGAATTCCATGATTCTTCTATGGCCTGTTTCAGATTATAAATGCTTCTCTTCAGCAAGCATACCTTTGAACTATCTTCGTCAACATCGCGAGACTGCTTCATGTTGATAGTTTCCTTTAATTTTCAATTAAGAAATGCCGTCTTAGCGCCGAAGTAATGCACAAACATTTTACTTTTTGCGATTTTTTTGCGTGATATTCGTTGATATGATTATCACACGATTTCGAAGGAAATTTACAATTGCAATGACCTCACCCCAAACCATTTGATAACTTCGCGTCGATGACGTTTTCCCCTGGGGATCACTGTACGCGTAGGTCTGCAAACATCCGTATGCAGAAAATCCAGTACTGCCGATGACTCTGTCGCTGATCTCTTTGGAAACGGTAGCCGTGTCATTTTTCCCTTCATGCATACATCGCAAATTACCATAATTTTGCATTCAATAACGATCCGGTAGTTGAACCTTCTGATGTCATTTGCCGAATCGCTGCTTGATCACGATATCCCATTTTTCGATTCCATTTGTCATTGTGTGGTAACACCGCGATAAACTAAATCTGGTTGACGCAACACATACAATTCACCTGATTTTGCAAATTCTATCGTTGAAGCCTTTAAGACCATTTTTCTCCAACCGTCTAACAGAAATTAAATTCCCAACCAATTTTGGCGCATACAAAACATTGGTTGCTTTTGCTTTACGAATGTATCCACTTTTGTGTTAAAATGTAAAAATTCCACTATCTATTTCATGAAAATTCACCGATACACCCTTTGCCAGCTCGACTGAACTTTTATATGTTTCATCAATTTCAGTAAAACAACTTTATTGCTGACAAGATATTTCGCTCTGAGTCGATGATCAGTAACTTCTTTTGTTTGTTACCAATCAAATACAAAAAATCCAAATCTTAAATCTTATTCAGCTTATCAGTCGATTAGCCATAAGTGTTTTTTTTGTGTTACCGCTATTCCTTTTTGCAAGCCATTCCTTGTACTTTGGGAAAAAAACAAACACCAACTTTTGCTACAGTCTTCATAACTGAATCACTTGAAGTTCTATCTCTTTGTTCATGGTTTCATTACGCGTTCCAAGTCCAGAAATCATTGTATCATAAGTTTCTGGCAAATTACCTAATAAAAATATGCCTTGTTAGCAACCGTACTCTTCTCATGGTAATTTTTTATCGCGTCCCATGTTGTCCTTGCTGTATCTGCCGTATGAATGTGTGTTAATGAATCATCTTCAATATACAAATCGATTGTCCCTCTCGCTTCATAATCATTTCCCATCATTTCCTTTGTGTTGGTTATTTCACTAAATGTTTAGCCGCGAGTTGCAATTGAAAAAAAAATTATTATCCAAAGGGTCTTAGTGTACGTTTCCACCAAAAATTTGGTTATTTTTTTTACATCGCACCTCACACGGATAGTATGTATAAAAAAACCTTCTAAAAAAAACATTTACAATAAATTTTTATGAAAAAAACCAACGTTAAAATTCAAATATTTAAATTTATGATTCTAATACATAAAATTTCAATACACATACATAAAAAAATTAAATATTTCCCTTTGTAAAAAAAAACAACCGATTTTTTGGTCGAAATCAAGAGCTAGAATTTCTAAGACTGTGTCCGAAATCCATGATAAATATATGTGAATAAAATTTTTGACATATATTTGAAAAATATTCCCCTACATTCTCAATTTTTTTATTACGCTGTCCGAAAAGTATAAAAATGTTTGAAATATTTCCCCTCCTTATATGTTTTGAAATTTACATTTTGTGAGGTATAAAATTTATGAATGAACATTAGTCTAGGTTTGGACTGAAAAGTTCCTTGTTATTTTTAAGGCATTGCCACATGTACACTTGCACGACCGACAAAACTACAAATTCAACTTCAAACTAAATTATTCTATGTTCATTATTAAAATTAATAAAAATTAGTTTAGATTTACAAAACCTATTTAATTAATTAAAAATTTTATCAATATTATTATAATTTCATTCAAAATTATGCATTTTAATGTTTCGTCAGCCGAAAATATAAAATTCGATGGACAAAATCTAAAATGGTATAATTTTTATCGGTTTACGAACTTATTTTTGCCGAGAAGTTCAAATGATATAATTTTTTTTCGGGTTCCGAACGCATCAAAACGGAACGTTTTTTTTATCGGGTATAACATAACCTCACTTCGATGTGATTTTAGCTTGGATTTTGTTTTTTATGTGTATGTAATTTTTAAATATTAATATACATTATTTTAATTATATCTATTTTTAATTACATACTATATAAAATAAATATTTGAGGAATAATTTTAGATCAAATTAATAATTAAGGTCGAAACGCAACCTTGGCTAATTAAATTCTTTTACTTTAAAGTCAAGTGTCACTTTTTATTATTTTTATTTTACTGTGGCGTTTTTTTGTCGACCGTCATTTTCGGTTTACATGTAGAACCAAAATCGACAGTCCGACCGAATGGTCCGGTTTTGTATCTTCATGTGGCAATGCCTTTACAAAAGGAAATTTTTGTATGTATGTGTATTGACATTAAAAATTTAAATATTTGAATGTAGTCAAATTTTGACGTTAATTTTTATTCATAAAAATTGATTGGAAATGGTTGCAAATCTAAAATGTTTAAAGTTTAATAAAAAATAAATGGTGGTTTAGTGTTAAAAAGAAATATATCATTTTTATTTAAATTTTAATCGCAACAAAAATACATGATAATGACATTTTTCAAATAAATAAAGGGTTGTCCATAAAATTTCCTAGAGGAAATTTTATATTTTAGTACCAATGTAAAAATAACAATCAAAAAAGATCTAGCTATTAGTACAAATCGGTTGTATTTTCTACAAATCTGTTGTATTTTTTTTTGCATGTGTACGTTACACATTTTTTTTGTGAATGCGGATATAGCTAGCCGTGTGCGTAATAATAAAAACTTACATAAAATTGTGTGCATTGTTTATTGAAATTGTCATGGCAACGAAAAAGGTCAAATATTTGTTGTATGGTTTTTGAACGGTACTTTTACAAAACCAAGTAGTGAATTTTATATGTTTTATTGTACATCCGAGTGTGCTACGCGATGAGTTTATAAATATGTATCATGGGCTTCGGACACATTTAAGGGACGTATACGTAGATGTATTGTCCTGGTCAAATTTCTGATTAGCAGTTGGGACAAGTTTATAAAATGAGGCAAGTTTAAAACAAATTTACAATTACCAAATATCCTATATGCCAATGCTAGCTATAAGGCATATACGGTTTTGTTATTTAGAGCCGCACTAAAAACCATTACATTGCTTTGACTAGAGAATTATGTGCCGCGCTATTACTCGTACAAACAATGCATACAATTTAATCTGATTCCTAATGATTCCTTCGTGGATAAGGCGTCATTCATAAAAAAGCTGGCAAATTATTGATTTATTGAAAAATGTTTATGCAATCTGCGCTAATTTAATTTTAGATGCTGAGGTTTTCCTCAGCTAGTAGTTTAAACCATGACTACTCGTAAAGGTTGATCACGACCTTGATGCACTTTTATCACTTTCCCAAGTATCCATATGGACATGGTGGTAAGTTATTATCTTTCATTATCACAATATCGCCTACTTTGATATTGTTTTCTGCGGTTTGTTCCATTTTCATATGCCTTCAAATTAAGGTCCAGCTGAGGAATTAAGTGCCACGTCCAGAAATGGCGTTAGTCCCTTTAATTTAATTAGTTTCTGGTCATACTTTCCGGACTGTTTCGCATTGAGTTCTACGGAAAATGCCTTTTCTTGGACCCACTACAAATATTGAGTAGCGGCCTACTTCTATACTTTTCTATACTTTTCACGAACCCTTCTATTTTCGGCGTCTTTGTCTTGTTTCGCAGATGTAATTTCAATGCAACTGCCCTTTCCTTTTCATATACCGTCTTGATGTTTCTAACGTATTCTTATCTTGGTATATTGTCACCTCTCTAACATTGTGGGTCATGCCACCGTAACTCGTGGCCCACTAATTGAAAAGGGTATATTCCTCTGCTTGCTAAATCTGTAGGTTTAACCTTACTTTACAATTAGACCAGTCGTGGAATGATATGCGGTATTTGTACCATACGGTTACCTATATATGTAATACTTCCATTTTTTAAGATGATCTGACAGCCATGCTAGAACTGTTATAGAATTGGTTCGCGCGTACATTTTTGAAGTAGGCAATGTTTCTGTTTTCTTTATTAGCTTGAGATGTTTTGCTAGTAGTAGTGCTTCATAGAGTTCGGTTTAACGACATTTGCCGCATTGGTGCCACTTGCATATGTACCATAGATACCTCTTTACGTCGAATGTATAGACTATGGCAGCGAACGCCAATCACTTGCATCTGACAAACATTGAAGTTCTAATCCTGCTCGGCGGCCACTGTACGTACGAACCTCGGTATTTGAATACTCGTCAGCATCGTGCACTTATCTCGCCATCTTTCCCACTTGTTTGCTGTTTCTGTGGGAAGCTTATTGTCCCATCTAAGCTTTGTTAACCAAAGCTTTTGGAACAAAATTTTAATAGCTATTACCACTGGAGCCATCTATCTCATTGGATCATAAATTCTAGATGATTCTGCCAGCATAGTATAAGTTTGGTAGTTTCAATTTGCTTTGTTAACGTCGTATGGAAAGAAAATGTATCTGTTTTCGTACACCAATAAATGCTAAGAACTTTAGAGTTCTCCCCTGCTAAAAGGTCATCCACATAAAAACTGATATTTGCAATTTCTGGGTAAAAAGATTTAGCTTTATGTACGACTTGGTGTAGAGTATACCTATGGCTAGAAATGGAGCTGACGATACACCATAAGCTACGGTGTTTAATTTATATTTCCGAGTAGCCATGTCTGTTTCTTTTTTCACAATATTTATTGATATTTTCAATCTTCTGGAGCTATGAGTACCTGGCGGTACATCTTTTCAATGTCTGCTGTAAATGCACTGGAAAGAAAGAAAAAAGCATAGATCAGCACCTCAATTTGGGTTTTGAGAAACTGAAAGAATTGAGCAGGCGTTGTGACGTAGTCCCCTGTAGCATTTGAAAAGGTTTGATACCGTGGTTTGAAATTTTAGCTCCAACGAGATATGCCAAAACAATATTTTGAATTGTTTAAGTCTGACACCCATGATCGTTACTTCCAGGTGAGACAGGAAGAGGAATACTAAATAAACATATTGGCAGGGGTTACACAAGGTAATTCCAAACAAAGTAGAAGCTAGACAGTTATTATGATTACTGATGCTAGTTTTGTTAAGTCAACAAACACAAATCATTTACAAGCTTGCACATTTAATTATCGAATGTTTTAAAAACCTTATAACTTTACCATAAATTTCCACCTACAGCACAATAAATAACATTGACAAAGTTTCCCACACTTTTAAAGAAGTTGGCAATTTTTTTGTCGCGATAAATTTAAAAAAAAAATGTTTTTAATGCATAAACGATTTCCTTCCGTTAAAAGGTGCACAGTAGGTTCATTGCTAAGTAAATACGGTAATTTGAAGTCAAGTTAAAAATGTAAGCTATGCACATTGTTTAAATCGCATTGACGTCACATACCCAAAAAAAAACGATTATGTTTACGAATGAGACCCTCGTAATATTCGTAAGACGAATTATGACGTATGCAATCATAAATATGCCAAAACGAAATATAGGAGGTGTGTATTATAATTTATGTAATATATTGAATTATGCTAATAGCGATTATTTTAATCGTGTTGATGATATAATTATTGTAGTATGGACTATTCGTTTTGATCGTAAATTTTTTTTTTATTATCAATACTAGCTGCGCGGTATCATGTTACATTTCAATGATGTAGTCGCGAATTTACATAAGTGGATATTAAAAGCCATAGCATAAATTATATTATACTTAACAAAAACAAAAACCTAAACTGTAATTAATATTTTGAAATAATAGATTTGTAATTTATGTATTGAATGTACTTTTTATAGTGTCCGCAGTAGTACAGACGGCGGTGTAAATTATTTTTTAAAAAAATCTGTGCCACTACACACATGAAACGATCGTTAATTTGCACAGCGCAGTACGTCTTTCAATTATATCCGTCTGCATTTAAAACATATATTGTATGTGCTATCAAAAAATTGGCTACATTTAAATAATATTTTAGAAAATTTAGTGGCGATATTATTTTACAAATTTTTATTAGACTCGTCATGTATTTACGAGTGTACGTATATCAAATTTGCATGCTTGCACTTATTTCACATGATATTGTCCGTATATCAAAAGCGTGAGAGTTATGTTATCGAAAAATATGTTTCAGTGTTTTGACTTAACAACACAAAATGTTAGATTAGCATGGTTTAAATTTCATAATAAAAATGGTATTTAAAGGCTATTGTTTTCTCGTGCCGGATTATTTGATTAGGTCGTGGTTCTAGATCAGATAATCGCATTGGCTTCAGTAGGAACTAATCTTATCAAAATCGGATCAAAACCCTTTATAGTTTTATTGCAAAATTTATGCATTATTTGTAATACTGTGGGCTAACCCCATGCCTTATGGTTATGCTCAAAAATGATTTATGGAAAAGGACGAATAATTTTCTGTAGTTTGTGAGATCATTCTCGGAAGTCTCTAATGTCGGCAAAACACATTTCATGAATTTTCGTTCTAGGCAATTCAAATCAGACCAAGATTAATTGACATTTCAGGAATCTTCAGACATTAACAAATAATCAGGAGCATAACTAAACGTTAACTCTGCTGAGACCTGGGACAAGGTTAAGCAGCTAGTAGTGACATCTATAATAAAAAAGCAACAAAGTCCAATTTCGCAAGGAACAACCAAGGCGTAACGTAAGAAAAGTGGTGTTTCGGATGATGTTGTAAGAGGGTTAAAAGGCCTTAGGTGGTGAAGCAGAGTTACGAGACCCTGGACTCATTTACATATTACTGACAAAAAACACATGCTACTGACGAGAAACCAAGACAATCGTATAGGCGCAACAAATTGATGATCAAACAACGCATTGGTGAGTTGTGATGTTATTTCAAAACTCCAAAACAGAGTTTCTAAACGAGTATGTAAAAACCGGGCACATGGAAAAAGAACTTGGCAAGAACAAATTGAAATTTTCAACGTATTCATTCCAACGTATGGAAAATCGTTAAATAACGTTTTATTAAACGGCCTAAACATCCAACCTACGTTATGAGAAATTTTATAAGTCAGCTTTAGTCTCTTGAGAAACAGTCTTTCGAAAATTTTTGATGTGTTGTTAGTAAAGAGATTGTTTAGCGGCTTAATAGGCTTTTTCTTACAATATATTTGTTAATGGTAATATCAGAAAGGTAGATGTGGCAATATATGATAAGAACTGAAGATCAGTTTTATTTGCAAATATTTTACCTTTACCTTTCAAACTTTTAATGCCCTTGACATTACCATTTCCTTGAGCTCAATTTGGATTCTCGCTGATGCAGTGCATGTAAAACTACATTAAGTATAGTATCCGATGACTTTGTGAATTATGCAAACTGTAATCTACGAGCTAACCCACAATTTCAAAAGAATGTTCCAAAAGGCAAATTAGATCTTCTTCGATCTTTTTTAGACTTTGATCTTCTTTTATGTTGAATAGAATGCTACTCGAGGTTCGTACGAGTAACAGCTTTTCAATGTTCTCGAAGCTGTATTATAAAGCAAAATAATCCAATGTATTGAAAAACGTGTTCAACATGCTTTAATTAAAGTTAAAAAAAAATATCTGGCTCTATACTTACGTTTTCGGCACAGATAACTATAACAGATGAACATCTTATATAGCTCAAATTTACACAATTAAATTCATACTACGCAAATTACTGCAATCCACATCTTACTAAACAAAAAATAGATGTACATATAAAAACTAATATTTTCGTCCTTTTCTTTTTTTTTGCAGACGAATATTTTATTTTATAAAAAATAAAACAAAAATTTTCATATTTTCGTATACTATTTCGTTTGGTTTTTGTTTTATATTTTTATATAATCAAATAGATGTGCGCAAAAAAAGAAAAGGATGATAATATGCGTTTTTATATGTACATCTATTTTTCGTTTGGTTAGATTTTGATTGCATTAATTTACGTAGCATGAATTTATTTGTGAGTCATACAAGATGTTCATCTGGTATAGTTATCTATGATTTCGGTTTAAATTATAAAGCCGAACAAAGTGCTCGAATTTTTAGAAAACTTTTTATCTGTGTTCATAACTTTGGTTGAATATTTTAGGATTTACATCCGTATTTTTTACAAAGAAACAAAAATAAAGAGACAAAAAGCATGGATGGAGAATCCTAGAATAGAATGCAGCTTTACTTCTAATGTAATGGTAGCAACATACGTAAATAAAAGCACTCGGTTTGATTTGGGTGGATATTATAGACTCTCCCGAGAATCGGATTTTTTTTTAACGACCGTTCACATACTTTCGTATTTCATCTTTGTCATTTTGGATGCAGAACGTAGCTTGACCCGAACCCTTATTTATGTATTTGCAGATATATTTGATTATCTGCACGGAGTGACAGTATAACAACATTTTTATGAGCTAATGTGGAACTACACATCCGTTGTCTACTGTCCCCGTTTTTCTACGTACTCTAAGTGTAGTAGTTTGTCCTCCTTCTCGAGAAGCACTTATCCTGTGTTTGTCTGTGAGATAACCATCATCATCACTTTGTATTTTGGAAATAAATTGTCGGGATACTTTTTGCAACAGTTGCCGTTTACCTTGTATTGGCGTATTATTTGAGAGAAGTGGTCATTGATCAGCGTTCGAAACAAAATAAGCTTGTATAAACTATGGATTGTTATCAACAGTTAAGGGCAAACTTCCAATTTAATGGTCGATTTGTCCATACTTTAAAAGTAGACATAAAATTACCTTCTCTTTCTTATTTACTTTCAAAGGAAGTAATTTGAAACAGAGTATTATACCCTGTGTTGTCATGAAAATGTTTGAAAAGTAGTCTAATCCCAGAATTAGACTCCTATTAGATTAGTTATGGTGGTTCATCGAGTTCTGGAAGTACTACTTTAAAGTCGATTCGCATTGTCTATTGACAGTATATTGAGTTTAGTTTTTCTGCAAACGTAATTCTCGCTCAATTATTATTACTTCAATAATAATCAAGACGAGGAGTTGTTAATTTTCGGAATATGGATTATTTTAGCAGATTTATAGGCATCAAATTTAATAGGAATGTAATTAAGTTCAATACTCTCACCGTTAATCGAGTTGAGAGCTTTTTCCAGTGTGATAAGGTCAATGCATTTAAAAAGTAATTCTGAATTGCACTCGTTATTATAACATGAAGATTCCAGGTTTTTGACATCTTGAGCAGTATTAAGAAAATTGTTTGAAAATAAACCAGAGAATCAGCTGAAAATGTGCAGTTCTGATTTAAAGATTTGCTATTACATCTGATTTTATTAATTGAAGATGCCAGTAGCGCTCATTCATTGAGTTGATGATTAGCATCATTAATATAAAACATCCCAGGACACTATGATAAAACACTATGATAAATTTTGAGGCCATCATTATTTAAAAAAGTTATGGTTTTTAGTGATCACTAGATCAAGCATAGATATCGAATTATCATAAAAGTTATCATAAAAGTAAACAATTCTAAATAATATGCGTTTAATAAATCAGATAACTTTTAAAAATGTTTAAAAAAAAGAAACAAATACCTCATCTGATGTAACTACACTAGCAAATTACTCTTCAGTAATTTCAGTTGCTCAATTTGTATCTGAAGTAAATTTAACAGTGTCTTTTACATAATTTAGTTTAGTTATAGATTTTAGCTAAATTATACCAATCGAATGCGCCTATACACTTGAGCAATTTTTTCATGGCAATTTGATTTTGTTTTCATGAATTGAAAATATCATTCTATAAATCTTTTACAGAGCAATCTAGTAGTCATCACAATATTTTGTGTTTTGCCAATTTAACAGTGTATCGTCGTCTGTTTATAGTGAAAGTTTATAAACTTTGATATCGACATCTTCATTTTTCGGTTTGTTTCTCGGCTTGAGTTGACTATTTTTTTTAAGACGTCGTGTTTTCTTTTTTGCACTTTAACAATTTTATGATGTTGTATCTAATGTTGAATGTAAATCGTGCATTACCATATTTTATTTTGTGGTTTTTAAAATATATCGATTATTTCATTATTATAACAGATGTAATATAGGCTTTTGGTTTTCCATGTTTTAGATTTATGGGGCATACATTTGACAGTTTCGATTTGCTATCATTGATTTGCAGTGTTTTCCATATTTTCGATTTATGGCAAGAATTTGACAGCATCGATCGCTTAATAATTAAGCATTTCCTTGGTTTTTATAAGACCTTACGATTTATTATGTTAAAATGTTAACAGGATAATCATAATTTTGAAAAACTGATTCATATTATAGAGCCTTTTTGTTGACAAGTGTATTCTGGTAATTTAATATGAAATATTTCAAAAAAACATATTTTTATTGATAAAGTCGCGACGCGACCATTACATCAAACCTATAATAAGTTTTTAAAATTAGCAAAAATTAGCAAAAAAATTTAATCTAAACATTCGAGTTTTTAACGATATTTTGGATTATCAATTTTGATAATTCAGCAACTTAAAATTTAATATATTTTGATTATATAATCGTTTTAATTATATATATATGTATGTTACTATAAAAGCATAGTTTTGCATAAATTTGAAACTTAATCTATCCATTTTACGAGCGCAAATAGAATTATTTTTCTATATATCGTGTTTATCGGAATCCAGATTAATAAAAACAGAACGAAATAATCTTAGAGTGATACAAATTTATATATGCGAGTGTATATCATTCAAAACTCGTCCTGCGGATTGATTAAATTTAACGATCAAATGATAAGTTAACACCGAAATTTTGGAAATAAGATTTACGATGTCGACTGGTTTAGCTAAGCTAAGTATAATTTATGAAACATTGATTTTAGATTTTATGATGGTTATCGTTTATCGACCGGCTAAACTTAATTTTTTGGATTTATATATGTAGTTTGTTTGGGTCCGAAAAGTTGTTACCACAGTAAAATATAATCGGTGAATAAATAATATCTAAATTGGCTTAGTTTAAGAAAATAGTTGAAGAAGTAGTAACCATCTTTAGGGCATATGTTATACGGAAAATTGACCATCAGGCACAAAACTACCGGAACTCGGAAATCTTGCTAATGCCAACTTTAGAGATGGTTTGGTATCGATTCTATAAAAATTGGAACCTATCATTTCCGGTAAATCGGAAATTTCTAAAACCTAAAGTGATTTAAAATGGGTCAATTTGGAATGTTGTTAATATGTTTGATCATATTGGTCCTTAAGTGGTTCGTATTGACCACGATGTGACATGTGTATCGCCTTTCGACACATCGAAGGCAATTTTATAATTGTATCCATTTAGTTGGTAATTTTATTAAATTTTGAACTAATTCAATTATAGATTCAACAGTACCTCGTTTTTAGGATACTCGTACTGCTGACTGCGTACTTAACCACACTTTTATTGGTTGAGAAAGTAATATCAGATTAAATTTAAATCTCTGCCCTTTGTTTACGACAAAATACCGATACTTTATGGCTTCTTTAACTGGTACTAAAATCACTTTGATTAGAGGACGATTATATTCGTTGTTTGCTGTTTTAACTGTAACATTTGCACGAAGGTAACAATTTTCTTTGATCGCCAATTTTGTTCGTTGATGCAGATATTTCATGCTCGACAAGTTCCAAAATGTAATTGTTCGTTGTAGGATTATGCTTCTCATCTTTGATAGATTAATTGGAAAATTTACTTCGTACGGTTCTGGTAGTTTGGTTATGGGTTTACGAATCATATGATTCATCACTTGCATAATAATGTGGTCAGCTTTTCATACGTAAAATGTATGTTTTCCGTTGCCTGCAACAAGTGAGTCTTTACTGATTTTACCAATTTCGTTAATAAAATCATTTGCAGATGTTAATTTTTTGAATTTTATGTAGGTGACGATTTGTAGTTTGGTACATTTGTCGCAGTTTTATGTCAGCTCCCATGAAATTGAACCTCGTACTTTAGGACTTAAGGGAGTTGTCCCATCAGCTGTAATGGTGAATGAACTTTATTCCTCGCGTATGTTACACAACGTCTCACAATTTGGTTTGCTTTACTTCTATACCATTAATGATACAGAATTTTTGCCTTAAAATAAGAACGACCAGTACCCCGATTTTGTTCGTTTTTTTGTAATTTTCATGCGTACGAATTATTAAACCGGAACGTATTAATATTGGTGTTTGTGTTCGTGGTATTCTACATGCGCAGTGTATTTGCGCATGTTGTTTACATTTTTTTGTTGATGAATGATGACATTTCGAAACTTGATTTTGTGATTTGATTCTTCATTTTGAAACTTAAAATTGTGAACACTTACCATTTTGAAACATAAATTTTATTCTCTGTTCGATTTTCGATCAAAATAGTTTATAGTTCCGTCTATAATATTTCTTACAAAAATACAAAACGACATTTGATTTTTGATTTTATATGTATAAGCCATCTATCGTCACATCGAAAGGTTGGGAGATAATACTCATGCGGTAACCGATTTCAACCGTTTCGACATTTAGGCTTTATTGAAACAACATTTAGGCGTAATTTACATGAGAATTAAACTGACACATTAAAATAAAATTGGACCACACAATAATAATTGTGTATATTATACACTGTATACGTACACTAAATTTTCAATTCTCTTACGTTAGAATGAATAAAAAAACAAACAAAATCGGGGTACTGGATGGATTAATTTTGGAGTGACTAAATTCGACAATTATTTTGCTGAGGATGGATTTCTTGTGTAAAATAATGAAATATTTTGTAACAAATGTGCAACTCGCTCTATCCAGAAATCTGACTGATTTAAATATTTCAGAATACTCTGTTTTTCTAATTTCAACCGCCAGATGTCTTTTTCGAAATCATCTTCCTGAACAAATTGGGTAATGACGCCTTCCGCATGTTAAAGTTCAGCTGAATTCAATTAGATTTTTAGGAGACTAATGACAGTATCTTACTCTCGATTAGTTCTTGCTTCCACTCTTATTAATTTTGTTAAGAGGATTGTTTCAATTCTGCGTGGAGAGTAGTGATATATTTCTTCCGAATTTCTATAGTAACCGCGGCATTGGTAGTGAAAAGTTATTTTTCCTTTGGTAACATTGATTATCGCTTAGTCTTGACCTGTGACCATTTTTCTCTTAGGCAAAGCGTACAAATTTGTGATGTTCTATTACCAATGAATGGTGTCTACTTGCTGGGATGGTCGTGAAGCTCAACTAAAAAGGCCATAAAATTAGGACTTATCTGCAATCCAATCTGTTTTTCAAGAAAATGGAATTTCGTCATGAAAATAAAATTATTATAAAAATGCTACTAGTCTTTCGACTTGGATGCACTCGGCAAAGTTAATTATCAAAGTGAAACATCATTGATTTGTTCATTATGAGAATCAGACATATATACATTGAAGAATATGTAGTAGGTCATCTCTGCGATCACAAGATATTTGAAAGAATTAACGAGCTTTCTTTACCAACGGATAAATTAAAACCCAGCATTATATCCAACAACGAGTTTCAGGTTGCGGTAAATTCACATGGGTTCTAAATTCCTAGTAGGATCTAGTCCAGGATAGGATCTAGTGCCACTTACTTTAGAATCGTATGAAAATAATTCTAGGAATTTATGCCAGAAATTGAAAAAATTATACTCCAAACAAAAATATCCTAAAATTTTCAAAAATTCAGAAAAAACGTAAATGGTAGCACGGTAGAACTACTTATCCATCTCCTCTGGCATTATAGTTGTTGGGTCCTTTAGATTTGGAATTCTGTGATATTTTTTGAAATATTTTATCTATATCTGTTTACTTTGTAATTTTATCAAATTTTAAACTTAATCCAATTTTCGGTTTAACAATAGCTCGTTTAGGTATGTAAGGAGGTCGTATATTCAATTACTTTAGATTTTATAGAATAAATGTGAACTTCTTAAATTTTGCATTTCGTCGACAGAAGTCTTTTTAACCGATAAGATTAGTGAAATATCCAAATATGCTAATTTGGCTGTTTCTGACATAGTTAGCTGAATAGTAGATTAAAAGGTTTGTTTACGTCTGTGAAGAATCTAAAAAAAGTCTGTCGAATGTAAACTTTCATTTCTATACGGCCTTACTGCATTCGCATGGATGCTGACACCCAATACTAAAGTACAGTACTAAAGGAAAATTATCAATACGGTTATGGCCAATTTTCAATCCTGTCTATTCATCAGGAAAATTGGATTTGGCAATAAAACAGCATACAAAAGCCATTTATTTGGAAACGGTATGTTAAAAATTCCAAATACATTTATGGAATCTAATACCCACGATTAACCTTAACATTTTAAATCTCCTTGCGTAGAGTTGTGAACAGACAATCGCATTGGTTTTTGCCAACATTTGAGAAGTGAAATGGTATCTACTTGTTTCTCATGTCTTATCGAGTGTAACTAAATTATGACGATGGCAAATTTATTTGCTATGACCGTTACAAAAAAACATATCAAAAAAGCTGTTTTGGATTTCAAAGCAGTCGATAATCTTATGTATAAGCTATACTTTGTGTTTATGTCGATCGGCTACCAAATTCTTTGATTGAACTCTCTATGGGAGGCCCTGGACACTATGGTTGTCAGTGCCACCCAAGGATCTCTAGGTATGAAATAATTAGCAATAGAACAATGAGGATCGCTAAGTGAATTTGTAGGCCGAAAAGCGCGAATGGTGGAAGGCTCGAGTTTTAAGAGTAAAACTACATCAACGCAGTACTACACCATATCTTTAGACCTAGGTTTTTTGCCATTCGGACCCAGAAATTCAATCTTATGCGACTTACTAAAAGTGCAACATATGTCACAGTAGATAAAAGTTGTTAAATACAATCTGCAGGGATGTAAGAAAGGCCTTAAAGAAAGTAAAAAGGGATCGTTTTCCTAAGGGCTGTTTGCATAAGCTCTTGATATTCGGTGGGGAAACTTTATGGCTCTATCTTTACGAAAGTAGTACAAAGTGTTGATAAGATCCTTTGTCAATGGGTGTGAGAGTTGGACCCTTACCGATGAGAATGAATAAGCGCATAATAAATGACCCCAAAAGTGACGAAAACACTACTTACTAAGTTCTTGTCAACCACGAGATTATACAAATCTGATGAAAATTCCTGATGATGGTTCGCCGGTGTAGTAAAACTGCTTCGGAAATAAGCCGAAAGAATAATGTATGGGTAACGAATCGCCTGCAAAAATCGATTATTATGTTAAAATAAAGTTAACATAATCATTTCTTCAACAATACGGTATAACCTTTATCATGCCGCCAAAATCTTATCGAATTCTAAATCATTCATCATAATTGTGAACATTCACCAATCACCACATATATATAGTAACTTCATGGGAATTACTTGCTACATATATGTTGTGGTAATTTAGTTACGCCAAGTAATTAATTTTTAAATTTTTTTTTTTTATTTATCTTTTGCAGTCGGCGGTGATTTTGATCCGGTCCACAACACAAAAACCTTCAATGAATTCGAAGACAAAACTAAATTAAAAATCCCACTTGAGACAATGAAATTCGTTTTGTGAGAATAAAAATTTTTTTGTTGGTAAATAATCAAATGACAAATTGAATTACATTAAATTTAATAAAAATAAAAATTTGATTGATTAGTGAAATTAAAAAAAAAAAAAAAAAAAAAAAAACTGTGTTGTAACAATAAAATGTTTTTATGAATGAATTATTATAAGTTAATTGAAAGTGATCGACAATTTGTGAACGTATATCTTGAATATGATGATTAATAAAATAAATTTTTTAATTAATTAAAACGATTTGTTTAATTTTAATTTTTATATTTTATTTCGTTAATTATGTTGTACAATGTGTCGTGCTATAATAATTTATCAACAACACTGGATTATTATAAGGTATGTGGATTTTTATTATATCGTATATAGACGTGATCGACCTGTTAATGGCATTCACTAATGACTAATGGGTGATCGCAGTTTAAAACATTTATTGAATAAAAATTCAACAGCATTACTGGCCAAATTAATGTTGATCCTTTACTAGAAAAATCTAGATTTCAGATCTAGGCAAAAATTTGACAGTTTATACGGGCTTTTTTGTTATTTTTGGGTTTAATTTTACCTTTTCGTTTTTACACAGAGTCACTCAACTTTTGATCAACTACAAAACATTCTAACTTACATTTCGGCATCATTTTTATCATGCAAAAATGCTGCTTCAATTTCAGGAAAAAAATCATCCAGTTCAGATGGAAATTAATTCAACATTTGCGATCGTATTAAATCTCAAAAATTAAATTAAAATATTTTAACTTAAATATCAGACATAAGTAACTATGTTGCGATGTTGTTGTATACATAAACTAGGCCATGATCTGATAAATTTTAATAAATTATCATACACTTGGAACGTATATATGATCGTAATCTTAAAAACTAAAAAAATACTATATCATTTGTACATAAAGTAGCAACTATTAACTGCTTAACCTTTTTGACGATGTTGTTGTTGTTATATCTTTCTCGTATATGTGTGTATGCGATCTGATGATCAAACACGCCCCATAATTCATTGAAGAATTTTTCATTCATACCTAATATCGCCGAAGTATATTAAAAGGTATTTAGAATTTTTTTTAAATGTTCAATGACAAATTTATATCCTAACAAGGATGTTTCCTTATATACGAGTTTATATTTTTTTATTTACTGGGTGACTTATTTAATTTGACACATAATTTCCTAAATCGTAATTTAATAATTATTATATTACTTTGTTTCATGAAACCTAATAAATTCTCCTTTATTGCCAAAGAGTTACCGACTTCTGTCATGTTTCCTTTTTGAGCGAACTTATAAGGGTAAATTCGATCACATGGCTATCGTAGCTCACTTTAAGCCTTTTTAATGTGTATACCTTGCGGTTTTCACTTGCAATAAAATACAAGTAGAATTCCCTTTTATAAAACATTAAAACTTCTTTAGCCAATTATTGAAAACAATATTTTACTTCCGTCCACCAACCTTATATGAAATCCAGTCTAAAATCAAAATTCACCATTTTACAGTTCTAATTTCTTACTCCATTAACAGACACTTAGTAAATGTTTTGTAAAGTTAAGTATCACGCTAAAAAATCTAGACTAATTTTAAAACTTTTTTGACTGCATATAGGTTCTAAACTATTTCGGTTTAATATTTAAACTTTAAAAAATCTAGATGAACAAATTTAGAAGATTACAAAATCTCAATATAATGTTAAAAACTAATGCTCAAAAAATTTTACTCTGAGTTATAAACGTTTCAATTTTAAACTAAAAATGTCTATAAGATAGTATCTTTTGGTTCAAAACGAAAACATCTGTATTTAAAATCTAACAGGGTTGATTTAAAATATAAACTAGTTAGTTTGGAATCTGATAAAAGTTTTTTTTTTTTTATTTAAAATAAAAACTCAGTAATATCTTCCTGATCTGATCAGATAGATATTGGTTTTTGTTACCAGCACTCGGTAAAGAGCACTAACATAGATTAAATATCAATTGAACCATCTAGTAGCTGCTTCCACCATTCCACCTCCACTATCGAATTTGGTGTGTTGCCTAATTAACTAAAAAAAAATAAGAAATATAAACATTGTTTACAATGTCTACATTGTAGTTCGATTTATTCAAGCTCATGAGATGAGATTATGTGAATCATATTCGATATACAAATCAAAAAATTCGGTCTGTTGTCAGGCTGCAACGATCAAACTACAAAAATGTCGTTTTTTTTAAATTAAAAAAAAAATATTTTGACAATATTTCCTTAACTAAGTTTCTTAGCTTAAATTTTATCATCTATTATCTAGTAATTGACTTAAATCTATTGACCTAAACTACTTTTTACTACTTAAATGTATTTTTAACTAATTTTATCTACTTAACCTAAATTATTTACATATATGCAATATTGATTTGTAGTGGTTCAACTTAGGTTTTACAAAAATGTCGTTTTTTTATACTTAAAAATATTTAATTGGTTAATATTTACATAAATTTTCTTAGCTTTGTCATCTATAAAGTTTACCCGCCGTGGTGATTAAATACACGACGTGCCAACCATGAGGGCGAACCATCGTCGTGACTTATGGTGTTAATAAAATTATGGTGTTTCATATTAGGTATATATATTTCGTATGATCACATTGTTCTAGTGAATTATAAGATTATATAAAATTTCGTTTAATACACCTTCGATGCGTTCAATTTTTTTATATGGAAAAGTTAACTTACCTCTTATGTTTTTTTTAGTTGCGAACGTTTTTTTTAATTTTAAATTTTAATATTTAAGAGTAAATTTTAGATTTCTTAAACCTTTTATGTTTAAATTTCGTATGACCAAATACAAATCAATTTTTTGTGCTTAAAATCAAACTGTTGCAGTTTTCTTTATTAGTTGCCAAAACAAAAAGGATTTATTTCAAATATTTTTTGGTTTTATTTTAGATCAAAATTTTTTATGTTTAAAATTAATACTTTGTAGTTTTAAATAAGTTTTAAACTTTTTTAAGTTTAAGAATTAGCATTTAATTGTTTTATTATTCTATAACACTTTTGTGGTTTAAAAAAATGTTTTAAAACTAGTCTGGATTTCTTAGCGATTCTTACCATCTTTTAGTTACTACAAGTTTGTGCTACTTCAAGTAAAGTGCCAGAAAACTCGCCAGAAGGATATGTAGGAAATCTCACTCACTTCTATAAAGTTCCAGAGTTAGTGATAACAGTTGTAAATCGTTGAGATAAGTTGGCAACGAGAGATTTTTAAAAGCTTTAGATATATCTATAGGCATACTCCAAGAACGAGTCGTACTCTATTATTTTGACTATTTTCGAGTTGAATTTAAAAAGTTAAATGAAGTGAAGCGAAGTTTCGTGTTGATCATACACTTATTTAAAGGCTTTCCTTTATGTGCATTAACTCGATATCAAATCAGACATTAGTCAAGTTGGATAATATAGTAAACAACTTATCTAACGGTGACTTATCACCTAATTTGATCGTTCATTAGTCTGCTGAGATATTTACTACATCTTGTGTGAAATCATAAAGGATACCAAATTGTGGACCAAATTCGAGCTTGATTAGGGTTATTCAACTTTCTTATGTATATGCGGTACTAAACCATCATCCAGTTTGCCAGCTCCAATTTGTACCATTAAACCAACATTTAAATTCATCTATCACAATTATAGACTGAAGCGTTGAGAAATTTGTGATACTCGGTTTCGTCAATACTAGTCTTGGTATCTATATGGTGACGGCTATTAAAGTTTGTGTGGATTACCATCTCAAGCACAACAAGTTTCATAAGTTATATAAGATACATGGCGCAAAGTTTTATCTTTCATCACGCTCGCAAAGAATTAAAGATATTGGATTGGTTAATGAAAAACAATTAGATGTTGAGTGCTGATGAGAAATGGTTAATAAATCCGAAGATGTGCAAGAGGTTCATCAATGTCAATATGGGTTTCCCTCACTTCTAACCTTTAAGAGGTTAAGTGCCAGCTCTCTACCTGATATATGCTATTTGTTTCCAACTTGTTTGCATCTGTTTACGATTTTGCACCACCACTCATTAGTATGTCACTTTCTTCAAGCAGCTTTCCATCTTGCCATATACGTTTTTCTGTGGAAGAGATTCGAGATTATTTATCCTATACAAAAAATTATCTTCGATCCCTCAAGTTTTTAAGTCAGGTAGAACCAGCGATATGGAAAACTACCGGGTTATTGCCATTTTATCAGTTCTGCCTAAATTCTTTAAGTCCAGAGTATAACAAGGATTTTGTCGTCCCATAACTGCCCATTTATCGACCATTTAAGACCTTTGATTTTAAGTCGATCACCATCCCAAAGTTGAAGAAATAGAATTGTAAGTTTATCCCAATCAGCTGGCTGCAATCTTATTGCGGCCTACTACTTTTCATAGTATTTATCAATGATTTGGTCAGTTTTTGTGATTGGCCTACTGACAACAAAATGCTCTTGAATGTGAACAAATTTAGGATTCTACCATATTCGGTTCCCGATTTTTTAACAGTATTTTCTTCATGGTATAGTGTGGTAAAACTAATTGATTATTGGACTGATCTGGGTGTTGTCTTTTCAATCGATCATACTTTTTCGCAACTGCCATAAAATTTGCGATCAACTTACTCCTAAAGCTTATACTGTATATGTGTCCTTTGTTCGCTCTATCTTTGAGTAAGGTTTTTCTGTTTGGTCTTCCTTTTATAAGATTCACTCAGATAGAATTTAAATCATTCAGAGGCTGTCTTTTCTGCACTCCATCACATTATTATGACTTCCGTGGCTGGTGCAAACGTGATATTGCCGCAATAATTTTTGACCAAGACTGAGCATATTCTCTGAGTTCAAAACAAAATCTATGAGCACAGGTTCCAAGACCCAACGGATCTTAGCTTCCGATACCTCGAAGCCCTATTTACGAATTATCCCCTATATAAACAAATTGGGTGCACATTTTAAAATCAAATTAATAGATCTCGGAAAACTCGGATATCAACTTAAGTACTTCACCCAGTAAATACACGAACGTACATATTCACACCAAAATAATTTCGTTGAATAGTCCTAATATAATACGAATAAAATATGTCATGTCAATTGTTGACATTTCCCTAAGTTTTTTTATTTAATATTTTTTTTTTTATGTTGTAAGGATTCTTTTGTGAGGATCTTTGTGATCATTTAAAAAATACAACATATTTTGGTATTTTTAAAAGGTATTTATACAAAACGGATTTTCAAGGGCTCTCTTATGTACTTATCTTGATGAATATAATATAGAAATTAAGTATGCTGTTGAGATTAATACACAATGAGGTAGTATAATGCCATGTGTAGTGTATATAAGGTTGATAGTTTGTTGTTGACTCGTTGAGATTTTTTTTTTATCTACTTATAGAGGTATAGTGTACAGTCGATCAAAATAAATAAATGACCATCGTCGTAAAATTAATTTTCCATATTTTCCTTTCTATAAATATACATTTTCATTCTATACATAAAATATAATTTATAAATATACTCAACAAAAATCCATCAAACGATGAAAAACTATAAAAAATAAATAAAATTAAAACTGAAACTAAAAATGGATAAAAAAAAAAAAAAAAAATCAAACAATATTGCATTGTGTTTGTAATATTGTTGTAATTTGAGCCCAACGAAATGTGTGTTCCTTTCAATTGTGTTTTTGAAAAATGAACACAAAAACTACTAAAATTGAGTCAAGCTGATGTTCATTTATATGTACGTACACATAAATCGTCTGTGCGTATATAAACCATCAGGCTTCTGTTTACATATAGTACACACATTCGATTATTATGTTGTTAAAAGGCTGATAAATTTTAATTTTTGTGCAGTACATAAATTATATATATGTATAATGTATAGTTTCAGGGTTAACCCCTTCTAATTGTAGTGATTCGCCATATTGCATTTTAATTGCAATCGATGCCGAGCTGAAGTTCGAAATTTTATTAATTATGTTCAAATAATCAGTTCTAATCTCAAAGTTTAACGAGGGCCGGCTCAGATCGAATTGATTATGAGTCCCAATCAGGTTATTTTCCATGATCTTGTTTGTATACTTGCTGATATAGAAGGTTCTTTGCTAATTATATGAGAGGAGTATCTAATTTTAAAGAGTATTTTGCGTGGTATCCAGTTCTCATTTCTATTTAAATGTTTTATCTCTTGGAACTCTATAAAGGTTATTATTTCGAATGTTTTTGAATGATTTGTATTTCTTCGTTGACATTTTCCATGTTAAAGTCCTTATGAAGGTTATCATGCTTTGTTTTGAAAATATTGCATCATTTATAGATTTGTTCACTTAGTACCACCCGAAATTTATATACCATAGATCCTTACATGTTTTATAATTTGCCAATATAGTAGCAATTTGTTAAACATCTGAATTTCTGAACATCTGAACATCTGAACATCTGAACATCTGAACATCTGAACATCTGAACATCTGAACATCTGAACATCTAAACATCTAAACATCTGAACATCTGAACATCTGAACATCTGAACATCTGAACATCTGAACATCTGAACATCTGAACATCTGAACATCTGAACATCTGAACATCTGAACATCTGAACATCTGAACATCTGAACATCTGAACATCTGAACATCTGAACATCTGAACATCTGAACATCTGAACATCTGAACATCTGAACATCTGAACATCTGAACATCTGAACATCTGAACATCTGAACATCTGAACATCTGAACATCTGAACATCTGAACATCTGAACATCTGAACATCTGAACATCTGAACATCTGAACATCTGAACATCTGAACATCTGAACATCTGAACATCTGAACATCTGAACATCTGAACATCTGAACATCTGAACATCTGAACATCTGAACATCTGAACATCTGAACATCTGAACATCTGAACATCTGAACATCTGAACATCTGAACATCTGAACATCTGAACATCTGAACATCTGAACATCTGAACATCTGAACATCTGAACATCTGAACATCTGAACATCTGAACATCTGAACATCTGAACATCTGAACATCTGAACATCTGAACATCTGAACATCTGAACATCTGAACATCTGAACATCTGAACATCTGAACATCTGAACATCTGAACATCTGAACATCTGAACATCTGAACATCTGAACATCTGAACATCTGAACATCTGAACATCTGAACATCTGAACATCTGAACATCTGAACATCTGAACATCTGAACATCTGAACATCTGAACATCTGAACATCTGAACATCTGAACATCTGAACATCTGAACATCTGAACATCTGAACATCTGAACATCTGAACATCTGAACATCTGAACATCTGAACATCTGAACATCTGAACATCTGAACATCTGAACATCTGAACATCTGAAAATCGGAACATCTGAACATCTGAACATCTGAACATCTGAACATCTGAACATCTGAACATCTGAACATCTGAACATCTGAACATCTGAACATCTGAACATCTGAACATCTGAACATCTGAACATCTGAACATCTGAACATCTGAACATCTGAACATCTGAACATCTGAACATCTGAACATCTGAACATCTGAACATCTGAACATCTGAACATCTGAACATCTGAACATCTGAACATCTGAACATCTCTTCGGTAGTAAGTAATATCTGCGGTAGTTGTATAGGCATTTGCATCTGCTATACGACATTAGTTTTTTCCCCACTATACACGAACTCGTTAGCGTAATTTTCTGGCTCTAATCGCCATCTTAATATTTTTGAATTTTTTTTTATGTTTTAATGAAGGTCAGTGGCTTGTGGTTTTCCGTTTAATAAACTTGTCTAGTTGAATTTTTACGTTGAAATGAGATAGCCGTTTTAAAACGGTCTCCAGATTATTAATGTGGTCCTCTAAATATTGGCTGACGGTGATAATATCTTTTATTTGGGAGCCATTTGGGTGGTTCGGGGTATCCCGTCAGAATTTTGATAGTTCCTATAGTTTTCAGATTTAAATAGTCCTGGTTGCATTGTTATTTCTACGTTTAACTTCTCGAAGCACAGTACTAACCCATCTCCGTTTACTGATTTTTTTTTTGCGTTTTGATTTGCGTTAGTGTCGATTAAACTTGTTACATGACTTCAGAAACGGAAGAAAATTTAGGCTCCCCTGTCTGAATCTAGACTTTTTTGAAAATTTTTTCTAGACTTTTTTGAGTTTTTTTCCTTGAACTCATCAAAATGATTTTCTTTTGGAGAGTGGGATAGGTCCTCTTTAGTATCCTCTGCTACTTCATGATTGCTAATATATTTTTTATTGAAAGTATTTCGAGAGCTGTTTGATTGATCAATGTGCATGGGACACATACCCCCGACCTGAATTAGTTTGTCTTTTATGATTTACCGGGAAAGATTATTTTCCCGAATATTTCTGTTTCTGATGGTTTGTCAGAGTAAATTGCTTGTATGCCAAAATTTCATTATGGGGTTTGCTAAATTCGATTTTTGGAAATTATCGCAGATTTGGGTCATTATTTTTGAATTTCCCGAAATCTGTTATTCAGAACTAAATTTACTTAAAAAGGCATTCGCTTGCTCTATGTCTTTTATGAACGCAGATACACATGCAGAGAGTGAGTCTTCATCAATGGAGACTACATAATGATGGGTCTTCATAACGAGTTAATTGTAATATTCAATTTTTGGAGTTCTCCTCCCAATTGTTGGGCTAGTTGCTCCATTAACTGTTCCATTTCTGTTATATATTCGGTACTGTCGTCGTTATCGATGTTTCTCATAAAGCATTACATTTTTTTACAAAGTGTAATGCTGTGTTGTTGGTTTGAAGGAATTAACAGTTACTTTGAAAATCTTGGGGCCACCAGGGCATTTGGAATGGAGAAATGGTGTGTTTATTTTAAGTAAAACTGTTCATTGTTAGTCTCTTGTCATGGAATGAAATCTATCGGTTTATTCCAGCTCTTCCAGCCCTCTAATTTCGGTGACTCAGAGAACCCTCAAAACTTCCCCGAAACCGAAACCGATAACTCTCGGCTGCTTCTGCTTAGCAATTTTTCAACTTAGGGTTGGAAGATTGCAGTTTCATTAGGTTGGTGGGTAGTATGAATTTCTTTCCGACTAACAGCAGCGAATCTCACATCTTGTCAAAACTTACTTGCTTTAGCTATTACTTTTTATAGAGATTGACAGATCTCTCATCTAGGATCTAGGCAAGACTTGGAGGTCTCGGATTTTTTCAAGGACTTTCAAAAAAATATGGAATGTAATCTGTTAAGCAATGCTTTCGATCTCTCTGATACGATACACGCGAATTTTCCTGAATTTTTCCAATGACTATCGCTGTAATCTGGCACCCGTCCTTATAGTCTAGCTCACTTGCCTTTGCCTTTGCCCATTTGGTTCTTCACTCACGTTCTGCCAAAATAATGTACAATGCTCCCACTCATAAAACATTTTCATTCATAGTTTCTTATATTTTGTAAAATCGGTACACGATTGTAATACATTCCAGGTACATTGGTTCATAAATCTTAAATCGCATCTACTTATTTCGGCTAAGCACAAGAAATCACTGCACATGCATCTAAACAAGGGAACATAATTTCTTAAAGAATTAGGATACAAATATTTTTCTTATTTTATACTAATCCTTCTGTTGTACTTTTTTTTTTTTTTCAATAAATGCTTAGGACCTTTAAGGATTATTGATTTAGTTTCGATATCAATATAGAGACTGATGTGTTCAAAATATTTGCGATGGAAAGATAAAGGGAGGAAGGATTATATGGTCTTAATGTCGCGCGTTCGTCTCTAGACAATAGACAATCGAAGTTTATTGATGCGAGCATATGCAAAAGTCATACCTAAAGACTACCTTTATAGATTCACTTCCCCTCCACTTGTCTTATTCCCACAACATATATACGTTTTTAACATATAAAAACATAATATTTGCATTTCTATGGCTTTTGCGTATATACATAACTTTTATTTACATGGTTGCAACATTTTCCGTTCGATGGATTCAGTAAAATCGTTAAGTTTTATACGAGTAACTTAACATTTCTTAGATGCATGGTATACACATAAAAAAAATTTGTTTCCTGTCACACACACACAAACTATATATTTGTGTGGTTTTTTATATTTTGTACCGGTCTCTTCTCGTATATGATTGAAGGTCTTCTTTCCCGTTTGACTTTTTATTTTAATTATTTGACCATTTCACATAGCCGTATTTACCGAGTACCCTGCATACAAAGATTCCATGTTGATAAAAGTTGAGATTAGCCATTTCATGCGTATATACATTTCAATCTCGTTCGTCTCTAAATAATATTATTGACGCCAAAACGTTTTTTGCACACACACACACACACAGATTATCTCAACAATTTTTGGATTAAGACTTAAAGTAAGAAAACAAAATCGACTTAAAACAAAAAAAAAAAAAAACAAAAACAAAAATTGAATATTGGTCTGGTCTGGTTACAAAAATATCTATTAGCCTCAAGGCTGCGGATTTTTGTTGATTTATTTATTTCGATGTATAATTAATTGTTCGATCTACGCGCGACTTATACGTGGAATGTGGGTGTTGTTTTGCGCGAGAAGAAAGTGTTTGTTCGAAAAAAAAATGTTTGATTGATTGATTTGGAGCTGTGTGTACTTTAGAACTACTGACCTGTTTTTTTTTTTGGTTTTGTAAAAATTGTTGCACATTTCGAGGTTGGTGAAATCTATACTTTTCCGTATCTCGATTATCTCACATCTATATATGTCTAATAACCAGAAAATTACTTTTATTAAAAGTCCGTCGACCAAACCTTCTTAGAAAAAGTGTAACATGGTTGAGAAAACCTTTTTTTTTTTGTTTTGTTTACATCACGATATCAAACTATTGGATCAGTATTGTTCATTTTACGTTATGCGATAAACTATCAAATGTCGTATATTGGACCATCTTCATCAAATTAGTCTTTTGTCAGATTTTCAATTCAATTTTGCGCATTCAATCGATTTGGAAATGTGTGGGTTAGTATACAAGCCGAGAGCTTCCTACATTGCTTATTACAATTCTTAATTATTTTTATTACTATTATTCTGTGTTTGATGATGATGATGATGATGATGGTTAGAAAAATTAATGGATCAAATTACGTACAGAATGGTATATACAAAAACTAAAAACGCATTCAATTTGGGATATAACATATTATATAAAAAAAATCACTTAAACCCTCTGCGATATATTATAATTGAATATATCAGAATCATCGCATCATCATCATCACTCCACAATTTATTCCCCTATGGATTGTGTTTGAAAATGTGTAGTACACAGATTTTGGTACATATTGTGTTTGAATGTCGGCGAATGAATTTCGATTTAATTGGAATTTATTTTATGTTTACTATATAAGTTGTCTGTTACCGGGTGGATCATTCAAGTTGGCATCACTTATATGTATCGTAATCCTTTTAACGAAAGTAATTGTGATGATATTACCTGCCCTTTTCTGATGTTACAATTCAGCAACCGTCGATTAGTTCGAAATGAATTTTGCTCTGGTGGTAAAGTTGTTCAAATCTATGATGGTTGTTGCCTCGATCAAATTTGGTGTCAGTTTTTTAATTGTTAATCTGGTTCCGTTGCACAGCAAGGGCATGTTCAAATTTTTCGCTTTTTTTCCATAAATAAGATAAATACTTCCTACTGCTAAGACCAAACTGTATCCATTTTTCAGAGAAATGTAATAGTGATCTAATTGAGCTCAATCCTCGTTTTCTTCGGAAATTTCGCTGAGTCCGGTTAGGCGCTTGTACGATTTTTATTTGCCATAATGTATTTAAATAAACCAATATTTCCATAAACTTACCCCACAAATTTACAAATATGAATAAATCAACAATATAGCAAACGTAAAGTGGCCCGATTGTGATGGCTGATACCTAAATCAAAAGCTCTCGACACCAGCAAGCATACTGCGGTAAAATATAGTAATACTTTTGGAACAATTGCTACTAATTGCTCCAGCACTAGCACTAATACTCCGGAACAATTGCATCTTGCTTTCTTTTCGCGTTATTTTGAGCCGCGTTTTAGTGCACAATTGAAAAAAGACGATGAGTGTTATGTTTGGTGATTGATCAGCTCTATTTTGTGTATTTTGATGCAAATTTTTGAATAACAGCTTGATTGTTGCTGCTGTATCGTCCCATCCAAAGTTGAATGACTTCATCACCTTGATTTGCTAGTATTAATACCACGTATTTTCAAATATTTTTGAAAGCTGCGGTGATGGTTCCATCCTCCTGTTGTCGATGTCAATATCTACATTTATTTTTTTACAGGTTATATACAAGTTATAAAAGCAGTGGTCAGGGTCGCCCCCGTTGACGAGTTACATGAGTTAATCAGTCAATCCACGAATGAGTTAATTTTTTTCTGGCCTGCCAACTACTTGCAAAATTCAGAAACATTTTGACATAGTTGTTATAGTTCTTTGATGGATTCCTTAAGAGGCTCACATAGAGGTCGAGAGTTTAGCAAAGACTCAATCCAGATTAGCATGGCGAATAGCTCCTCGTATCTGAGTATGGTTTGTCCGATGCCGCATTGCAAGTGATATTTTACGGAATTGATTGCAGCTACGCAGAAATTTGTGACTCCAACAAAGCTGTGGGTCCATTATCACGTTAAACACGTCTTTGCAGATTCCGTTTTGAAAATGATCATATCTAAAACTAATTTGAGGTTCACCGCTTTAGTTAGCACACAGGTAAATATAACAAGATAGCCGTTGCAGGTGGTATGATTTCGTATCCGACTTGTTTCAATGTATATGGGTCAACGTAGTCTACGCTGATCTGCAGGAATAGTATTATCAGAATAGTTTAAGGAGTTTGTAGTTGCCCTAATAGTTGCTATTGTGTAATCTTTTGGCGGAAACAATTGACGCACATCAAATGGGAAATTGGTGTTTGGTGTTGGATCAAATTAGTATAGGGAAGATAAACCCCTCTCGGGCTAACTATTTTCCATCATTTAATGTATCAATGTTACATCTCGCATTGGATCGTAAAACACTTAGACGATTTGTGCCATTTTCCATAGTGTATTGTTGTGTTGATGTAGAATTCAACAAAGTTCGACATAAGGCTTTCAGATACCGCATCGGTTGCATATTTCTAAAACCAGTGTAAGATGCCTTCTTTTACACGGGTGCCATCGACGATTTGACCTGCATTTTTGGCATACAACATGCCCTTCTGCTAGACAATTAAAACGTATTGAGCTGTTATTGATGTTTTCCCTGAGTTGTTCTAACCCCACCTCGATAAACTTCGGACAATCGCATAATCGATGTTGACTGCTGCATAGAACGCAATTCGGTAGTGGCTTGTTATCTGTATTTACGTAGGAGGTTTTTAGCATTTTACGGGTTTGCCGGTAAATGTTGGTAACTATAATCGTGGCAAATTAAATTCCGCTGTGATTCCTGAGGACATCGAATTTAACATTTAACCATTTCATCTTACATGTTAACCAATGTTCACCAAAGATGGTTAAAAGATGGATGTCTTTTCTTGACAGGTTATAAACGGGAAAGATATAGAAGTAGTGGTCATGTTTCCCAACAGTTGCTGTAACTGAAAATGCCAATTAATTTCGACAATAGCCCTGGTAGATTAAGAACACAAATGACGCTTCTTCATTGAAAAGTCGCTCAAATAACTGTCAGATTTGGTTCAGTCCGATATTTCATGGTAGGAAATTATTTCAACAATTCACATCTTCAATTATATTTTAGAACAGTTTGCCGGGACTACTGAAATAGTTGGAAAACCTGATCTTTTCATTGCAGTGACTTGTAATCTAATTCGGCCTTAAATTGCGAATGAAACATTTGTTTCGAACATAAAAAATCAGTCACTGGAGTCTAACAAATTAAAAAAACCATCTCTTTTGATAATAGATGAATCATCTATATGCTTTCCACTCATTCGCTTTGAGTAATATATTTGGTACTTATCGAGAATTTATGAACTACGTTCGACAATTTGAAGGAAAAGTGCTGATCTATATCGGGAAAGCCAATTATTTTCTTTTCGCCATCTTTGAAGGTTTCTTACTAGATTTAGTTTAGTATTTTATAATACCCTTCCTGCAACAACGAAGCTTCATGAATATGCAAATTTTCTAAATTCATAAAACTCGTTGACCTTCAAACAACCTCAAACAAAAATCAAATTTTTGAATTTATATTGATTCATATACAACTGGGTCAACATAAATAGCTCACCCGGTATAGTGATAAGTAAAGTTGGGTGTAAACTGAGATTATAATAAATAACAGAATTCGGATTTTTATAATTTTAATTTTAATTTTCAAGTGTTTTGTAGCTTAATCACTTTAGTCGTTGGGCTATAATAAATAATTTTCGTTTTAAATCTCATCATAATTGTAAAGTGGAAATATTGATGGGCGGTTACGTTAATTCTATCAGTTTGGCATCTTAGAACTATAATTGATAAATGATTATAGGTTTTTATTTATAGGAGATTGAATGGTTATCTCAAAGAGGTTAAAGGCATAACTATAGAGAATTCGTCTCTCGGAGAGTACAAACAATAAAAGCCGCGTGCCGCGGCATAATTCAGTGGCTTTGGAAATTTAGTATTTAAGGTTCCCATTGTTGTTGTGTGCAATTTTGAAACTAATTCGCACTTCTCTAAAGGCTATGTATATACTGTCTCCAGGTTCAGGTGTAAAATCAAAGATTTTAAAAATGAATTTCCTTATCATCTTTTATTAGACCTTGGTCAAAACAATTAGAATGTTTTCTTGTTGCACCTGACATATAAAAATTATTAAAAAGGACATTTTAGTTTATAAAAACAATCCTCCTACATCAAGCAAAACATTATCGCAAACTTTATCCAAGTTTTCTGTACTTACTGCAAATTTTTTAGAACTTTCTATGAACTAACAATTAGGAAAAATATCACGCGTCTAGCTCATGATTGCCAATAATTGGAAACTGGTCATGATACATTTTTAATTTTTGTAACAGAAAACTTAACTTACCAAAGGCTTCACCACCTAACAATTTATAGGATAAAGTGATCCTCAATCAGTTATTTGTTTTAGAAAATTGCAATGCTGATTGAACCGATCCGTTGATTTCAGCAAGGTGGTTTTAGTTAGTACTGATAATGTTACGGTTTTCAAAACGGCCCAAATCATATTCATCGTTTCTTTTATTTGCAAACACGATGCCACTTTATGTCCAATCAAAAAGCGAAGCTAATTGGTGCTTGGAGCACAAGCAAGGTATGGAAATCTATCTAAAGCAGCATAATAATAATAAATTTTACATATTGCTATCTTTGATGAAAGATCTTCTTCTTTGGGCATAATTTAGTTTGTTCGTTTAAAAATGCTATTATGCTGTAAAAGCCTTATGATTTTGAGTTATTTCAGTCAGGATTTAAGGCTCCGTTCGTTTTATCGTAGTAATTCATTTTATTCGACATTGACTGCTTACGCCTGCGCTTTTTATATATTAATTTACATGATGTTGTCAGTGCGTCATCGTTTGACATTTTGCATGCATTGTAAATTAGCTTGATTTATCTACCAACAATTCATCGCCAGGATTTTGGAAATGAGTGATTTTATACTGTAATAAATTGAAAGCTCACTGCGTAATCTATAGCGGCCAATTTAACTTTTCATTTCAATGGCTTCAACCTATTAGTTGCAGCGACGATTGCTTTACGCAAAGCTCGGCAATGGTTATATTTGGCGCACTAAATATAACGTTAATAACCTGTCACTCTCAATTATTGATGGAGGAACTGGAATATGGTCTGCATTACGAAGAGAAGAAATTTCAGAAAGAGTCCCTAATTCACCAAATCTTAGAGGCCTTTCATTATGCTTTCGTAGACTTTCGCTTCTTATATTGGCATACAGTGTAAGATGTCGAAAATGATGTCATATCTGACTCTAATAAAAGAATAGGCAACACTTTCTTTAGACAGCATTTGCACTTCGTCGATGATGATGTGAGCTGCGTCACGCAAAACTGTAGCATTGTTTGATGATAAACGCGACCTTGCACATAACACAGAAGTGTTGTGTATGTTTTGCCAGATCCGCCTGGCCAGTCGAAATAAATGCAGCGCGAGTGCTGAACATTAAAATCGAGAGCGTATATGTTAGACAGTGTCAAAAGTCTCAGTCTCAAGCCTGATATGAAATTTTTCGATATTGATTTGCGCAAGGTACGCTTCCTGTATGATAAAGTACATTCTCTATACTGGAGCACTTCATTGTTGCAAGGGGTGACCAAAATATGCACAATTTACGCCTTGCCGCTTGAGAGTGCATTCGATGTCATTTTATCTGGATTGACCATTTGACGCACAGGGTGTCTGAAACCGAGAATGTACTCATATGGAAGGCCTCGCATCTATAACTTAATCGAGTACACAAAAACGTTTTATCCATACGTTTAATCCTTACATCTATAGATGATAGATGTATGACTTTCTGCAGCACGACGTTCATCTGATTTACTCGCTGGTATATGCCAAAATCTAAATATTTTTACTTAGTTAGTTGAGCTAATAGGTGGTTTAGTTCGGTGTACACACACACATTACAAAATATTTGATGTGTCGATCGGGCAATTCCATTCGGGCAAGTTATCAACTGTACCTTCTATATATACAGGACTGATTTTATCATCTTTATCTATAAGAGTAATTTAACAATTATTGATTCAACATCTTGCCGTACATAACCCACCTAGATAAGCGTCTATAATAATCAAAAATTGCAAACGGAAACTCCAAGCATTTGGTGGTTGGTTTCTTCGTGGCTAGTTTTTCAGGTCCTAATTTACGTCGTCGCCATCCGAATTGAGGGCACGAATAAAGGTTCGCTTTAAATTGCATCGTCATCACAATCGCATTCAAGTAATGAAAAATCTCTTTACATCCCTGCCAGTTGGGCTTCAATCTCGGTACCCCCCTATACACAAACTGAAAGAATTCTTTTCATATCCGTGTATGTTCCTCCCTACACATATTAATTTAATCGGTAGCAAACTTCAAAAAAATTTTCCACCTTATCTTCCTTAATTGCCATCCATATGTTTGCGATCTGTTATGTAATTGATGAAGAGTGGCGGGTCGGGCATAAGGTTTTCTTTTTCTCTATTGATCTGGCAAGGGCTTTTGATATCGCCAGATAAGATGTTGCAATTGAATGCTTACAGCAGTACATATCCCTCTGATTGGTTAATTGTATAATCAAGACGTGTCTTTGGAAGCGTACCACTATTAAGTGGTAAAACATTTGTGTATAGCCCAGGTTCAAAAAAACAAAGGGGTTAGTTCCATTTCTCCAAGGATTTTAAACTTTATTTTAAATAAAGTGTTCAAACAATGGCTGATCAATTTTCAGAGCTAAGACATAATCAATGTAGGGTATTACAGCTTACTTTCGTTTTGACTTAAGCAGATGATGATGTGATTGTCACCCGTATAGTTTGATTAACTTAGGACCCATTCTCAGTGAATTATAGTGAGAATTGACCGATTTTAATAAATTTTGGCACAGTTAATGTGCTCACCTATACATTGCATTGGACACATATATATTCCAAAGTGGACCAACTCATATTCTATGACTGCCGCTTCGATGTATCATGATGGTTCAAAGGTTAGGCGATCCTTCGATATCATTCGAGGGGATTGATGTTGACGGTATTTAACATAGCAAGTCAATATCCAAACTGGGAAAAATGTTTACCATCGCACCAGTGCATTCCAGTGCATGAAGAAGAATCACCGATTCTGTTTCACAAAATTCATAATCATCATTTCCATATACATTTTTCACAATTACTTGACAGTCTGCGCTTTTCTGTGATTTTTTTCAAGATTTTCAAAATAACCTGATCTATCCTCTTCTCCTTTGTCTTCGTCAGATTGAACAATCTCGGCTGGTGGTGGTTCAATATATATATAGTTTTGACATAATGTCATCATCTTCACTACCTGAATTCAATATCAAATAGTATTCGTACGCTTTTTAGATTGTTATTTTCTCGCTAAAAAATAAATAAAATTGTGGATAATCAGAATATTCCATAAGAAAGATTCTTCCAAATCCCAAGGAATATTTAACCCACATTAAAAATACCTGCAACGTAATGTCCACCGTTGTCATATGGCACAATAACTAAAAACTCATTTTGTTCTATGTAACGTCCAGCGTTGTCATAATATGGCTACGACGGACATTAATGTTTTAAGATTTCTATTGCTTCCACCGTCTATAGTCATTCTTTGTTACCTTAAATGAATCAACAATCAAAGACTGTGTTGCATTAAACCATACGTTCTGTTGACTATTCCTGTTAGAAGCGTCTCACTTGAAATTTAATCAAAGTCATTTGACGTTCACTCATTGTTTGAATCAGTCCTACTATAAACATTGTATGGTACAAATTTTCGTTTTATTTATATATATATATATATATATATATATATATATATATATATATATATATATATATATATATATATAAATTATAAACACATTCATATTGATTTACCTACAAAATTAAATTATAATTTATTATTTTTTATATTTTACGAGTAAAAAATTATGGAAAATTATGCTTAGTGATTTTTACTTAAAGCTCAAAGTTTAAACATTAATATATTTAACTAACGAAATGGGTTAGGCACTACATTATACCACATGTTATGTTAATCCCTATAAGTAAAATTACAAATACTTACCTCAGTTTGGAAAAATTAAATCTAAATATTGAAATGGACCTCCTTTCAGGAATCATTTTAAAATTAATCAAAGAAATATCGTTGAAAATATTTACAACTCAAACTATATAGAATTTAAAAAAAACTGAACCAACAAAACAAATTGGAAATATTTCAAAGCCTATACTGTTAAATGTTAATTGTTTCAAAATTACAATTTGATCTCAAAGCCTACTATCAACTCAAATTTAGTTCTCTTGTAAAATCTTATCTTTTTTTTTACTAACTAAATTTATAATGAAAATTCATGAGTATATTTCTATACCATTTGGTTAGTTTCACGTCTAATGTCAGTTTTCAGTTAGATACAAATTTTTTGTAAGCCAAACGCATATATCCCCCCTTCCGCACGATTTTCAAGATGATTCTTCCTTTTCATATGCGTATAATACTCTCGCATTCGAAGTTTATAATTTTAAAACAATTAAGCCATAGTCAGCCAGCATGATCTAGATATTTCGACATATGAAGTAAATACAAAATAAAAAATGCCGACATATCAATCACTTGTATATATATATGATGAACATCCCCTTGTATATTTTTATAAGAAACCATTCTGAAGAAAATCCCTCATCTTTCTATATTTTTTTTTTTATGTTAATTCTTTCATATAATACAATAATATTTTCTTCGAATGGTAGCTACATATATATACTCAGAATTGTTTAAGATGAAAAATCTGTTTTGAATTGTTTTTTAATTCTTTATTATTTTTTAAGAAGAAAATAAACATAAACCATAATAAACGAATATTATTTCTTGAAAAATGTTTTCTTCTTCTTTTAATTTTTTTTTACCAACTTATCATAAAATATCGCGGGATTATCATTCAAATTCGTTTATACGCGCACATAAATAATAATACGTACGCCATTTTGTCTTATCGCATCGAGTTTTTGTTTTTTAAAACGTCGTCTATTAATAATATGGGCATGTCACAGAAGATATATACATAAATAAAACATAAAAAAACAAAGAAAAAAATCGCAATTTTGACATCTTAAAGATGCTCTTCTTCGTGTATGATGATTTATGTTTTTCTTTAGTTTGTTATTTGCTGGTTTCGTTTATGTGATTTGTTGATAGTAATTTGATTATCTCGTATGTTGCATATATTATTTAACGCACAGTAGGTGGTTTAATCATTGCTATTTTTGGCGGATTTATATACATGCCTGAGTGGTTAATAAACGCACGTGTCAGCATATAGCATACCATCATAACACACTTTCCTCTTAATTTTCATTTTATAGAACTGTTACCATATTCAACATATCATTGACCTGTCAAATTGTCATCATTTGAAGATTTTTTGTTTTTTCATGTTATTCCCCGATTTTTCCCAAGAGATACCGCACTATTCATTATATGATAATTAATTTAATTTTTTCGTATTATAAATGACACGTGCTCGTCAAAATTAAATTCGACTTTAATATTCGTACATAGCACCGTTTATATAGACATGGATCGATAGCGATCCCTTTTTTATTTTTATATTTTTTCGTCTCCTGTGTGAAAATCAAAATAAAGTTTACCTTGAATAAAATATATGATTTTCACCCCACTAATACTCGCAGAACTATATATTTTTAAAGGTAAATTTTTTTTTGTTATTTTGATAAGAATGGAAAATCATTTTCTAATTTTTGTTATTATTATTTTAATTGTAATTTGAAGTGAAATCTAAATGGGATTACAATGTTGTTGTTATTTTTGGAGGGAAAATCGTTATAGAAACACCCCAACAGTTATCTGATCTTATATATTGTGTAGAGGAAAATAAAGTTATTGGTGGAAATGTTAGTTTTTTTGGAATTTTATTTTTTAAATTTATAAAATATAATTTTTACGATTTTCATTGTAATGTGGAAATTGACTGACTGTTGAATAAGTTAAAATGTTTGCTTTTCTGTCCTCTATTGTTATGGCACTTTCTGCTAGCACAGTTCTTATCCAACTCATTACTGGTCTTTCACCTTAAATTTCCTTTTTCGAGTTCTAGTCCAATGGCATTCTTGTACTTCTCAAGTTCGTCATTATAACTCCATTTTCGTTTTGCTTGTTTCGGCCTCAATGACTAAATGCTTCGTCAAGATCCACATGTTTGCTCAGTGGGTAGCTCAATAATATGAAAAAACACATTTTGCTCTCCTGTACATTGAGGTCTCCTGTACATTTATTGTCTATCACAATCTCATTATTTAAATCGAAACCTTTTGCTTTTTAAATTAATCGCACGGTTGAATTATCAACCATTTCTGAGTAATTAGTAAAATCTCTGTATTTAGTAAAGTTAACCTTTAATTCGGCTATCAAGATGGCTAAAGTACTTGTGGTATTCAAAAAACAGCTCAGTTAGATTGAAAAATCACGATCAAGGTGTGATCAATCTGGGTACCTCAAATAGTAGCAGAATGGCAAGCATTCTCAGAATAAACTGCCAAAAATAAATATATACCTGCGTTTTCCGTAGAGTACGCCGAGTGGCAGTCGTTTTACGACCTGTTCACCTCAGCCATACATGTGTCCCTAAATCATAACTAGGGACGTCTTATAGGGGAGAAGCGGCAGTAATTTTACGAAAATATTTTTAACTGAGGGAAACTACGTATAAGCGCTCTCATTAAGTTAAAAGAACGCTACGATCGCAAAAACTTCATAATAAACAATTTTATTAGAACGTTTATGGAACTAATGGCAGGAGAGATCCCATCTATATTTTGGCCCATTTATATTTTCTTGCAGAAGTTAAATAAAAAGACAAGGGCATTATGGGCAGAACACTCGGCAAGTATAAAGTTACTCCAGAGTTTTCCGAATTCTTTATATTCCTGGGTCGACGGATAGACACACTCGAATCAAATTTAAATCAAGAGTTGTGTCGCTTCTGGGAGTTTATATGGAAAACCTGATGGCCTCACTTCAAGAATTTAATATATCAATGCAACGAGTTTCATACCTTGGATGTAATAGGACGATGTATTCGAAAAGGCTTTTGTACAGAAAATGGGAAGATGTTTCAATTGCTTAAGCTCTAACCCTTCGATATTTAACTGTCCGGACGACGCTGATTTAAATGTTACAGAAAACACTAAGCCCTGGTAAACACCAAGATGCAGCTGCTAATAGAAAATTCAAAACCTATGCACAATGATCCACAACAGAAAAAACGGTCAGCCTAATAGCAAAATGCTATTTTTCAGCAATATTACCAAGAACTATCATCAATGCAATCAAGGTATCAGGTATAACTCTTTTGGATTATGGCTCCCAGGTCAGCTTTATTACCAAATTTTGTGAGCAACGTCTTCGGCTCAAAAGAAGAAATGGGCATGTTGCCTTAAGTAGGCAAGACCAAACTGGAGCCGGGACTTCAAAGGGTTTTTGAGGTCAGGAATCAAGTTGGCTAATCTGGTATTCAATATATAAACGGAGCTTATTTGAGCGGACTACTTTTCAATGTCTTGCAAGATGGTCAAATATAAACCACACAAAAGCAGCCGATTCTGCATAATACAGTGTTCGGTTTGATAGTTTCGGAACTAACTGGTCAGTCACAAAAGAATGAAGTCATTCCCATTTTATCATTTACCAACTAAGACAAAATGGCCGATATTGACAGAAGTTTACGCAGATTTTGGGAATTAGAGTCAACCAATGGTCAGGATTTCTTGCTTACGGAAGAAGAAACGTTTTGCGCGAATCACTTCAAACAGAATCTGAAGAAGGATCCTGAAAGACGATTCATAAACTGCTTTTTAAAACCTCTCTATAATTGCCTTAGAAGAATCACTTGGCTGTGAAATGCAGAGATTCGTGATTAAGATTTTTCAACCACACGATTGAGATTCCTCCCCCAAAGATGTTTGGGAACGAGTTTTACTTACCACATCACAGAGCCCTAAAGGATTCAAGAAAAACAACCAAATGTAGTATTCGACGGTTCAGCCAAGTTCAGAACATTGCCCTTTTTGTTGATGTGAAAAAGATGTACCGTCAAGTGCGTGTCTCTTCAGATGCCAGAAAATAGTTTGGAAATTAAACTCTTCGGCATCATTTTTTATGGCTCTCAACAGTCACATATGGTTAGTCTTCTGCTCCATATTTAGCAAAACGAGTGATTTAGCAAATAGCAGCTGATGAAATCCAAAAGTCTGCCCCACATATTGCCCATGTTATTTTCAAGATTATTTACATGAATGACCTAATGACAGGAGCTGATGTCGAAGACCATGAATCCCATATCAATAAGAAAGGATCACTGAAGTATTTTTCAGGCTATAGACAACAAGATAACCCAAGAACAGTCCAATCAGCTGATAGCATCCATCAAATTGTTGAGATGGGTTGACCTACACAAAACGAACTGTTTTATCAGAAGCAAGTCGATTTTTTGATCCACTCGATTGCATATCTCCGGTAATATTTGTCTTTAAAATATTCCTACAACAGCTTTAGACCGAAAACCTAGAGTTGAGATAAACCGCTTCCACCACACAAAAATCTAGTATTTGTGATTACCACTAGCAGTTCTAAAGTCAAAATGAACGGATTTTTCGATGCATAACACTAGAGAACCTTCATATAAGGAAATTGCACGGTAGACCTCCTAACAAGTTTGACCGAAAAAACTGGAGACCCGTTCCAGCTGCGAAAAATCTAGCAGATTGCGCTTTTCGTGGCTTATCACCTAATAAACTCAAGTCACACGCAATATGGTAAAATGGACCAACCTGGTTACATCTATTATCAGAAGCCTGCCCGCCAGATGTCAAGCATCACGACGATGATCGACAATGGTACGATAACATCATCATAAAGTTCTCCTCATTCGTCAAACTTCAAAAAATCTTGGCTTACATCATGCAGATTTGTAAACAATATTAGCATTCGAAAAAATTGTAGATCCAAGTCTATTTACTTGAGCAAAGAAGACGGTGCATTTTTAGAGACGGTGCAAATCCAGTGTCAATTCGAACAAGGCCAATTTTATGAAGAAGGCATATGAGCATTACACACAAAAGGTGAGGTTAGCAAGACTCAAATCTTTAAATCTATTTTTGAATGATCCAGGTTTACTACTAGTTTGGCTGCAGCACAGTTTAGTTTCAACAAAATACCCGAAAATTGTTCATCTCAAATCCAAAATCACTCTACTAATCCTCCGTGCCAAACATCTTAACAACAAACATGCTGGTATATCTCTACTGTTGGTTTTCTCACAGCAAGAGTATTGGATTCCAAATAGCAAATGCAAGGTCAAAGAAACCAATCGAGAATGCATCTTCTGCAGCAAATTTAAGGCGCCATGCCAACAACAATTGATGAGCAGCTTACGCAATTCACGAGTAGAACTATAATTCTCCCCTTTTTAAAAAACTGGCTTGGATTACACTGGTCCCATTTCAAAGGAATTTTAAAGGAAAAAGGGCAAACATATAATGCGATTCGTTTTTGAGTGTCCTGAAAAGATTCACGGCTCGACGTGGCATTTGCAGTGACCATGCATAGTGATAATGGTAATAACTTTGTGGGGGCTGACATCAAATTACAGCGCGATTTTAACAAGTTGATCAAGGCTTCACTTACCAATTTACCAATTTTTTTGCAAACCAACAGGGTTATAGGCAACCATAAATTTAATAGAGGGAATTTTAAACTCTTGACCTCTGTGTGCTATAAATGATACCGATGTCGATCCAATCACTCCATTACAGTTTTTTTTTGGACAGCCAACAACTTAGATCCCTGAGCGAGACTTAACTTATCTCAAGGTGTCACACCTTAACCGATGGCAATTGGTATAGCAAGTCAGTCAATAGTTTTGGAAGAGATGGTACATCGAATAACTTCTCTCATCTCGAAATGGAGAACCAGAATTTCGTCTATAAGTCAATGACATAGAGTTGATCAAAGACAACCAGTCAATCCGTGGTTGCTTGGTAAACTCACCAAAACATGGGGAAAAAATTGCAACCGCAAGAACTTTACCAAGTAATAATTGGTCATCAGCTTTTTCTACGATTGCATCCCAATAAAGTTGTTTTGCCATTTAGGATTATTATACAATTAACAATAGCATTTATTAGTTCATCTCGTCTGTGGGTCGAGTCATCTTGATGCATAATCTGCAGGATTTTCGTATGAACTTATTCATGTCTCCACTGTGATCGATTCATATCTGATAGTATCTCAAAAACAGTCCAATTCCACATGAAGGTAGTCTATCTCGTAGGGACACTGAGAGCCATCTTAAAACTTTAGTGGAGTCAGGCCACGTGTTGATTTGGATAATATTGATTGGCATGGCTTGCTTAATTTTTAAAAATACTTAAATGAGAACGCTACGCTCCGCAAAGTGCAAGACCTGGGATTGATAATACAGTTTAACTGGATTATTTTTAGTTTTGGCCGTCAGTATAAAGATTCTCATCTGGTTCCCTCTGAGTAATAGTTCTACAAATATATGTTTCTGCTCCAAAAATCACGATGACAGATCTGCCAAGTCATACTGCTGGAGGAACTTTATGTCAATTGGTATCAAAACTTTAATGGTTGTATTGAAGTCACTTTTGGAAGTAAAACCGTCCAATAAAATATTTCGTTTCTCCATCTCATATAGTGAAATTACGAAACAAATTATTGTCTTTTTTGTGTTCTCACTATGTTTTGATGCCTAATTGTAAATTTGGCGTTTCTTCTTTCCTAGTGCAATCTTTGTACGCAGCTTCTTGAAATGAATGATCTTGACTCTAAAAATATTACAATACTTACAGGACTCGTTTTGATTAAATTAAATTAAAGCAAACATACGGTATTTGGAGTATTTCACAGCAACAATGGTCAATAATGAAAACAACAATGGTCACAAAATAAACCCATGTGGAACTCCAGCGTAGATATTCGTAGGATTAGACTCCATATAATTATAGTTGCGACATATTGAGTTCGATTAGGAAGAGAGAATGCTATAAGTTTAACAGCTGAAAAAGGGAACCCAAACTGATCATATAATTTCTTCGTCAGTATCTCATGGTCTACTAGATCAAACGCTATAAAGAATCCAAAAGTTTTAAAGGAGCTAATTGTGTATGGTCCACCCATAGACCTCTAAAGAAATGGATACAGTATACAACAATAATAATGACGAAAAAAACCTATCTAGTGTGTGTCCGAGAACAAAAAAATTTGCGTCCTTGCCCTTAAATTCGAATTTTCGAAATCCAAATTCAAAATTTTGATATAAGGAGGCTATGAGATTATTGTTCATAATAAACAAATTTTCAGATATCCAAACAAAATAACGATGCCAACACGTCATATTATACAAAAACTAAGGCGATTGATTATTTGTCAATGAATATACACGAATTGACACTAATTTTTAATTATATCTATTAATTTCATAATTTTAATTAAAATTTGATTGGAAAAACGAAATAAACAAAATAGTTATTGACGTTTCACGCCAATTTTTTTGATTGTTTATTTTAAGGGGCGCTTTTAAAATTTCAAGGAAGAAATGATTACAAATTCAATTGCAAAATTTTATTTTTCGAAATTAAATTTGTGCGAGTACAGCACTTTTTCGGAAATAGGTTATAACGCTATTTGCGGCGCTATTTTAAAGTTGCAATTTGTCTTTACTTCACTTAATAATTAACTAAAGAAATTACAACTTATATGATTATGACTCCATTTATTATTCATACAAGAATTTAAATTCTTCGTTATATAATAATACTAAGTTTACTGAGTTATAATTTATTAATAATAGTTTATAATTTATTAACACTATTTTGTACTTTATTAACAATAATTTATAATAAATTTTATAGGAATTTGAATTAGACTTTTAAACATCACCACGGATCACTGATTCGTTTGAAAACTACTTTTCGACTAGTTACTAACTTTATTCTCCTAACCCACAAGACTGATATTCATGATTGTCCCGTTTTTTTATTGCCATAGCCAACGAGCGCAATAGAAAAACGGGTGATGCATTTTCTTCTGATTTTCATATTGACCAAACGCATATCAATATGAATGTGCACCAATTATGAAGAGTCACCCTGTTTGACTTTCATTTGACCGCTGCTCAAAATATGGAATTATGTTTTGTTGTTCTAAGATTAGTGGAGACACAAAACATAATTATTCTGAATATAGGTGGCAGTGTAGTCACTAAGATTGAATGATTTTGTTGCATAGCACAATTGCAATAATATCAATTCTCGCCTAAGTCAATTGAAGTGAAAGTATTGTGCGGTGTAGAATTATTTAAATATGAATAATTCTGACCGCTACAAGGTTTTTAGAGCAAGAGGAATATATAAAAAGACCAGTAAAACAATAAAAAAATTTACTCTATTTCTTGTTGTTGTTTTCAATTTTATTTTTGAACGATAATGTATCCAAGTTTATATAAGTCGATGGGTCCACCAGCGTGATTTAGTCATTAGTAATGCAAAGAAAAGCCGTATCGGTATCGTGGTTTTTCCGAAAACCGGACTGTAAGATCGAAAGTAATTTTTTAGATGCAATGAGAAATTTTTTTTTTGTTTTGAACAACTCTTTCAAATGCTTTAGACAATCCAGACAAAATACTAATAGGTCCTAAATCTTTCATAGACTTAACTAAATTCGTGGAATTACTAGATCAGTTTTCCAACAATCAGGAAACTCAGATGTAGTAAGTACATATATGGTTGCGTTTTAAACGGAGCAATTACCGTAATTTTTAATTAAATAAGCTTAAGTGGTAGTCGATCACTGTATACCAAGAGCGTTAGATTTAGCACTTGCAATGGCTTGGATACCTTCATCAATGGTACATTACGAAATAAAAATGGTAAGGTGACATCTGGAAACTTGACTGGAATTTCACGGATATTTTAATAATACTTTTCTTTTCACCGCCACTAAATTGCACAAAATTGGCAAAGGAACCGTTTCTATCGACCACACAAGGCAAACACGGAAATTACCAGTTGAGTTTTATATATATATATATATATATATATATATATATATATATATATATATATATATATATATATATATATATATATATATATATATAAATTCGTGTATAAGAAAGCATTGTTTTTTATATTATAACAGGTAAATCCTTGGAAATTAATTAATTTCCCTAAACCTCAATATGTACTACCCATTGAGCCTGGAAACCTCAAAAACAATCAGCGTGTGGTATACATCAAATTATAAACATTCCTCCTCTAAATTTTTTTGTAGGAATTATGAACCTCATTGCTACTGAATTGAAATAAATTAAATATTTTTTAAAGGGATTTACAAAACCATAAATAGGATTTCTTTATAAATTGTTGTTGGAATTACCTACATACTCGTAACAAACCAACTTAAAATTTTTTTTGTTTTTTGGTCATTTATGCGTCAATGCGTTTTGATTGACGCATTGACATGGGCTCTTTATAATTTCGATTGTTGGAAATTTTGGAAAAAAAAAATGGTTTAGGATGATTTAAAACCACCACCGTAGTTGAGGATTTAGACAAAAAAAATTTAATTTAATTAATAAAATGTTCCCTTCGCTATATACCTATATATGATGATGGATTTACATACCTAAACATACGAAATAGAAATTGGATTAGAAAACGTTTTCGTTTTCGATTTTTTATTGATTTGTTGAAATTTGACATCACTCGTATATATGGTGGATATACTATTGTAGATCTAGAAGGGAGAAAACAGTCGTGAGAAATCATTGTTGAGTGCGATGATGACAAATTTTTACCAATTTATTAGACAAAACCATAATTAAATGAAACATCGCAAATTAGATTTTGGGAAAAGCACAAAAATGAAAACCACCCTCATTTTTATTTTCACATCGTTATGTCTTAAGCATATAAAAACAATAATAATAATAAAGTATAAGATTAAATTACTTGGCTGTATATTGTCTTGTAATGATGTGGGGTGGTATGAAAAAAAAAATTGTCTTCAGACAAACAAAACAAAACGTACAAAAACCTATATATAATACTACAAAATTTACATGTAAACGAGGGTTGATTTTGTGATGCGCGTAAAGCATATGTTTTTAGTTATGTACTACATAAACAACCCTTACAGTTATTATTGGGAGTTTTTTATTTCGATGTAAACATTTATGCAGGTGGCTTTCCACTAGCTTCGCGATTTTAGGGTAAGCCGAGCAACGTAGACGTGACAACACTTCAGCGGCTTAAGCTGCCTTTTAGCAGTTGTTGTTCAAGTATCGACCAATTGTATAAGAACATCGAGCTCGACTTATCATCGAATTAACATTCGGACTTACATTTTTAGGTCATCGACAACTTAAAACACTGGGCGACATCATTAATAAATAGTATGAAAAGGTCTATTGGTTGGAGGCTCTCACATGCCTCAAAAAAGGCTTCTAAGTGAACATGTTATCCTTAGAATTCCACCACTAGTGGCGACTGATAATGGGGAAAGAATGATGTGCTTTACGATCGTGCATGGCTTCATTTTGGCTACCACATTCTTTCCTCAAAAAAATATCCACTTGGAAACATGGACATACCCTCGTAAGACGTCCTGAAGTCAAATTGACCATGTGTTCATTTCTAAGGGGATATATAAGGTATCGGGTCATTTGTGAGATCTTACCATTCGGCTACCAAATTTGTAGGCAGTGATAATTAATTTGCCATTGCAAACATTAGATGGTAGTTTTCGTACAAGTAAGGGATCACATAGGAAAACTGTATTATACCATCAGGAATCACCACACCGTACTTTCACACCTTGGCCTATCGTTATTCGGGACTCGACACAATATAAGGAGCATTTTTCTGATTTATTAAATGTTTGACAATTGTCAAATTATATTATTATATTATTATATTATTATATTATTATATTATTATATTATTATATTATTATATTATTATATTATTATATTATTATATTATTATATTATTATATTATTTTATTATTATATTATTATATTATTATATTATTATATTATTATATTATTATATTATTATATTATTATATTATTATATTATTATATTATTATATTATTATATTATTATATTATTATATTATTATATTATTATATTATTATATTATTATATTATTATATTATTATATTATTATATTATTATATTATTATATTATTATATTATTATATTATTATATTATTATATTATTATATTATTATATTATTATATTATTATATTATTATATTATTATATTATTATATTATTATATTATTATATTATTATATTATTATATTATTATATTATTATATTATTATATTATTATATTATTATATTATTATATTATTATATTATTATATTATTATATTATTATATTATTATATTATTATATTATTATATTATTATATTATTATATTATTATATTATTATATTATTATATTATTATATTATTATATTATTATATTATTATATTATTATATTATTATATTATTATATTATTATATTATTATATTATTATATTATTATATTATTATATTATTATATTATTATATTATTATATTATTATATTATTATATTATTATATTATTATATTATTATATTATTATATTATTATATTATTATATTATTATATTATTATATTATTATATTATTATATTATTATATTATTATATTATTATATTATTATATTATTATATTATTATATTATTATATTATTATATTATTATATTATTATATTATTATATTATTATATTATTATATTATTATATTATTATATTATTATATTATTATATTATTATATTATTATATTATTATATTATTATATTATTATATTATTATATTATTATATTATTATATTATTATATTATTATATTATTATATTATTATATTATTATATTATTATATTATTATATTATTATATTATTATATTATTATATTATTATATTATTATATTATTATATTATTATATTATTATATTATTATATTATTATATTATTATATTATTATATTATTATATTATTATATTATTATATTATTATATTATTATATTATTATATTATTATATTATTATATTATTATATTATTATATTATTATATTATTATATTATTATATTATTATATTATTATATTATTATATTATTATATTATTATATTATTATATTATTATATTATTATATTATTATATTATTATATTATTATATTATTATATTATTATATTATTATATTATTATATTATTATATTATTATATTATTATATTATTATATTATTATATTATTATATTATTATATTATTATATTATTATATTATTATATTATTATATTATTATATTATTATATTATTATATTATTATATTATTATATTATTATATTATTATATTATTATATTATTATATTATTATATTATTATATTATTATATTATTATATTATTATATTATTATATTATTATATTATTATATTATTATATTATTATATTATTATATTATTATATTATTATATTATTATATTATTATATTATTATATTATTATATTATTATATTATTATATTATTATATTATTATATTATTATATTATTATATTATTATATTATTATATTATTATATTATTATATTATTATATTATTATATTATTATATTATTATATTATTATATTATTATATTATTATATTATTATATTATTATATTATTATATTATTATATTATTATATTATTATATTATTATATTATTATATTATTATATTATTATATTATTATATTATTATATTATTATATTATTATATTATTATATTATTATATTATTATATTATTATATTATTATATTATTATATTATTATATTATTATATTATTATATTATTATATTATTATATTATTATATTATTATATTATTATATTATTATATTATTATATTATTATATTATTATATTATTATATTATTATATTATTATATTATTATATTATTATATTATTATATTATTATATTATTATATTATTATATTATTATATTATTATATTATTATATTATTATATTATTATATTATTATATTATTATATTATTATATTATTATATTATTATATTATTATATTATTATATTATTATATTATTATATTATTATATTATTATATTATTATATTATTATATTATTATATTATTATATTATTATATTATTATATTATTATATTATTATATTATTATATTATTATATTATTATATTATTATATTATTATATTATTATATTATTATATTATTATATTATTATATTATTATATTATTATATTATTATATTATTATATTATTATATTATTATATTATTATATTATTATATTATTATATTATTATATTATTATATTATTATATTATTATATTATTATATTATTATATTATTATATTATTATATTATTATATTATTATATTATTATATTATTATATTATTATATTATTATATTATTATATTATTATATTATTATATTATTATATTATTATATTATTATATTATTATATTATTATATTATTATATTATTATATTATTATATTATTATATTATTATATTATTATATTATTATATTATTATATTATTATATTATTATATTATTATATTATTATATTATTATATTATTATATTATTATATTATTATATTATTATATTATTATATTATTATATTATTATATTATTATATTATTATATTATTATATTATTATATTATTATATTATTATATTATTATATTATTATATTATTATATTATTATATTATTATATTATTATATTATTATATTATTATATTATTATATTATTATATTATTATATTATTATATTATTATATTATTATATTATTATATTATTATATTATTATATTATTATATTATTATATTATTATATTATTATATTATTATATTATTATATTATTATATTATTATATTATTATATTATTATATTATTATATTATTATATTATTATATTATTATATTATTATATTATTATATTATTATATTATTATATTATTATATTATTATATTATTATATTATTATATTATTATATTATTATATTATTATATTATTATATTATTATATTATTATATTATTATATTATTATATTATTATATTATTATATTATTATATTATTATATTATTATATTATTATATTATTATATTATTATATTATTATATTATTATATTATTATATTATTATATTATTATATTATTATATTATTATATTATTATATTATTATATTATTATATTATTATATTATTATATTATTATATTATTATATTATTATATTATTATATTATTATATTATTATATTATTATATTATTATATTATTATATTATTATATTATTATATTATTATATTATTATATTATTATATTATTATATTATTATATTATTATATTATTATATTATTATATTATTATATTATTATATTATTATATTATTATATTATTATATTATTATATTATTATATTATTATATTATTATATTATTATATTATTATATTATTATATTATTATATTATTATATTATTATATTATTATATTATTATATTATTATATTATTATATTATTATATTATTATATTATTATATTATTATATTATTATATTATTATATTATTATATTATTATATTATTATATTATTATATTATTATATTATTATATTATTATATTATTATATTATTATATTATTATATTATTATATTATTATATTATTATATTATTATATTATTATATTATTATATTATTATATTATTATATTATTATATTATTATATTATTATATTATTATATTATTATATTATTATATTATTATATTATTATATTATTATATTTTTTTATTTTAATTTTTTAACAGAGGTGGTGAAATTTTTTATGAGCGAAGAGTGGGATTCTTCAAAATTGAGATACTCACTAAAACACCTCTTTTTTCGTTTAACCTTACCTGGAACTGTTTTACACATTACTTCAAGAAAGGCAGTTTTCTTTTTTTTTAATTAACAAAAATATACCTCCCACTTTTATGTTTCCCTCGAAGGGCTGTTTTTTGGTGCTCAGGACAATTTCGACATATCGTGATACCGCGTCCCAGCTTTCTCCCCCTTGTAAAAGGATTCGGACTATAATATGGCTACTTAATGCGACTCCGACTGTCCTCTTCAATTTTTCTCTTATTTGCGACCATTTCCTGCAGTTTAAGATAGTGTATTTGGCATCGTGCAGCACTCCTTAATCGCAATATATGCAGTCCACTGACCCTGCTTTCCCAATGTTATTAAAGTATGCCATAAAGTAACCATGGCCACTAAAAAACTGAGGCAAGTAGTAATTTATTTCCCTGTGCTTCCTCCCAATCCAGAGTCTTAAATTTGGGATTAATTTGGAAGACCACCGACCGCTGCTTCCTCGCTCCCAGGAATCTTTCCACTTGATAAGTGTGCGTTCCCTCTCCTCCTCCTTTATTCCCTTCGTTCTATTATGAGTTTTCCTTTGATAAATTGCTTGGCATTCCATCGCGAGTAGCTCAATAGGGATTGCGCTAGAGATTACAATTACTGCAAGTACAGACACCGGACGATATGCAGCGGTAACTCGACAGCTGCTCTGCGTTGTACTTGGGTCATTAGTTTACGGTACATCTCCTTGGACAGAGCCTCCGCCCATATCTCGAAGCCTTATTAAAGAATCAAATTTACCGTTGACATCTGCATGTGAAGCTTACTTGTCCTTGGTTTGGTGCTTTGCGGACAAAGTGAATTTTATCTGTCCCCAGAATTTCAATTTTCCATCCAAGAGTATGCCTAAGTATCGGGCTGAGTGCTTTGCAATTACATCATACTCTCCAACGGCAATCGGAATCTCTCTTTCCATTCTGCTCTACATACTCAGGGCTATCTAGGTTTTGTTTAGGGCCAGGGACAAATCATGCTCTGTCATTCACCTATTTACCATCCTCATCACCTGAGCTTAAGTTAGGCTCTCTTGATATCCCGGGCAGCTATGAGTGCTGCGACGTCATTTGCATATCTAATTAACGACGACTCATCAGGCATGGGCTCACTGGTCGTATAGTAAGGGTTAATGTGTTGGCTTAAACTGCCGCTGATCACCAATTGTGTGTAAAATCGTTCGTTGGCCTGACCACTTACAACGATCACCAATCGTAAAAATATCATCTGAAAGATCTTGTAAAATGATTTCAGTAAAGTGTCAACTTTGGCCTGTAATGCTGGAAGGCGGTAACTCCTGGTCACTAAATTCAATAAAACTAACCAATAAATATTAACCTAAACACTAAATAAATTTTCCAAACCACTTATACATAATAATTTCGTTATCTTATCGCACCATCATCGTTCAACTACAAACACTTAACACATTTGTAGATTAGCCATGTTATCAGATCAATTTATCATTAAAAAAAACTAACCCACTTATAAAAATATGTTCATCCTTATATAATTTATACATATATTGTGTAATGTACAAGTGTCCCCGATGCTTAAATATAAAAACAAGATGGATGTAAGCCATATATTTACAGATATTTTCCTCTTTTAAGGCGTTAATTTAATCCCACGAGAGTACAGCAAGTCAAGTTGGATTTTTAAGGATATACACAATGTATCTGCAATATATAAAAAAAAGGTTCTTTCGGTTAGAATATTATACAAAAAATTACAAATTTTCCGCACCCTTCATCATTTCGGTATGTGTAACGGAACGAAAAGGGAAATTCATACATAATAAAATCATAAGCATAATTTAGCCTCTCGAATATATTTATGTATATGATATGATTGAATTATGTTTAGAAGGATATGAATAATTTTTTATGCATTTTTTTTATAAGAATGGGTAAATGGGGGAATTTCTATTATTCTTTAGTCCCTGATTGAATCAAACTGATTTAGAGAAGCAGTAAAAAAAAATTAAATTGTCAGATTAAATTTATTTGGGTTTTCCGACAAGATCATTATTAAATGATGTTGAATTTTAATTTTTAATTGGATTGTGTATGTACAAATGTGTCTGTTATGTGTGTTAAGGGGTTATATTAATTAATGATTTTGTGAATTAGTACATGTGGTTTTGAGGTACATTAATAAGAAATTTTGCAGTACCTCGAACGGAAACTATGGTGTCCATTTCGGATTTATATAGATAGCCGATAGATAACTTTAAAATCCATCTTCACGTTGTTGAACAAAATTTAATTTTAATTCTGTTATCTGTTAAACAACTACTGTTTCTGTTCTTCTAGTACAGAAACTCATAAAGATTAACAAACATTTTTTGTTCCTTCTCGTTGTATTTTTTGTTTTTATCTTAATCTCATATTTCAAATAATCTGAAAGGTAGATGAAATTCTTGTCGAAAAACCGAAAAGAACAAAAAAAAAATTGTTTAGACTCTTAAAGATTTTCCTTGGATTATTAACAGGCGAAAGAATTTTAGATCGCTAACGCTTTATTGTATTTACGTATGTATACAGGGTGAGCTAGTTAAAATGGGGCACCCGCTAAATTTCAGTTTTAATGGACAGATCATTGTGTAGACTCCGAAATTTTTAAAGATGTCGATTTGTGACATAAATTTAAGGTTAAATTTACTAAGTGGAACTGTTACGTAATTCCTGGATTTTTTGAAAACCAGGTCCCGACTTTGTTTTTCGGATTATTCTAGACAACCCAAAGAAAACAAAGTCGTTCTCTACTCCGAGGAGCCAACGTTGCCGATAGTAACCTCTGGGCCTATCAAATGGTGACTATTCTTTTAGAGATCGTTGCACGAGCCGTCTAGGATTGGCTCGCAGAACTTGACAAAGATAGCGTACTTGCTGTTCTTACATATTCCCATATATGACAAGTGACAGTGGGTTTGATCAACACCTTATACAACTTCAGCTTGTCGGTATTTGTAATGTATTCTTAATTTAGCAGCGTGGGCGTAAGACATGCAAAGCACGGTTGCAATGGGCAAAATGCACTTTAATATCCCCTTCCACACAATTATCATGAGAGACAAGCGACTCGAGGTATTGGAAACTTCTCACTCCTTCAAATGTGTGATCTAGATTAACTCTACCAAAATTCATTGCGTGGTGTCTTAACCCCGTGATTATATATTTTTGTTTTAACTCATTGATTTTGAGATCTACTGTAGCTGAAAATCACTAATGGAGCCAGTAGTGCTCTTACACCGTTTCCATTCAGTCCAATTACACACATTTGGTTGGACTGACGATACATGATAATGCGCTGAGGTGTTTCACTTTTACGAAAGATAAATTTTAACATGAGATTAAAGAGTATCGGGCACAGATCATCATTTCTTACCATACTCCAGAGCTAACTGCAAAAATCTTTGTTAGCTTCGTTTCTAACAAAGGAAGCAATCTCCTTTTTTAAAGATAAGGCACAATGCGCAAAGAAAATCATTCTTTTCCCATTATCGATCCCTAGATCGTGTTGGGAATACAGACCTATCTATTCACTTTAGTCTGTCCGATTTTTGCCAGCTATAGCATTCAAGTCACCAATTACTATTCTGACATCATGCGCTCTGGTATGGGTCTCTTCAGATCATACAAATGGGCACATGAACACAAATGATTGACAGATAGGCTAGTCGAATGCGTAAACGTAGCTTACACATACTATTAGCAATTATGGTTTTAAATCTAAACCATAATTGCTGATGGACCTTTTTGTCCATCGAGTTTTCTCGAGAGCAACTCTTTCCAAGCGAAACTCTTTCATGGCTGATATCGTGCCATCAAATGCGCCTGATTTTCTTTGGGTCTGCATGTTCCGCACGAACCAATCCAAAACGGCGTGTCCGTTATCATAAGCATGGGTCTGGTATAATTTCGCGGTATCCATATTTATTTTTGTTGGACTTTTTAACAATTTTTTAATTTTTGACAGATGCGGGTAATCAGCCCTGCGATCCAACCTTTGTTTAGTAGCTTCTTACGACAAACCAAGGAGACTGTGGTGGAATTATAAGGTTAACATTCTCGTCTAGAAGTCTTTTACGAAGCATGGAAGAGTGCCTTCCATCTAAAAAAATACTATGTTTTTCTTAGTTCCCCTCTTATGGTGCGTACATATACGTGATCAAAAAATTGATTCGCGCAAGGAGAAATTTGTATATTTTTCATACGAAAAATATATAAATTTCCCCTCCTGAGTTGAAATAATTTTAACTTTGGGCACATTTTTCACCGTAAGCATCCAACATAATAAAAAAAAATAAAAATTATGAGCAATAATTGTGCTCATTATATATAATTTTGCTATTTTTTGACATTTCTTATTTTGTTTTTCAAACTTTTTGTGCGAGCTATGAATTGCGAGCTATGAACTTTTTGTGCGAGCTATTGCGGTTCACCGAATTTACCCCAAATCTCCTACCACTTCTAAGTGTCCGATTTTCGTTTATGTATACTTTTGTCAATTCACAGACAATATTTAAGTCCCGCGCAAAAATTTCGATAGCGGTTTGTCTTGATAAAGACATTTTGGGTATTATTACGAATTAATTAAATTCAAAAAATTAAATTACAGGAAAAGTAATTATTACTAAATTAAAATCAACTAATAAAAACAAAATGAAGTTAAATTTAATATTAGAAATTATTACGAAATAACACGAAAAAATTTAAATCACCGATAAAAACAAACAGCAAGAATTTAAAATCACCGATAAGAAATTAAAAATGGAAATCTAATCACAAAAAAAATAACAAAAAATCGCACAAATGTTTTGTATACCACAGCCAACAACGATACACAATTAATAATTACGTATGTTTCATATGTCAAGTAAAATAGGTAATAATTTTGAGCAAAAGCTTTTGTTACTAACTTCATCCTGTGATGAATTTTGTAATCTCGTATATGTACGCACCATTAAGCCTAATTCATGCTTCAATTTCTATATGTTCATTTGTTCATTAAAACAATTTTTTCGACAAATCATATTGACCAAAAATTACGTGAAACTATGGCGACAAAAAAATTCGTCATTTTTGATCAAAGTTGGCCGATAAAATTTTTTAATTTGCTTTTAGTTTGTTATTTAGGTTGAGTGATGTTTTTTGAGTAAACATAACGAGACGAAATTGCATGAGTTTCCGTGGTGTAGTGGTTATCACATCCGCCTAACACGCGGAAGGCCCCCGGTTCGATCCCGGGCGGAAACATATTTTTTGTTTTATTTTTTTTATATTTTATTCCATGCAATCTGTTCTGGGGCCAAAGCTCTCCCACTCAACTCTTTCGTGGTTAACTTAACGTCCCACTTTATGCTATTACTAGCCAAATCCAGGACGCGCGAATACAGGTTCGCGTTTTTATAAATATCCATCGGGGTACCTTCCGACCCAAACACCGCAGCTTTAACCACTGCGCCAATTGCTCGGTAGTAATTTTTTTATTTTTTCTCTAAACGAGATATTTTAATGCAGGCAAAAATAATTTGGCCATATTTGCTAAGATAACCTAAATAATACAAATTTCCGGTTGATAACGCGCCTAACAAAATAAAAAACGTTTCCGCCCGGGATCGAACCGGGGGCCTTCCGCGTGTTAGGCGGATGTGATAACCACTACACCACGGAAACATATATTTTAACGATACTATGAATTGACGATACTCAAAAATACTCACATTTTAATATTGAGGGAAATGATTTGATTTAGAATAACCCTTTTTATTATCCAATAGCTAAAAGTTCACATACAATTTTTTTCACATATTTCTGGAAAGATTCCCTTGAGACTTCAATTATTTTTAATTAGTGTAATTTAAACGTATATACAACCCTTTCATACACATTTTGAAACGTTCACCTGAAAATGTAGTATTTGTAAGGGAAGCACACCTTAATATTTTTTTACATCAGTAAAGGGTTGCAATTTTAGATTTTTGGTTGTTTCTTATGTTAGTTTGGGTATAGTTAAATCAAGTAAAAAGTTTTTTGAATTCAACTATGAGGCAGAGAGAGAAGTGAATATTATGAGAAATTTTAAATTTGTGTGACCAAATTGCAATATTTGTTATGCACATTGCTTAATTTGTACACATTGTACTATTTTTTGAGTATTACTAACGATTTAATTTTGTCAAATGATTTTTTCAAAAGGTTTATTATTTTGTTTTCAATCATTTATTACAGTCCATTTTCGGGTTTCAAAATGTCAGACACCAAAGTTATTGTCAAAGAAATAGTTAGTAATGACTAATTCATGACAAACCCGAAGCGTTTCGGTTCTACATATAGGAACTTACTTCTCTATAATACTCTTATTACTTCTCTACTGAGTTACTGATGTAGCGTCAAATGTCTCGCACCTCTATGTTCGATATAAAAGGTTGCCCATATTCAATCAAGTGTTTATGTCTTATTTGAGCCAAAACCGGACATGAGTATAGGAATAGCTTCGAGGACCAGTTCCTTTCCACTTTATTCGGTTAAAACTCCTTCTCGTTGTTTATATAGAATTTGTTGGTGCCGACCTCCATAGGCTGACCAATGTATGATCACCATTGCTGTATTGAGAAAGAACGAAAATATTTAGGTTACTTTTCCCGAGAACGCGGATATCTAGTTATTTTCATGTAAGTCCAAGTTTTATTAATCGAAGGTTTCTAAATTAGAACTACATTTAGATTTAGTCAGTTTCTGGATAACAGCTGCCGAGACAAATCTTGTGTAGTGTAACTTAATCTGACGTATGCATAACATTTTTCTGAATAACCACACTTCCCTCTTTACATGGTACCAAGGGAACTGCCCGCCTCGAGATTCCTTATTGTTGTTGTTGCTTCTTTCTTCGATAGACCCGATAAGTCATCCTCATCGAAGTCCAGGTTAAGGAGCCTATCTAGGTCGAGCTTCTCATCATTTGGGCATTTCCCATTCATAACCATTTCGGCCATGCCTTGTACAGTGCCAGCCGGTGTCCGTACTAACCTCCCTCTAATCGATTCTATAAATTTTAAGAGTTAGCAACCCGATACCAATGATAATGGCCCCTTAGATTTAGCTGGAGGAGCAAGAGACTCTTTGTTGATAGTTTATTATTGATAGTCCGCAGCCTTTCTTGGACTCTTGCTTAAAAATCTTCGAATTATAGTTTGGAAGATTATGCTCTAAAGATCTTAAGGATATCATCCGAGCACTTCGGTTTGGTTGGTAGCCAGACACGTGTCCTTGGCCTACTAGGAAGTTTTCTCGCCTAACTGCTGCAAGTCTTGCGCCTGCGGCCATAAGTCCTACTCGCCTACTTCAGCTATTGCTTTTTTATAGAGATCCAAAAATTCTTCATCCAGGGACACAGTTAATTTTACGGGCCACTGATGCCATCCCACGTTTCTACAGAGGTCCCCGACTTTTACCAAAGACCTTCCAAAATATAAGATTTAGTGCGTTAAGCACTGTCCTCCATCTCTCTAAAGTGAAACTCCCATCTCCGAATAGTTTTCTTGCCTAAGTTTCACCACCTGTGCTACTGTAAGCTGCACCTCGCGGTCGTAGCTCATATGTATCCAGTATCTTAGGACTGACCTTTTCGGTTTAAAACGCTACCAATTTAATTCCGGTTTTTTAAGAGTGCCGGTGTCCTTGGTATCGGGTATTGGAGAAATAAAGGAACACTTATGTAGTAATCCGTATATGCAGATACTACTATATAACTGGAGGTTGCCAGGTATCCATAGAGCTCGGATCGCTTTACAACATAAATAATCCGCACTTGCGCATTTAGTGTGGACCGCCTCATATTTTGGTTAGCTTTAATCACCCGGCCAAGGAATTGACTGAATAAAGTCACAATTTGTCTGGATATTACATACACCTGCTTTTTACCATCTTACCTATAAGTATAAATAAAACAGACGAAATTGAGACTGAATGCTGAAAATAATGGCCGGTACTAAACCACAATTAACACGCAATTCATCATAGAATTTAATAATAATTTTAACGTGCACTGTTCAAATTTTAATTTATTTTCCCACGAAACGAGTTCAAAAAAAATATACGCACGGTCGCAACAAATTCGCATATTTCTGGATAAAAAATAAAATTTACGGGCCAACACCCTTTCATCTGAAAATATTTAAATACCCCCAAAATAAACGTGCACATTAAATTGAAACATTTTTAAAATTGTGCAGGTACAATTTTCTTACAAATACTACCAATTATCAAAACCGTTCAACGGGTTAATTTAAAAACTACATCTTTACTATCAAGCTGCGATTTAAAATATTTATTGACATAAAAAATGTATTTTCGGAACCAAAAGAAGTTAATTTAACTCTTTTCTTCTTGTTTTGTTACCAAAATCCATAAACGACGTAAAAAAAAGGGTTAAGTAGCAGCAAAGAAAACAAAACAAATTTTCTTTTTCCAATTATTATTGTTTATTTATTTTATTTTTTAACTTTGTGACCTTTCATCCTATTAACGACCCTTTTTATGTTACATGCCTAAAAAAAATTTTTTTTTTGTTTGTTAAAATATCAAATATTAATTTGTCTTTGAGCTCCAGACTAAGGAGAATTTATCGATCTGTAATCCTTTTCTTGGTTACAGCATGATCTGTAGAATAATTAACTACATGATATTTTTGCTGTCGGGAAAAAATACAGGGTTCCTTTTTAATTACTACATATAGGTTGTGACCCCTTAATCTAAAGGTAATTAAAAGATAAACAAATTGAGACAAGTATTTTTAAAATTAAATAAAACGTTAAGATTTTATCGTAAAAAAACGTTAAAAAATACAGTTTGTGTATACTCGCTTGGGTTTTAGAAAACTATCTAATCAGTTTTGCCACAGTTTAAAAGCTCTATTGATCACACTGTATAATTGATGGAATGCACGTAACATAGTTTAATTTTCTAAACGATTTGTGAGAATATTACTTGCGCGATTTTTATATCAATTTTTAAAGGGTTGAAACAGAAATATTATAAATTTACCAAATTTTGGAATTTTATCGACCATCTGTGGGAAATATTTTAGAAATTTCTAATCCTTTATGTCAAAAAATAATTTTGTGTGGAAATTATTACTGTGCGGATGTAATTCGATCGATGGTTAACGTATTTAGTTTCACATCACATTTGCAAAAGGCGAAAATCGTTTTTTTGGTATAATACAGAAACAAACATTATAAGGATTATTCGAATAAATGAAAAATTATTATGATGCCGATACGGCCATATACTCGTTGGTATGTACAAATAAAATCAATAAAGAAAATTAATTTTCGTGGAACAAAACAACAACAACTAAAAAAACCATACAAAAGGGTTTGGAAAATGGCCGTTTTCATTTTCATTAATGTGAAAACCTTGAACTTTTTTTTAAATTTGTTGTTGGCTGGCTTATTTTTATATAAATTTTAGTAAATTAAAGAAGGGATTGCGTATATTTATGTGATGTGCAGGCAGATCAAATTTCATACGAGTGTACGTATTTATATATATATATATATATATATATATATATATATATATATATATATATATATATATATATAACATATATATATTCTTCAAGAACCAAAATTAAAAATAAAATTGATCGATAGTCAATACAGTTTATGGTTGATTAGATATGATTTATGATTAAACGCGAGAGAATTCGACTAAAAATTTGTTTTGTCAAGGGAAATATATTATGATGTTAAATTCATATATATGGCTACGGGTACAAATTTGAGAGTGAAATAATTAATAAATATCGATCCAATAAAGTGTCAATAAAGTGAAATTTAGATTTTAGTTCGAAATGACAATGAATTAGTCCAAACGCCCATCAACTAAAACTGTTACTATAAGGGAGTGTGAATTTTTATACTTAATATACTATAATTGTGTTCAGTAACTTAAACCCCAACGAGCCAGATAAATTAAGTGATTTGAATGATCGTTAAATATATTTAAGTGCACAAACATTAAATTCATAAACATTATAGTGTTCGGATACGGATTTACCGAGTAAATAGCCAATTACACAAAAAAAACGACATTAAACAAAACATGGTCCCTTTTGTTTTTTGTGTCTCTTAATTTTATTTCTTTTATAACTTTTTAGATGATTAGCGCACAACAATTGAATCAATTCTAATTATACACAACGTCAGCTCAGTGCAATGATATATATATATATATATATATATATATATATATATATATATATATATATATATATTTTTTTTTTTTTTTTATTATTTTTTTTTTATATATATTATATAAATTTTTACAAATTTTATTATAAAGGAGAACTCTGTGTAATTGACAATTTCGATTTCCCCTCAAGGAAGTTAGAATCCAAATGTATTCTAAGATACTTAAATGAGTTAACCAATCGAATATGCAAACAATCAACATGGCAATTGGCGGGAGTACATTTAGAAACGCTATGATATATAAATTGATTATTATTTGGTATATTTATGGTACCAGAAATTTTAAACAGCATAAACTTGGTTTTATCGCTTAGAATTAAATCATGTTTGTGAAACCATTTATTCAGAACCTCAAGATCGGAATTTATCATTGAAACAAATTCTTTGGTAGATTTAGCAGCATAAGCTAAAGCTAAATCATCAGCAAACCCAGTACAATTGCCTTTCAATTCGAGTTTGAAAATATAATTTGTATAAATTAGAAACAATAACGGTCCTAACACAGAACCCTGGGGAACCCCAACATCCACGGATCTAGGATCACTCAAAGTATTATTTACTCTAACTCTAACAGTTCTATTTTCTAAGTAAGAAGCAAACCACTTGTTTGCTATACCTCTAAAACCAATGCTGGACAGAATATACAATAATAGTTTATGATCAACCAAATCGAATGCCTTGGTTGCATCAACAAACAGACCAGCACTCACATTACCCCAGTTCAACCAATTATGAACATTGCCCAAAAAGTCTAGCAAATCTGACTCAGTATATTCATAAGCTGGCGAAAACCATGTTGGTGAAGTATTACAATAAAAGTATTTAAGAAATTAGTAACTCTGTTTTTAACTACTTTTTCTAGAACCTTCAGAATAACTGGCTGTAGAGCAATAGGTCTATAGTTTTCTTTGATATTTCTATCGTCTTTTTTGAAAATAGGGATAGTAGTCACCGATTTAAGCCTTGCAGGTACAAATCTCTGTTCAAAGGACAAATTGAATATGTGAGCTATAACCGGACTGACAAACCTTAAAATAGCTTTCAAAATTCAGCTACTAAGTCCATCATTATCAAGTGAATTTTTCGGTTTCAACGAACCAATCATACATATTACCTCATTGTTCGAAACAGGAGTCAAAAAGAAAGTTTTCGGGCAATAATCAGATGGTAAGTTGAAGGTTACTGCTGCGTTATTCGAGAAAAACTTAGGACGTGCTCATTGGTAACACTTAGCTCATTTGAAATATCTATACCATTTGTAAGAACTGCACCGTTGTCTGCTACGATTTTTTTATAAATGAATCTTTGGGCTTTTTGGTTAAAATTTCATTTACTAAGTTCCAATTTTTTGCCCACATTAATTTGGTTGCAAGTATACTCATGAAGATTCAAATCATTAGGATGCTATCTTAGTTTTTTTAGCAGTTGGTTTCTTTTTTTGAATTCTCCTAGCAAGTGCATATGAAATCCATGGTTGTAGTATAGTTTTATGTTTTTCATCCGGGATAAGTGTAACACTGCTCCAATATAATCTAAAGTGTCCAGAAACTGATCAAGAGCTAAGGACGAGTCACTTAGATTAAGATCAACGCTCCAATCCACTTGCTCAAAAACTTCATTTAACTTTGCCAAATTAAGTCTCTTGTTATGACCTTGATTTACATTATTGGATGACAAGAATTTATTAAATCTAAGCAATATCTCAATAAGATGATGATCCGAGATTTTGAGATCGATCGCTGAAGATTTTAAACATGAAAGGACATTTGATCTAAGCCGTACAAAAAATTGATCGATGCACGTAGATGTTGATGATGTAACTTTTGTAGGAACATTAATCAAAGACTTAAGACCACAAGAAGACATAAGTATCAAATAATCATCGCATAGGGATGGAAAACCATCTTCATATCACCAAGCTCGAACCTTTGTGTCCTGGACATCGTAGACCATATAGTTATGAAACCGAAACCATTGTGTAGTATAGATACAAAATATCTTCCCCAACTATTCATGATGGACCCCTATGATTCAAAATATATTTAAACCGATGGAATTATAGATATATGCAACTTTTCAGTTACTTTGAGGAAACAAATGCTTTTAGCGGAGGGTTTGTCAAAAGAAGGCTGACGGTTAATTAGGTTGTTTAGCTATAACACTTTATAATTCCAAATTTGTTTGTAAAGACATTCAAGGCGTTATACGGCTACTTGTGCTCACGAAAGTGAATTTTAGACAACAAATTTTTGTTATGACCATATAAAGGTTATAGAACTGCAAAATTTGTTAACTGCGTATCTCACGATACAATTTCTATAGTGATTTTTTCGAAGTGACACGACTCGAACCCTATATGACCGGCACTGAGATGAATTTCTACAACTCGTCCAGTTATCCATTTTAATGGAGGATCATTGTCACCCTTGATGAGCACTAGGTCATACCTACTTTCATATTTGGTTGTTCAATAACGGCCATTTGCTTCTAATTTGAGGTTGATTTAAGTATTCGGAGCGCCATATTATCCAGAAATTTTATTTGAATTTTCTTCCAGTCTCCTTCGTGATATGCCGTATAAATAGTGGATTCTTCTATTAACATCTTGTCGGATTGATCGAAATGGAGCACCGATTAGGAAATGCCCTAGAGCTAAAATGTGATATATATAAGATCGGGTGACATTGGTGCCACAGAGATCGTGAGTTTAAGCAAGCTTATATTTATTTAGAAGATTTATTCTCCAATAACCTTCACTAACTGTTTCTTTCTTGCCTTATACTGCCACCTTTCAAGGTCCTCCATAACTCCGGTTTTCAAAAATTGTTTTTCAGGTAAGATGCGTACTGCAGGTAAATTTCTCATGAACTGTGTTTTAGAACTAGAACTAAACCGAAGCCACCTAATACACCTTGATATAAAATGCCGTGTTAGATTTCGATCGTGTATGATCCAGTATCTGGGGCGAATACTAAAGTTAATTGTACTTTGTTGACATCGTTTGTTCATGTGCCTCTGTAATCAGCAACTTGACGGTTGGATAGTCTTTTGGGATGAAAAACATAATTTCTCATCAATTAAGTCAAAGTATTGCGTCAGCAGTATTGTTTTCTTAACAATTCTCAGAGGGTCGTTCCATCATTTGCTTTGATACCCTTGGATCACAATTTGCAGAATTTTCAAATGATTGGACATAAATCCATTGGAATAGAGTATAGTTATCTTCTAGATACTCGAGATTTAATTTGCTACAAATCAAATATCGGGTACTTCTGGGAGAGTTGAGTTTGTCTTACTTAAAAATGTATACGTAAAGCAGCAGGATCAGATAAAAATCGCGATTTCGATCAATCTCTAGTCAATCCAGTGATCGATGTAGCTTTATCAGATTGCACGTTGATCGCAGAATGTAATGATGTTGCGAATTGCTTCATGCTGAACTTATCCAATAGGCTAGCAATATTATATATATATGGCGTAACAGCTAAATATGTATACGAGTAATTATGTCACCCCGCGCTGACACTCTAAATGACGTAATCCTGTTATTCGGTAAATGTTTTTAATTAAATTTAAAAATTAAAATTTTAATTTGGTTAATAAATTTTTTAACGTACAAAAATATTAAAAAATGTGCGCAAATAAAAAATAATTAATTATTAACGTCAGTCGCGTGCAATTATAATAAATTTTCTTCATATGCATATATTTAATTTATATTATTACTAATTGAATATTAAGCAAAATATTATTAATAATAATTTATATTTATATTAACGTAACATACATACATATCGCGGGTCCGGTTAATATAATAATAATGAAAAAAAAATTATATGGCCATTTTGTGTCTTCGATGTATATACGCTCGTATCGAATGGTCAACGAATTTTTGTAATTTATTCGATTAATTAACAATAAATAATTGATGAAATATTTTGACAGTTTGAATTATGCTTTGTTGTTCGTGTAACATTCATATATATTTTGAGTATATATATTCGTATATATGCATACATTATATTCGAATGAGTTGAATTGGGTAACGGTTTGAAAGTTTACAGCAAAGTGAACTACTCCACTTCAACTGTATATACGCACATAATATATATAGCTAAGGTGTGGGTGAAAGCAATCTCATATGAATACATACATGTGGATGTCGCAGGATTAATATAGAACATAGAATATATATATATATATATATATATATATATATATATATATATACTTATATATATATATATATATATATATATATATATATATATATATATATAACAAACGAGGTGGTGGAGTTTGTGTTTATCTTAAAGCTTTTATTAATTTTCGCGTCATTTATAAACACTGTCAACCTAATTCGGAACTCATTCTTATTGAACTTACAATCGCAACTAAAAAAAATTTTATTAGTTGTAGTCCATAAACTACCGAGTAACAGTTTTTACAACGAGCTCAACACAATTCATGAAAATTAAAGTGTTAACTACAGTGACATTATACTGTGCTGGGACTTTAACTATGACGTCATTGCGGACAAATCTAAGTCTAAGAAACTAAAAAGTTTTTTGAGGAAATAATGTCTGAAAATAATTAATAGTGAGCCTACGTATTTTACAAACCCTGTATCCTTATTAGACTTGATTATCACTAACAATCAGGATTATATTATATTTTCCAACCAAAGATCCCGATTTTCTTTTCTTTTCATATGACTGCAAAGTGGAAAAAGCATCCTCAAAAATTACATTTCGTAACTTTGGTAATATTAATACCTTCCACATGCTAACGACATGCAGGCGGCTCAATTGGAATCTGCGCTTTATTTAATTTCAGATCCTTCGAAAAAAGTTGATTTTCTAACTGCATTAATTAATTATTTGTATGAAACATGTGTTCCGCTAAGAACCATTTTGCTACATCCTAAACGACCACCATGGTTTAATGACACAATTTGTAACATGATTAATTTTAGGGATTTTATTTTGCGCCGATTTAAGCGCACAAAAAATGCTGAATTGTTCAATGAATATAAAATCGCTAGAAATAAAACTAATTGGCTTATCAAATATGCGAAGAGAAAATATTTGTCAACTGTTTTGAATCCTAAATTGCCATTAAAAGTCTTTTGGAAAAATCTAAAATCTGTAGGTGGTTTTTCAAATACTAAAAATAATTCACCCGTCTTATTTTCACCAAACCAATTTAGAAATTATTTTTAATCGACTAATGGTTGTGCTAAAGACACATTCATTGTTGATGATATAATTAATTATGAGTCTGAAAGTTTTTGCTTTAGTTTTAAAATCATTGATTTCGTGGATTTGTGCAAGGTGTTTGAGTCCACTAAGTCCAATGCCACAGGTGTTGATGAAATTCCGGTTAGGTTTGGTAAATTATTATTACCACATGTAGATTTGTACATATACTGCATGTATTTAATAGTTTAATAACATTTTCGATATTTTCTACAAGTTGGAAACACTCCTTAATCATTCCTATTCCTAAAAAGAAAAATCCTACAGCTTTATCTGATTATCGACCTATCAGCTTATTGCCGGTTTAATCAAAAGTGTTTGAAAGAATTCTTCAATCGCAGGTATATTAGTATATATCGAAGCCCTAAATATTCTATCGCTATACCAATCAGCTTACCGTTGTCACTTTTAGTCTTATTAGATTTCAGTAAAGCTTTTGATAAAATTAACCGTCCATTAATGATTAAAAAGTTACATTACAATTTCAAATTTTCTATCCCAGCATGCCGCTTAATTTGGTCCTATCTAGTAGATAGACGGCAGTCAGTAAAACTAAACTCGAGGATGTCTAACACTTGCAGTAACTTTTGTGGTATTCCGTAAGGATCAGTCCTTGGTCCATTTTTATTTATGATGTATATCAATGCCCTTTCTTCTAAAATTGTACATTGCCAGTATAATTTATTTGCGGATGACTTGCAAATATACAAATTTGGAAACCATTAGATGCTCATCAAACAACAGTCTATTCTTAAACAAAGATAAAACTCAGTGCATCATTATATCTTCAACTAATCGCTGTACTCGTGACTATCCTAAGATAAATGTTGATGGTAAAGATATTGATTATGCTTATTTGATAAATAATCTTGGATTGATTTTTGATAAAACACTGAGCTGGAACTATCACATTAAATAGAATTGCAATATAGAGTGGTTTTCCTACTAAGAATGTTATGGTCCACCTCTAAATGCCTAAAAATCAAATTAAGACTTCAACTTTTCAAAACATTTATTTTGCCTCATTTTCTTTATGCAGATGTGATTCTGTTTGAATTGAAAAATAAGCAGTTTAAGGAATTACACAGGCTGCCTTTAACTCATACATACGTTGTTTATAAATTGAGAAAGTATGTTCCTAGTTTCTCCAACTCATTGTTGGGTTGTTCCCTTAAACAGTTCTATCAGTTTCGAGTGTATTTATACGTATTTAAATTTTTAAATTATCAACAACCAATATATATATTTAATAAACTTATTAAGTCTGCGAATCGTCGTAATCACATTTTAGTACCTGCTAGTAACGAAACCAATTTAATGAATTCTTTTTTTTTTGTCAGGGCAGTATGCATATGGAATAATCTTAATTTAAAAATAAAACAAAATAAAACAAAAGGAATGTTTCGAAAGGAGTGTTTTGCTTGCATACATTAATAAATTATTTATTTAAATGGGGTTATGGCTATACAAATATAGGTTAATTAGGTTAATTGTTTGATAGTATTGTAAAAAAAAAAATAAAAATAAAATAAGAATAAAAATAAACATAAACATAAATATATAAAATAAAATGAATAAATGTCAAATTTAAGTACCAAACTGATGGAATAAGTTCATAAGAAATTCCAACATTAAATAAAATAAATAAATAAATAAATAAATATATATATATATCTATATATATATATATATATATATATATATATATATATATATATATATATATATATATATATTTATATATATCTATATATATATATATATATATATATATATATATATATATATATATATATATATATATATATATATATATATATATATCTATATATATATATATATATATATATATATACATATATATATATATATATATATATATATATATATATATATATATATATATATATATATATATATATATATATATATATATATATATATATATATATATATATATATATATATATATATATATATATATATATATATATATATATATATATATATATATATATATATATTGATCTTGTATATTATTTTAGTGGGATTCTCGTAGGTAGAATAGAATTAGTTCTATTAACATGGTATAAAGGGAAATAGATGTTGAGTGGAGATCATAACCAATATTAACCACTATAACCCAATATGCAACTCATACGGATTTCCGTTCACTTTTCTATGCGAAAAACATGCTGTTACAATAGAAATAAACATGAAAAATACACGGAAAAACGTAATACTCGGCAAAGAAAAGTGTCTCAAAATGTACAATGTTTACATGGATGAGATTTTTTATGCGTTCAATTATAAAGCCACCCCTTTTTGTTGATTTTTTTGTTCATTAGGCATACAGAATAATAGAATGGCAGTTGAAATAATGGTATTGTGTATATACTGTGTAATTGTGTAATTTGCAAATGACACAATTTATATTGATATTTTTATTTTATTTTATTTTGTTTTTTCAAGGTCTTTATTTAGGTGTATTCAGATATGTTTTTAATACTCTACATCGAAGCCCTCTTTGTTACGGGCAGTACTCGTCGCATGCTAGTGCTGTCTGATCATATACACGTGAGGGTGTATTGTGGGTGACGAGCGTGTCGGGGTGTGGTTTCGGAATGAGTGTAGAGGGGTATTATTCGCATAATGTAGGGCAGCAGAAGGGTTGAATACTTTCATGAATGAAGTTTAACAATGCAGGCAGGGGGTCGCGGTGCAAATAGATGCAGTACAGTTTGGCACTTGTTAGAGGGTTGAGAGACGAAGGAATACTCAGTTGTATGTACACATTGGATTGTGTGCGTAGTTTTGGGATGGGGCTGTTGAATGGTGGTGGTAGGAATGCGAGGGTTAGGTGTTTTTATGTGTAGGTTTTGGAGGCGCCAATGCGCTCAATTGTGTACATAGGTTTTGTTTACCTTTGACGGCGGGGGTTGGGGGACGGCTTGCGTGATACAGAGGGTTTTGCTCTTCATTAATTAATTATAGGGTTTATTGTTTTCCAACGATAAAGGGTTGGTGTAATTGTGTGCATGGTGATTGGTGCTGTATTTTTGGGTTGTACAGTCTCTCTTGTGCAAAGCCCTCTCTATTTCAGGTCGTTTTCTAGGTTTCGTTGGTGGATGTGAGCAGAACCTGTGTGCACGGTTGAGTGTATTGATGCTATTGGGATCCATATGGAAGGGTGTTTGAGTTTCTCATTCTTGCTACCGCTGTTTAACGTTAACGGTTTGTTTGTATTGTGAAGATTTTTTCTATTTTCAACCATTCTTCTGTATTGTATTGTGCGAACGATATTTTTTTTGTGCTCTGTTCGAGGCCATATCTAGACACGTTTTGTCTACTTGCAATGCATTCTCATGTGTATGTGATTTAATAGCATGGGTATGCGATGGGTGCGGCTTGTAATGGAGAGGGTTTTGTGTGTATGTAATATATGTGTATGTATATGAATATATATGTATATGTTAGATTTGACTATTTTGTTTTTGTGTTTGTGTAATGCCGTTGATGACCGGGATCGGCCGGATTCTCAGGGATTGTGACTTGGATTTATTAGAGTTAAGTTTAGTTTTCTGGTTGTGAGCTTGCTTGTTTGTGCAATTGCTGCTTGTGGCTTTTCGGGAAACGCTCCAGGGGTGGTGTGGTCCGGCTCACTTGTAGGAGTGCTAGAGTCAGGTTGTTGCGATAGTCTTCCTAGTTCTCGTTTGGACTGTCAACGTTGAACGAAGTCTCAATTGGCAATTTTGGCCTAAGTGTGGTTTGTGACGGTAGGGCTCGCGAGATTGGTCATTGGCGAATTTTTGTCTGGTGACAAGGGAGGTTTGTTCCGAAAGGGGCGTTCTGGTGGCACCATTGATGGTGCACGCTACTTCTCTTTTCTTTTGTGGATCCTATTTAACGTATTTTTTAATATGTGTTTAAATGGTAGTTTTCCATTTTTTTTTATTTTTTTTTTGATTTTTTGCTTTTATCTTTTGTCACTATTATAATATTTGTTTGTTTAAGCAAGTGTTTTTGATTTGAACTATAGTTTTTGTTGTAGAATTTTCCTTTTAGTGACAATTTTGTTTATTTTGTTTGGTATGTCGATTTCAGTGGTGGTCTGCTTTCCTTGATCCCTTTAACAACTATCTAGTTGTTGAAGGTACTGGGGAAGGTGGATCGCTACTGAAGTCGATATGCCGGGTAGAATGGGTGGGGTTGTCGCTGGAGGGAGGGTTCTGCAAAGGGGGGGGGGTAGTTTCGAGCGAGAACATTTGTTTGAATAAATAAATAGTAATTTTTAAATCTAAATTGGGTTGTGGTGGAGTTTGTGTGACTTAGGGTGTCTATCGATGGTGTGTATGGGATGATTTGTGGATGTATGTCGTACTATTGTTGGTGATAACGCTCATTATTCCACTGTTACATTGTTTATTTATTTATAAGTTAGTTTATTGTTATATTGTTATATTTTATTTTATATTTTGATATTTTTACACTTTTATGTTATATATTTACTTATTTTACATTTTTGTATTTTGTGCTTTATATTTTTGTGTTGTTGTGACTTTATATTTTTATTTTTACATTTTACATTATTTATATTTTTATATCAATTAACATGTTATATATGGTTTCTATATTAATAAATGTATATTTAACGATGGTATAAATTAATAAATTTGTAATTTTCAGACGAGACTAATTAAATTTGTTACAGTCTGTGGCTTGTAGGAGGTTTGATATTGTATAATGGTGTTATAATATTAAAAACTATTTTTTTATAAATTCAGATGAAAAACTAATTTAATTTATTACAACCTAGGGTAACTAGTTCATTGATAGATATTTTGTTTTCAGGGTACCATTGCAGATTACAAATGAATGGCGGCAAACTAGAGTTGCTGATAAGAGATGGCAGAATGCAGAGCAGTACAACAAAAATGTGATTGTCTTACACTAACAGTAGTTTGAATATTGGATACCGAGAAATCGGACCAATTAAGTCATAACTAACATCCTTTTCCTTTCCCTAACCCACAAAAATTTACTAACTATTGGCCGCCAAGGTGTCTGTAACCGGGTCGATCTCAATAATTTAACTAGTATCCTTCCATATCCTTCCAAGTATATGTAAAAACGGGTGTACTGTGGGCCCGGCGCTTTCCGGGATATCCTGCTTAATGCTTGGCAGTACATTCAAAATCAAATCAAATCAAATCATATATATATATATATATATATATATATATATATATATATATATATATATATATATATATATATATATATATTAATCCTGCAACGTCTAGATACATGTCGGCGAATAACTGACGTTATAGCTATATTTCAAGAAAAAAATGTTCAGCCTTAAACCATCGATAAATATAGATTGCCATTATTTATTTATTATTATTATACCTACAATAACTATATAATCGGTAATAAATACGAAAAAATAAAAACATTGAAATACAAAATCAAACCGACAAATTTTTAAATATCACCTTTCTGAATACGTCCCTCGATATTTGGGAATCAAACATACTATATATATAATGAATTAAAAAGACTTGACATCCTAAAAGCTGGCTCCAAAAGACCATGATCAGTTGATACACCAGCTATCTATAATAGAAAACCTTCGCTATGTACACGCCGAGCATATGCATGCGGAGGAAGAATAAAAGCAACAGAACGATTGTGCGGTAATTGACGAAGTGCATATAGAACGAACCACCCCTGATTCCGTTCAATACGATCTAAGTTGCACATGTAAAACGGGAACCAAACCGGGGAAGCGTATCCCAGGATAGATCGTACAAAAGCCAAACACAATGCCTTAAGGGTAAGTTTTGTGGGTCATAAAAGTCAGCACAATTATACGCTTTATAAAGCCTAACATGTAGTTGGCTCTGTTGATCACAAAATCAATGTGCCTGGTAAATGTAAGGTCAGAAGAGAAAATTACACCAAGATCAGAGCAATACTCCATTCTATTAATAATGAGATCCTGGAAGCTTTAATGAAATAATATCGGGGAACGGATGCGGAAAAATGATACAATCTTACATTTATTCACATTTAGGGAAAGTTTGTTACTGGTGCAACAGGCAGTTGGATAAGGTTGGGGCAACTATTTTCATGTCATCTGCAAAGAGGACATCATTGATTTTAAATATTATTAATAAAAGATTGCTAATATGACTGCCCTGAGGCACTCCACAAGTAACACGAAAATACCGAAGAAAACAATCGAAAATTTTTACGAGCTGTCATCGATCTGAAAGATAAGACGTTAATAACTATAACTTGGCGATGAGAATGGCGCGTGATCGATTTAATAAATGCTTTAGCAAAATCAATATACGTCGAGCTGATTTTTGGAGTTACAACTACTAAATATATCGCAGCAAAATGTAATCAAATTATAGTGACTGTTGATCTACCAAAAAAAATCCCATGCTCACCTGGTGAAACGATATAGGTCTGATGTGAAAATACTATACATTATGAACCATTATGATTCAAAAAATTTTGGTAAGACCGATCATTTCTTCTTCCTGACTTAAAAATGGATCCGGAAAAACACCACTTCGCAGGCTTTCATTGAATAATAAGGTAACGTAAGAGGCCAAACCTTCTGCACGCAGGTCTTGAATAAAATAGGCGGAATGCCATCATGCCCGGGACCCTTATTAGTATCAAGATTGAGTAACCGATCGTGAACCTCGTCTACCGTAAACTTGATACAACTGAAACTACAATTGTAACTGCGTTGACGGAACTATACGTAGTGACAAAAGAAGGCGATGGCTCGTAAAACGATGCGAAAACCCCACAAATAGATCACATATATGCCAGAAGATAAGAGTTGGCGGTCAAGCTCTGATAATTCGTCAACAAAAGGAACCCAGATGGTTTTCTTTTATTGTTAATAAATTTCCAAAACGCCTTCGGATTTGCTGATAAATTATCTTCAAGCTGCAACATGTAATTGCTGTATACAAAAAGAAATTCAAGGTTTTGAACTCCTTGCGGGTGTGAGCAAAAGCAGTATAAAATACTGATCCATGAATCCTAGTATGAAGCTTATTGCGGCGTTTCTCAACGTCAACCAGCTTCCGGTTGTACCAAGGTTCAAAGAAGCACAACCTGGTTCTGAATTCCAGCTTTGAGTATAACCGATTATGATTAAAAACCCTTATATGGGTATTATGAATAAGATAAACTACATTTATATATATATATATATATATATATATATATATATATATATATATAAATATATATATATATATATATATATATATATATATATATATATATATATATATATATATATATATATATAGATATATATATATATATATATATATATATATATATATATATATATATATATATATATATATATATATATATATATATTTATAGTGACTATTATATCGTATATATAAAACAACAAATCGATATTTGGACACAAAATATGGTTCGTAATACCGGTATACCGAATACCGAAAAACTGGGATACCTGCTCGAAAACAAATAGCGCTTATACCGGTGCAAATATTATTTGTTCAATATGACTGGAAGAAATGATTCTCTGGATATAAAGGCTGTAACACTATGGAAAAAGTAAAAAATTAAATCAACAATATACAAAATCCAAATACTAGAATATGACCTGATAACAGGGCAAGTAATTAAAGAGCTGCCTCAAATTGTTGTAAGTTAGTTACTAAACAAAATATCATCAATACTGCTTTTAGGAAAAAATTCCAGACAGTAGAAAGTAGGGTAAGTATAGGCGTTCAGTAACTAGATAAGCATTCAAACAATAGAAAATCACAATAGATAATGACAATAGATACCGTAGGCTCAGATGACGTTTTAAAGAAACAAGAGCAACCTAATATTAAATTAAGAAAAATGTGTTGGCTGCTGTGTAGAAGCTCCGGAATGACAGTATACAAAACAAATTGTTACAGTATAAACAGATGGAAAAGATCAAATAGACTTACGGAATACAGTTGTGAGGCTGTATACGAAGGAAACTAACATAAAAATGATATACAAACATTCCAAAACAAAAGCTGACAGACATAGGGAGTCACAGATATAAGGAGGAGGCTTGAAGAGAAGAAGGCCAACTGACCTAATGATCTAATGTTTGTACTGGTTTGACTTCTCCATTTAAAAGTCTATACATACCCAGAGTCATCAAACGGCTTTGCAAACACTTCATTATATTGATTAAGTGCACGATCAAGAGCAAAATTGTGAATCACAATATTTCTATAAATATTTATAGACAGATTGAAGCTAGCCTTTGAGATATCATGCTCAACCGTTCCAATATTGGGTTCAAAATCTTAAAAAAACAGTGCGTTTTGCTTCATAAATCTTTCAAGGTATTAACATTAGCGATGGTGTGCCGCAAGGTTCAGTGATAGGCCAATTTCTATTTTTAATTTATTTAATAATTTTCCGCGTTTATCTGCATCGTGGTCTTTTTTCGGGGGCTAGATATCCTTCCTTTGAGACATTCTTTAATGTGTTCTCTTCCTGAACATTTTTTCGTTAGTTTACAAAACCCATCATCCTTAATCTATATTATAAACGACTCGCGCAACTACGAAAGTTTTGTTCGAATCCAGATTAAGAACTGCGTGCGATTTGACAGATAATAATGGGATAAAAAATGCCATCCTGCAGCTATATCAGCGACTTTGGTAATTGCGTGGGTTTCCAGTAATTCGTTTTGTATAATACTTGGATTGTTCGTTCTATTGTTACCTCTCAAAATTAGCCCAGATAACTGAAATATCCAAATATCACAGCCTAGTTATTTATTGGTTTTTTGACGTCGAAACGAGTAATGGTTCCCGTTTTATAGCCGGAATTCGACTACAAACGTTGGTGACAAAGTAATGTTGTATCGACCAAGTTGGGGAATGGTTTTAGACGGCGGTACGATGTTTTTTAATATAGTTTGCGCACGACGGTTTTGTGACTGAGATCCGACGATAAAGCATATTTTAATGGTTGTTCCGACTTATAATTAGCAAGTCAAATATAATATTACAATTTTTGCGGATGCAGTATAAAAATGGTAAAGCTTTTAACTAAACTTTCAAACACCGAAACAGAAGAAATTTTTATTATTGAAAAAAAATAATTTTCAAAAAACCTCAGCAAGCCTAATGAACTCTCTCATTGTAAAGCACCCATAATATGTATGTTTCACTTAGAGGTATAGGTAGTAAACTGAGTTTGCTAAATGAGCCACACTAAAACTTGTGAATAAATGATATTGTCCCGCAGGCTAACGATTTAACTATCTTTGGTTTCGCTTAACGTTTTTGTTGGGCGAGATGATGACTATACGTGCGGTGCTTTATAGGAAGAAGCATTTATACCCAGAATATACCTTTCAGTATAACCACATGCATGATTTATATATATATATATATATATATATATATATATATATATATATATATATATATATATATATATATATATATATATATATATTCTGGAAATGTTAAAGTAAACCTAACAAAATCTAAGAAGTGAATCAATAAATTAACCTGGCGCCAAAGCGTCTAAGGCCGGCTTATTTACAAAAATACACCCAATTTATATAATATATATTGCAACGCAACCTCAATCGATGCATTTCTGCGTGTATTTCACTATGGCATAACAGAAAATATATCGCATACACTTATAAAACCGGGACACAACAATCACTTCCGATGGTAAAATACAATCCGATATCCATATTTTAAATTAAAGTCCATTTCCCTTTAATCAATCAATCACGCATTCGTTTTAATTATACGGTTCGAGTAATTAAAATTCAATTTTACAGGAAATTAAAAATACGAATGTATACTTTGCATTCGAATTGTACATTTACATAATCGATTATCATTTTTTTTTTGTTTTTAATTTTCAAATCAATCATCTGTAACCTTCTTTACATAAAAATTTTGTCCAAAAATTATTTACTTTAAGATGAATCATCGCATCATCATCGAAATTATTATCTCTCTAATCGTTAAAGTTCAGTTAATGTAGGAGGTGGTATTTCATATGTAACACGCCTATAATATAAAAACCCGAAAAATTATTTTTGTCTCGCGCATACCACGCATACTCAAATTTTTTATTTCGTACAATTCATTCAAACACGGTTGTTATAAACAAAACAATAAACAAAATCTAACGAAAAATGGGTGGTAACACATCGTGTTTTGAATGCGTTAAAACGAGATAAACGTATAAGTGTGTATGTTTCGTGGATGAGACAGAGGTGGGTTTTTTTCTTAAAACTATTCATTTTTTTGGTTTTTTATTATGTATTTCATTTTGGAAAAGAGATAACTATATATGTGGATAAATCGGAGGGATAGATTTGTTTTGTATATGTACAGATATATCGATATGGAGATATACAGTCGTCGTCAGATAAATTAAAATTATACTCGAGTTAAATTATTTAATTAAGATAAATTAAAATACAATATGTATAATATATAGACATAATTTTATTCGAGCAGAATTTAATTTTTGTCGGCTTTGACTTATTGAATAATAATAATTGACGAATCAATTATGTATATCCATATGTATATACATAAATATGTAGTGCTGTAAAGTGAGCTGTTAACCGATTTCAATTAGCATAAATTATGTACGATACGGATAAAATTTCAGTATATATCATGAAAAGTGTGCCTTTCGGTCATATACCAGTTTATGAATTAAAATTCAAAAAGTTGATTTTGTGCAGTTTGTCTGTGAAATGTGATGCTGTTATGACAAATATTTTATATATATGGCACACGTGACAATTTATTATATAAATATAGGTCAGTAAAATTGAGCGTTCTAGGGCACTGAACTCAACACTTCTCTTTGGGTTTATAAAAATATTTTATTTTGTATTAATTTTTGTGAACTTAGTTAACTTCATCGAACCATTTCTAAAAGACATTTACAAAAATGCATCTATAAGTTCTATAGCATCAAGAGTTTGGATGTGATGAAATGTTCATATATAGGCGAACAATTTTTAACGATATTAGCTAATGGAAGCCGATGTATTCAACGAAGAATTTGTCACAACTAGAATTTTGAGGTCAGTTAGGTTTGTTCTAAATAACATTCCACAGGCGTGAATTAGGCGAGAAAAGTAAGTCGAGAACGTGGTTAGTATAGAGCCGTGAAGGTTATACTAGCAGTTGCATCTGCACATACAAAAACTTTAACCTTATACTTATGAATAACAAGTTCCTGAAAAGTTTCGTTAAGTAAACTTAACGCAAATGTATTAAAAAACAGATTAGAATTACTAAAATTACAATAATTTTTTAATGAAGTGTTTATTGATAATTTTCGTTAATTTAGTTTCGTTAAGTTCGATTTTCAATCATTAATAGCACAAATATATTACAATTTAAACTTAAGCTCGCTGTGCAAGACTTTTTTAACCAAATTGCTAGCAAATTAGCAATCGATGGAGTAAAAAAGAAAACCATTTGATATTTTCACGGTTTCCAAATAATTCAGCAAAGTTTGTGTGACCTTGCTAAAATTGTATTCTCTATACTAAAGATTATTTTTATATGATTTTATAATTGTTAATTAATCTTATATGATATCTGCCCGGTTCGAAGTTTAAGATGATAACATATCAAATGAATAAACCATTTCAGTTTAAAAATTTTAAATTATTCGTTAAGTTACTTGAATCATTTGACAATGTTAAAATTAAATATAAAAGTTGTTTCGTTAAGTTTTTCAATGTTTAAATTATTTATTCAAATTTATTCTTAACACGTGTTATAGGTTATCAGTTTCAGTTTTTTTTGTATTTCTTATGCCAACAGCTATTATATTTTAAGTGGTAGAAACTTTACCAGTAATATTTGGCTTCTAAACGGTGATATTTCCCATCTTCACACCAAAATATACTTGCACTGTAAAATGTGATTCGGATTCTTAATTTGTTAATTTACTTTTAAAAACTTGTAAGTTTAAAAAAAATAAAAAAAAAAAAAAGTTGCGGCAGGTCTTAAGGCAGGACAATAGCAATCAGACCTTTTGGTCCTTTGCCCGCAAAGTAGAGGAAAACTACTTGAACAGTAGGAATTTATCAATACCACCTCTAAAAGATGGGGACTATATTTTTTCTACAGCTTAAGAAAAATCTAATCTCTTCGCCCTAAAATTTGCAGCAAACTCTAATTTACCTGATTCTAACTTAATACCCCCAATTATCTCTATAGCCAGTTCATCGATGCGCCGCATTGTAAATTTACATCTATAGAGTTGTCGCTAAAGTCCTTGCAAACATTAACACCAACAAGTCAGCCAGTGCGGATTGTATTACGTCAATTGTCCTCAAATATTGCTGTAAATCCCTGTCTAAACCACTATCATGTCTGTTTCACCGATTTATGTCTTCTAGCATTTTCCCTTCCATCTGGAAACTGCTAACATACATCCTGTGCCAAAAAAGAGCAATAAATAGGACCGTTCACGTTATAGCTCAATTGGTATGATCTCGGTGCTTTCTAAAGTACTTGAGACCATAATCAACTTCCAGCTGATCAAATATTTGGAAGCTATAATCATCTAATTTCTGATCGTCAGTATGGTTTTTGCGGAGGACGTTCAGCAGGTGATTTAATTAATGTTGTTACTGACAATGAAACAGAAGCATTCATCAATCTGGTGAATCTCAAGTCATTGCACTCGATATCCCAAAAGCATTTGATCGCGTGTGGCACAAGGGTTTGCTGTGAAAATTAAGTGGAGTTGGCCTTCACGATTCCTTAATTTTATGGATTGAGAATTTTCTTCTTTGTCGCAAAATCCAAGTGGTGGTGGATGGTGTGACTTCCGATCACGCTGGTGTTCCTCAGCGATCCGTCCTTTCTCCAACCCTTTTTATAATTTTCATCAATGATCTTCTATCAGCAACTCTCAATCCAATATACTCCTATGCTGATGACAGCTCACTTTCCACCTCTTACAGTTTACCTTCTTCTTCATCGCGAAACGATGTTCTCGCAGGAAGAATTGCTATGAATGTCCGCCTTACGCGAGATCTCAATTCCATTCTTAAATGGGGTGAACAGAGTTGAATTTAATCCTAACAAATTTCAATCTTTTGTTTTTTCTGGCCGAACTGATGGTTATCCACCGTCTTTTCTGACTGGTGAATCCAGCTTGGCTACGTCTGACACGTTTGAGATTCTTGGTTTAACTATATCAAAGAGAATATCTTGGGCTGAACAAATAAACAAAGCAGCGATTGGTGCAACCAAATGTCTTGGATTTCTACGGCTTTATAATAATAAATATATGGCTTTACATAAGGCCTACATAAGACCCAGGTTGGTGTTAATTCTCATATTTGGGCTGGAGCACCGAAAACTCATTTAACTGCACTCGATCGGGTCCAAAACCGAGCATTTCGAATGATTGAGGACATAAAATTATTATCTGATCTTGATTCTCTTTCCCATAGGCGTAATGTGGGAGCCTTATGCGTACTTTCATGGTCATTGTTCATCGGAACTTTATGAATTTATGCCTGGTTTGTCAAAGCCCGCGCGTAATTTAAGACGCCTGGTACACCGATACAATCTGGAAATTAAATTCGCGAAGACCAATAAATTTAAAAACTCATTTTTTGTTAGGAGTACGCGAATGTGGAATAAACTGAACGACGAGACGTTTCCCTTGGAATACAATTTACAGAGATTCAAACTTAATATCAAAAGTAAACAACTAAAAGACTGAAAACATTTATTCCTTTTATTCCTGTTTCACCTTTTTCCCTCAACCTTCCTTTTACCTTTTGCAGTAGTGCTGTGTGTTTGTTGCTAAAACTTTCATATAAAGGATATACATACCTATATCTTAAGTGCTCTAAACATTTATACAAAAAAAAAAAAGAAGTTTAATTTATAATAGGTTTCGTTAAATGTTCGTTAAGTTATTTGGGTACAATTTAATTACTTGTTATTGGTTCGTTTTTGAAAAATGTTGATAATCAAAATAACAAAATTATTCGTTGATTCATTAAACTTGAAAAGTTTCGTTAAGTTAACTTAACGAAAATAAATTGAATGGTTTAAATAAATTATTAATGATATAAATAATCTTTGATTTACTTTGGTTTAAATTGCTAATTTTCTTTAAATTATTTTCGTTAAATAGATCTTGGTTTTTGGACCAAAAACAGACAAACGTTTAAGGATATTAATATTATTTTCGTCGCTATAAAGAATTATTTTGTTGCATTTACAATTGTTAATAATTCATCTTAAACTAGGCCTTCCGAGTAATAGAAGTTTGAGGTGAAAATATGTCAAATAATTGGCCACGCGTTGAACTAAATTACTTGAAGTTTAAAATTGTTTCGATCAATAATTTTAATTTTAAATTTTAAAAAATTTTAGTATTTCGTTAAATACTCGTTAATTTGTTTGAGTACAATTAAAAAAAATTATTTGTTACTTTTTTAAAAACGTTATATAGACAAAATAGAAAAATATTTCGTTAGGTCAATAAGCTGAAAAAGTTTCGTTAAGTTAACTTTATGGAAACGTGTTAAAACAAAAGAAAACAGAATATAACTTCTAAGACGCTATTAATTGTTGGATTAAGTATGGATTAAATTGACAATTTTCGTTAAGTTATAGATGCGTTGAAATCATTAATATTACATTTATTTGATATGCATATATATATATATATATATATATATATATATATATATATATATATATATATATATATATATATCTGGTATTTCGCAATAAGGACTTTTTTTTAAATAAAACGCAAACCATTTGAGATATATCGAAAATTTTTTATTCGCTTAAAATATTAAAATGTTTTTAAAATGTTTTGTTGTACTTCAAACAATCAAAACATTTTTGTATGGAATTCGAGATCGTTCATATGTCAACCACGAACACTGTTTCCGGGGGCCGATTTGTTGAACCCAATTTTCGATGACTATAGGCCACAAATTTTGACGGAAACAATATTGGCTCTGTGCTCCTCTATCAACTTGTTGGCATATAGACTAATGATTTAACGTAGCCCCAAAAAAAGTCTAGAGGTGTTAAACTACACGATCTAGGCGGTCAATCGACAGGACCATTGATTGTAACGTGACGGTCATTTTTATTAACGAACAAAAATGGTCCAATGACACCACAAGCATGAAAACCACACCATACAGTTATTTTTTATGGATGAATTGGTGTACCTTGAAGCACATAAGGGGTTTCATCTGACCAATAATGCATATTCTATTTGTTGACGAAGCCGTTTAGCCAAAAATGCCCTTCATCACTGAAGATGATTTTGCGATGAAATTGGATATCTTCTTCTCACATTTCTAGAGCCCAATCAGAGAACCTAAGTCGCATCATATGATCGTGTAGCTTTAGTTCTTGTGTTAACTTGATCTTATAAGGGTGCAAGCCAAGATCATTTCACAAAATTCGGTCTGAGAAGTCTGGTCTGAGCGATGCCCAATTCTTGAGAACGCCGTGAAATCGTCTGTTTTGGTTCGTTTGCGATGGACGCTTGAATGGCAGAAATATTCTCGGCACATCGACCAACCCGTTATCTCTATTCTATCAAACATCCAGCAGCGAATATTTAGACTCAAATTTGTTCACTAGACTATGAATTGCTTGTCTACTGGGACGATAATTACGACCAAAAATTTGAATAAACGCTCTTGAAGTTGCAGTCACAGACTTGGGATTTTTGTAGTAAATTTTAATTGTTTGTAATCGTTGTTCAATCGTGCACTTCACCATAATGAAAATGTTGTCTTTATACTGAATGTTTTGACACTGACAGTTTGGTTATTTGTTTTAGAGTGCGTTTACAGTGAAATTTCAAAGTTGTCGAGTTCCAAATATAAATATATATATATATATATATATATATATATATATATATATATATATATATATATATATATATATATATATATAATCAAAAAAATATATCGTTCACCGCAAATGATTTTAGCAGCTAACACTTTACTTTCGCAAATCGCAATTAGGGTAAATTCTTCAACTATTTACGATAAATATGTTAATTATGTATAACAAATATTTTATTAAGTTTACGGAATGGTAAATGATTGAGAGAAACTAGATTTGATACAATTATTAAAACTATTTACGATAAACATTTTCCGATTTTTTTAAACAATTCTTATTCGAAGTAAATTATATGAATATTTCTTTAAATCACTTTTAAGTTAGCAGTAACAAGAAAAATGATTAAAATTATTTAAAACAAATAATTCTCGTTTATTTTAAATAAAATGTATTGTTATGAGTGCTGGAGTGAGTTTCTAAACTCTACATTTTAGAACGTTGTAGCAACTATCATTGAATGAATGAAACAATATGGTTTGCAATGACATGGTTTCAAACGTCAAGTCAAAATATATAAAACTATGAAGGAAAATTAGATTTATAGTAGTAGTGTGCGATATTTATTATCGTTTATTATGGTTGTCATAGCAACGAAAAAAATCAAATTTTTATTATATGGAATTGGTGTATTCCAATACTATGTTTTAGTTAGAGTGTCAAATAACAGGTGCGCCACTTCCCACACACAGAAAAAAAATAAGTATTTTTCGCTTAAAGACAAGAAATTTTCGGCATTATTTTCACCCGATACGATACGAATCTTGTAACAAGATTAATAACTAACAGAAATCGCCTATAAGTTTATAGCATGGCGAAATATTCTTGAAAATCGTTTTCGCTTATCGCAAAGAATATGTTTCTTTGTTCTAAATATACAGTCGCTTTAAAATGAGAAATCGAATATTTTCAAAGGAGCCGATCATGTTTTATGCTAAAACTAAATTAGCTTTAAATTAAAATGTTTAGCTTCATAACAAAGCTGAATTTTTTTGTGTTAAAATTTTCTGATTTTAATTTGAAATTACGTTCGCTTAAGTGGAAGAACAGATAATTTTATAACCAAGCTGCATATTTTCGTGATGAAATTTTCAATTTTGAATCTAAAACTGAGCTCGCTTTAGTGGAAGAAGAAATAATTTTACTTTCATGCTTACTTATTTTGTTTTTGGACCATGTAAAAGCTTCTCAAAAAGTTCTTGGTATATAAAGCACAATTCAAATTGAGGGTTTATTAATACAATTATAATATTTTGGTTTATTTAATTTATATATTTTATTTCAACAAAATTAAATTAAAATATACGTAATACATTTTCTGTTACATTTAAATACTAAATACTAAATTTAACATTTACAACATTAAATATTATTTTAATTTAAAATAATCTACATTAAAATATTTTTTAATTATAAAATATATCCTATTTTCTAAAATTTGTAAATAAAATTTTTAAAATTATCATTATAATAATAGTATTAATTACAAACAAACCTACCCACAATCTTTACTATACTACATAGTTAGTGTCATATATATATATATATATATATATATATATATATATATATATATATATATATATATATATATATATATATATATATATATATATATATATAATATATATATATAAATATATATATATATATATATATATATATATATATATATATATATATATATATATATATTTATATATATATATATATATATATATATATATATATATATATATATATATATATATATATATATATATATATATATATATATTACTTTGACCTCTACTGCAAAGTGTATACCCTTTGAAGGCATTTAATAAATTTCTACTTTTATAATAAATGTTTCGACCTCCATAAACATAACATAAGGTTTTATCTACATTCCTAATGTCACACAAAAACGTATTCATTTTCAAACCTTTGACATTGTATTTAGCAGCCTTAATTTATATGAAGTTTAATATATTTGAAACTGTCCGTCTTGAGAATCTTTGATAGATGGTTCCCATATTTTATTGGAATGGATGATCCTTGCTGATGGCTTTATCAAAGCATGTATGCTTAAAAGTGTACTTTTATCTCGTTCATCTGAAAATTATTTTTGAATATTAGAATAAATATAGCAGACGTTGTTTATAAAATTAACTTTACCTTTTGCAACATCATCCTTCATTTGCTGTAGAAGACTTTTTGTGGAAATATCTTGGATAGTTTTAGTTTTATTTTTTGAATGGACGTAATTAATATTCGTTTCCACTCGTTGATATTTTTTTTTTTCAATGGATGCAGAAATTCAAAATCTATATCAAACTAACAAATAAAAAATTAGAGGTTACAACTAAATAAATAATTTTGCAGATAATTTTTTACGAGCTAAAATTGGCCTAGTTGATTTTTACATTCAATTATAGTTCTACAATACAAAATATGTATAACCAATTTTATTGTTCATAATATTTAAAATCTAAAGTGACATGAAAATATTTAATAATTTTATTTTATCAACTTAAATTTGGCTCTCGTTATTTCGGACCTCATTTTTAAAAGGTTTAACTACTTCACTTGTAGGCAGCACGTAACAATTTTTAAAAATTAGTTATGCTTTCCAATAGACCCCCGCTAGTACTTAGGTGTAAGGTCTTTGCTAAATTTTAACTTTACTCGTAGCTGCTCTTGCAAAATAGTAGGAGTAGTTATGAGTAGTCAACATTTAGCAAGGACGGTTTTAAGACATGGCCGATTGGAAAGCCACTAACTACTGTACATATTTATGAAAAAAAATTGAACTGTACATTTTTATTTTTTATAACCCGCAACCTAAATCATAATTTTGTATATAATAATACTTACCATGTAATATATTATAAATAAATTGAGGATTTGATTAGTTCTAAGTCCAATTATATACATATTATAACCAACTACATGTAATATTGGTTTGGGGTATCAGCTAATGGTACAACCTAAGTGTACAGCATTGGATTCGATAAGTTAGATGGTTGTGAGAATTCAATACTTTCATCTCCCAAATTATTGAAAATTTTTATTTTTAACTTTTTAACACAGGTACTTACAATTGGCTTCTACAATATTTTTTTTCACTTTTTAAATAATAATAAATAATAAATATAATATAATAACAATATTAAAATTAAATTTTTATAAATACAAATTAATAAAAATTTTAATTACTATAAAATTTGGAATTGATTGGAAAACGAACCGATTTGATTAATTTCTCTTACAGAACTGAATATAGGACAAGAAAAATAAAACAATAAGAAGTTTAGAAGGATGAAACGATTAGTTTAATTGTTAATATATTTGGTCTTTTGTGAAAACGATGATCGCTTTAAAATTAACAAAAAGACGAAAATCGCGGCACATTGAGTATAATCGTTTAGTTATAAAATTTTGATTTTCTTGATTATAAAATTAAAGCGAATCACGATTAATTAAAATTTCTTAGCTTTAATTTTAGTTATTACTGCTTTAAAATAAAACTAAAATGTTTATGTTAAGAATTTTCGCTTTAATTTTAAAAAAATTGTTTCGGTTTACTATAAAGCGAGTTTCTTGATTTTGCTTTCATTCATATTTTTCTGTGTGCATGTGTGCTTTTACTGCGAAATTAAATTTATATCTTTAAAAAAAATATTTAAAATTTTACCATGATAAGTTTAATTAATAAAATTAATCCCTTGATAATCATATTAATTCTTTAATAAATATTTAAAACAAAAAAACCTTAAAAAATTAAAATGTTTATAAAAAAACATCTCCAAACCTATTTTGTTTGAATTTCAAATCAAATTCCAATTGCATAGTCAAATATAAAACGTCTATTATTTTGCTGTGTTTTATTTCATTTTAAATTTGAATACCACTAAAAAACAAAAAGCTCTATATTTTGACCGCTACAAGTCTACTATCGAGTAGAGTTGGAAATGACGCTTGAAACAATATGAAAAATAGTTTATGATCGCCAAAACGATTGAAAACTGTCACTGTTAACAATATTGTTACAATGTAAAGTTTGGGAACGAACTCCTGATATGATCTATAATCTATATAGAGTTATTTAGGTAACTGCATGCTACATGTTTGGCACAAAAATATTTTTTTACAAACTCAACTACTACACAAGTATATTAAAATACTATATATACGTATGTTTGATTGAAAATGAAATATTTTCTAACAAATTTTATTCTGATATACTAGATTTAATTAATAAATCGACCGCGGGAAATTTTGTTTTTGTTATATTTACTTAAAAAAATATAAATAAAAAAACCAAAATGTGTTTGCACTTATCTGGATTTTTAATGTTAGCTCCCCAAAAATAAAAAAGCAGTATCCTAGGACAATCGTGGCAAACGCTTTCGGGTGACAAATATCTCGAATCAGTAAAATTCTAGACTGGGTAAAATTAGTAATTGTCTTGTCGGTTTCTGGTTTAGTCTAAAATAAATGTTATTTATGTATATGTATTATAATAAAAAAAGATTTTGGCTAACCATCATGAATTTTCCGAATTTTTGACATTTTCGGTTTTTGGTGAAAATTCACCATTTTCATGGACTAATCATCATGAATTTTTGAAATTTTGAAAATTCCAAATTCATTTTAAGTGTGAATTTTCGCCATAAATTGAAAATGTCCAAAAATTCGAAAAGTTCATGATGGTCAGCTCATGAAAATTGTGAATTTTCGCCATAAACCGAAAATGTCCAAAACCCGGAGACTTCATGATGGTTAGCCCATGAAAATTGTGAATTTTCGCCATAAACCGAAAATGTCCAAGATCCGAAAAATTCATGATGGTTAGCCCATGAAAATTGTGGATTTTGGCCATAAACCGAAAATTTTCAAAATCCGGAAAATTCATGATGGTTAGCCCATGAACATTGTGAATTTTGGCCATAAACCGAAAATATCAAAACCCGGAAACTTCATGATGGTTAGCCCATGAAAATTGTGAATTTTGGCCTTAAACCGAAAATGTCCAAAATCTGGAAAACTCATGATAATTGTGCCCATGAAAATTGTGATTTTGGCCATAAACCGAAAATGTCCAAAATCCAAAAAATTCATCATGGTTAGCCTATGAATACTGTGAATTTTGGCCATAAACCGAAAATGTCCAAGATCCAAAAAATTCATGATGGTTAGCCCATGAAAATTGTGGATTTTGTCCATAAACCGAAAATGTCCAAGATCCGAAAAATTCATGATGGTTAGCCTATGAAAATTGTGAATTTTGGCCATAAACCGAAAATGTCCAAAATCCAAAAAAAAATCATGATGGTCCATGAAAATTGTGAATTTTGGCCATAAACCGAAAATGTCCAAAATCTAAAAAATTCATGATGGTTAGCCCATGAATATTGTGGATTTTGGCCATAAACCGAAAATTTTCAAAATCCAGAAAATTCATGATGGTTAGCCCATGAACATTGTGAATTTTGGCCATAAACCGAAAATGTCCAAAACCCGGAGACTTCATGATGGTTAGCCCATGAAAATTGTGAATTTTGGCCTTAAACCGAAAATGTCCAAATTCTGGAAAACTCATGATGGTTAGCCCATGAAAATTGTGATTTTGGCCATAAACCGAAAATGTCCAAAATCCAAAAAATGCATCATGGTTAACCTATGAATACTGTGAATTTTGGCCATAAACCGAAAATGTCCAAGATCCAAAAAATTCATGATGGTTAGCCCATGAAAATTGTGATTTTGGCCATAAACCGAAAATGTCCAAAATCCAAAAAATTCATGATGGTTAGCCCATGAAAATTGTGATTTTGGCCATAAACCGAAAATGTCCAAAATCCAAAAAATTCATCATGGTTAACCTATGAATACTGTGAATTTTGGCCATAAACCGAAAATGTCCAAGATCCAAAAAATTCATGATGGTTAGCCCATGAAAATTGTGAATTTTCGCCATAAACCGAAAATGTCCAAGATCCGAAAAATTCATGATAGTTAGCCCATGAAAATTGTGGATTTTGGCCATAAACCGAAAATTTTCAAAATCCGGAAAATTCATGATGGTTAGCCCATGAACATTGTGAATTTTGGCCATAAACCGAAAATATCCAAAACCCGGAAACTTCATGATGGTTAGCCCATGAAAATTGTGAATTTTGGCCTTAAACCGAAAATGTCCAAAATCTGGAAAACTCATGATAATTGTGCCCATGAAAATTGTGATTTTGGCCATAAACCGAAAATGTCCAAAATCCAAAAAATTCATCATGGTTAACCTATGAATACTGTGAATTTTGGCCATAAACCGAAAATGTCCAAGATCCAAAAAATTCATGATGGTTAGCCCATGAAAATTGTGGATTTTGTCCATAAACCGAAAATGTCCAAGATCCGAAAAATTCATGATGGTTAGCCTATGAAAATTGTGAATTTTGGCCATAAACCGAAAATGTCCAAAATCCAAAAAAAAATCATGATGGTCCATGAAAATTGTGAATTTTGGCCATAAACCGAAAATGTCCAAAATCTAAAAAATTCATGATGGTTAGCCCATGAATATTGTGGATTTTGGCCATAAACCGAAAATTTTCAAAATCCAGAAAATTCATGATGGTTAGCCCATGAACATTGTGAATTTTGGCCATAAACCGAAAATGTCCAAAACCCGGAGACTTCATGATGGTTAGCCCATGAAAATTGTGATTTTGGCCATAAACCGAAAATGTCCAAAATCCAAAAAATGCATCATGGTTAACCTATGAATACTGTGAATTTTGGCCATAAACCAAAAATGTCCAAGATCCAAAAAATTCATGATGGTTAGCCCATGAAAATTGTGATTTTGGCCATAAACCGAAAATGTCCAAAATCCAAAAAATTCATGATGGTTAGCCCATGAAAATTGTGATTTTGGCCATAAACCGAAAATGTCCAAAATCCAAAAAATTCATCATGGTTAACCTATGAATACTGTGAATTTTGGCCATAAACCGAAAATGTCCAAGATCCAAAAAATTCATGATGGTTAGCCCATGAAAATTGTGGATTTTGTCCATAAACCGAAAATGTCCAAGATCCGAAAAATTCATGATGGTTAGCCTATGAAAATTGTGAATTTTGGCCATAAACCGAAAATGTCCAAAATCCAAAAAAAAATCATGATGGTCCATGAAAATTGTGAATTTTGGCCATAAACCGAAAATGTCCAAAATCTAAAAAATTCATGATGGTTAGCCCATGAATATTGTGGATTTTGGCCATAAACCGAAAATTTTCAAAATCCGGAAAATTCATGATGGTTAGCCCATGAACATTGTGAATTTTGGCCATAAACCGAAAATGTCCAAAACCCGGAAACTTCATGATGCCCATGAAAATTGTGAATTTTGACCTTAAACCGAAAATGTCCAAATTCTGGAAAACTCATGATGGTTAGCCCATGAAAATTGTGAATTTTGGCCTTAAACCGAAAATGTCCAAATTCTGGAAAACTCATGATGGTTAGCCCATGAAAATTGTGATTTTGGCCATAAACCGAAAATGTCCAAAATCCAAAAAATTCATGATGGTTAGCCCATGAAAATTGTGGATTTTGGCCATAAACCGAAAATGTCCAAAATCCAAAAAATTCATGATGGTTAGCCCATGAAAATTGTGGATTTTGGCCATAAACCGAAAATGTGCAAGATCCGAAATATATATATATATATATATATATATATATATATATATATATATATATATATATATATATATATATATATATAGCTTTAGTGGAAACGACAAGGACTCATTAACGTGACACTCAGCCGTGGTTTAAGGCAATTAAATACTGAATTTCGATTGGTTTAGAATACTGAATTTCGAGTTTATTACAAGGCCCAAATATTTTCAATAACCCTTCAATTTGCATATCTCTTAACATGCTATACTCAGATTAAATTATTTTTTAATAATTTAAGCTTGATTTAAAACTTTCAACGCTGCGCTTTAATTAGATGATGCATTTGAAATGTTATAACTCCACGAATGTTATAACTTCTTGAACAAAGGCATTTATACTACTATATGCTACTATGAAGATGTTCCAGTGGTGTGGGTCGGACTCTTGTGGGCACCCTCTGTTGCAGTGTGCCATAAATAGTACTGTATAGTGGCGAATCTTTCAGAGTAATAGTTATAATTTATGGCTGATTAACAAATTTCTGGACGGCTAATACTATAGACCACCACAAATTGCCAAAAGCTCCGTATATACGTCAAGGAATACTTCAACAATGTAGTTTTACTCTGACTCTTTGATTATATTGAACATTTTCACCACAGCGTCCTCTGTGGACCGATTTTCTTTGAATCCAATCTCTTTGTGCACTATACCACCACTGTTCTGGACACGTACATCAACCTGCCACAGTTATTAATTTCTTGCGTAATTTACCCAAGACTGGTATAGTAGCATGGTTGGCCAATAAGATTTTGGGATATCATGCCATAATATGCACTTTAAGGTCGGGTCGCATGTATGTTGTATTGTATATTGGCAAGACTATGAGTAAAATGGTATAGAATGTTTGCCTTACTTCTGCGTTAAAATATTTGACACTCGATACTGTGCCATTTACAAATAAGGTCCTAGGGCATCAGGCATCAAATGTTCTCTTTCCTTTTCTTCTGTTATTCTTCTGCATATAGACTTAGACTATATTTGCTCCTATTTTGTTACAGTACTTTAGGGTACACTAAAACAAAAGAAAGTTTGAACTTTAACATTGACTTTTAACATTTGCAGTTTTAAAATTTTTTATTCAAACCAATATTTGGAATATAATAATTTTCTGTTTTACAAGATTTTCTTGTGATTAGACATCATAGGTTTGAAACAAGAAATTTGTTTCTTAAATTAAGAAAAATTAATATTGCTTTTTCCTTTGGTACTCACATATTGATGAATTAATCATCAATTACAATTTTTAATTATAAATTTTTAATAAATAAATTTTCTCATTTTGAGAATTTTTTTTTCTAAAATAACTTTATTTTTTAGTTTTGATATATTTTTATTAACATTAAAAAATTTATATTCTACAGGTATGGACTATTATGACCATTTGAATTACTACGAAGATGACTGTCTCAAAGTGGGTATCCAATTTTATTTATTTTTATTTTTTTCAATTTTTATAACCAATAATATGATATTTATTAATCCAATATAATTAATGACTCAAATAAAATTATAAAAATTTTTTTGATTAATTTTTAAATAACAAAAGTAAATTAACTATTAAAATCAATAAACTATATATAATATTTTTTTTTTCAAATTAATGATTGTTTCGTTCGTTTTGGCATACACACACACACATAATCTTTTGTGACCGCAGAGAGTGTCAGACAAACTTTTGAAGACAAATTGTCAAATTTATTAAAATTTATTATAATATAGCGGCAAATAATATAAATATTATAATTAATTTATATAAATTATTAACTGTTTTAGCACGAGCGGTCATCATTATTTTAGTGTTAATGTTGACCTCCTCTACAGTATTTACAGTATGTTCTGTCGAATAATTAACACGTGAATTCTAGGACTGGAGATTATTATATAATTATTATTATATAAAATGTTAATTTTGATGTTTGCATTTTGTTGTTTTTAAAGGGTAGCTTAAATAGTTCGTGACAACCATTTTTATCTAGCTTCAAATAATTGTAACTCCATTAATAATAGGTTTTTAGTATAGGGATTTCTGATTTTATAGGGTAGGTTTTACAGTTTTTATAAAACTGCTTCTGTATATAGACGGTTATATACAGAAACAGTTCCATAAAAACTGTGATGCACTCTGTAACGTTCCTTTGCATTCCTTCAGCAAGATAAATATGTCATGCGATAAAGTAAATCTGTCCTTATAAAAACCGAAGCTCTTAAATTTTTGCTACCATTGTCAGAAACAAAAAAAAAACAATTTTATAAGTTTTTATGTTTTTTCGAAAGTTTTTTATTAGTTCAAATGGACTATATCTAATATTAAATATCTGATTTTAATTCGAATCCAATATCATATTGCTTTATGCAGAGTTTTAATATTTATCACACCGCCCTTATCCACAAATAGACTTCCCAACTGGTCAAAGAAAATTTGTACCAATTCATTTAGAATTATAATATTATTCCGTAGTAGCCTTTGACTTTTATGCAAATTTTAAATTTTGAATTTTATTTCTTTTGTTTTACGTTATTGCAGAAAGTTGGCTATGACAAATTTGATATATAGTGATTCAAATTATTTCCCAACGTTTCGATTGTTTTACTTAAATATTATGCGGTCTACTATTATAATAAATTTGGAATTTATATAATTGGAAATTAGAAAAATTAAGAGATAATTTATATACATTTTTTGTTGTAACTCCCTCTTCCGAATTCAAAAGAGATTGCATTGCGTTCTACATCTACTAATTATCTTTAGTTTGAGTGGTTATAACCTATATGAAGGAAATAAAAATATACAGTTATATTTGTAAAGGATATCTTTCACGTCCTAAAATTAAAGATACAAATCAACGTTGCTGTATATTTGAGTATAAATTTTAAGTGAATCGTTTAAACGTTTATTATAAAGTTTTGCCTACACCGAACTTTTCACCTTTCAAATTTTATATATACACACGATTCCATGCGCACGTGTATCATAATTTACGACGTATAAAGAATTATGTCATCACTTTATTATACATGCAATAATTATGGTGTATTCATATGAAACGATGGGTAATTATATAATTAATTACACATTAAAATATAAGACAAATTAATTAAAAAAAAAAAAAAACTGCGCGTACATATACATAAACAACCGGAAGATCATTTATCGCGTAGTGTAACATAACAACAACATAATCATCAGATGTGGTGACAAATTGATATAAACATTTAACGTTTTTTTTTCTAATAAAATTAATGTGTCAGTAATGCATATGACATAAATTGTAATTTGCAATTAAGATATGTATTATGTGTGTGTGACATTAACAAATCATATTAAATAAGTCATAATTCTTTTTAATGGTTGTTTTTTTTTGCAAGATTTTTTTAAAGGTTATAAGCATTATGTATATGTTGGTGTAGTCGGGATTTTTTTCGCTTTTTTGTCTGTTTATATTTTATTGGCCAGCTGTATGGCGGTAATTAACTGATCTGTAGATCCGCTAAAAATTACGATCGAATAGCTATAATTTAATTTTTAAAGGAAGGTTACGTAAAATTTGTTACCGTCGATTGCAGCCGGAATTTTAAATTACCATTGACAGAAATATAGCCACACAAAGTTTTATAGTGGTTCTTAACACTTTACTGCCAAGATCCCGAATACTTCAACTTTCTTAACGCGCGATCTAAGCTAATCACATATCTAACGAAACCAACCAAATTAGTAAAGGTAAAAACTTCTCCTTCTAAACCTGATTGTAACCTAACTTCGGATATATCCTCCTAAAGAACATTTTAACCTCAAAGTACTCTGCTAGACCAAAATTCTTCGGAAAGAATAAACCGAACATGGTCAAACGCCATAGGTAGTTGATGTGTATGCTTTTACCCACGTGACGTCATTTTAGTGCCCATGATTACAAATTGCTTCGTCAATTGTATAGCCTAGAAGATTTAATAATCCAACTGTCTAATGCCGTTTGTAGTTTTGTTTGTATTTTCTGCCAAAGCACGGTAATCCAAAAATTCTCTGCAAAACTTGAGCCTAAATTCCGGAACGTATCATCTAAAAGACATTCGATCATAATTATTAAGCTGGGTTTATAACACCGGATGAATATTCAAGGATTTCCATCCGAGCTTTTTACCCAATCATATCATTTATATAAAGAAAAGCCACGCCAAAATCGAGTAGAACATTTTTAATCTTTGACCAAATTATCCGAAGACGTAAAACAAAAAAACATTTTCATGGGCCTTGATTTTCTAAGGTAACAAAAACTTTAGAATTCTGGATAGTAAGTAAAATCTGCAATTAAAAATAAGTCGACCAAAACTGGCAAGATGTGAGTGGGGATAGGTGTTTGGTGAAGATATTGAAAAGTATATCCAGCGTTCCTAAAGATTGTCCATGTTTAAGAAGATAGAACGAAGGCTTATGCTTATTCTTTAATTTCTCGATAATATATATCCTTGATATAGTTGGGATCTGCTGGAGTTCGTGATGTTGCTGGTGGTGGCTTTTCTGGAGGTTATAGTACTGGTTTAGGTATTGTTGAAATGATTTTCCAAAAGTTACTAGCTGGAACAGGTGCTGGAAAATAAGTTGTTCTAAGTTTGGCCACAGTCTCTTCTGCGATGCATTTTTCTTCTTTTATCTTTGAATTCTAAGCGTTTGCTACATCTTGTCCTACGGTTGAAGTTTGATGCTGTGTTTTCGTATTGCTGGCGGTTGAAGTACAGAGTGTACTCTTTTACCCACTGTAAAAGTGTTTTATCCACTTGAGTCAACCGTTGGTATTAACCTCGATGCTTGACGTTTAGGGCATCCGTCCATTGCGATTAAAAATTTTAGCCGTAAAACTACTGGCCCCGATCAAGCTCCCGTATTTCGCTAGCAATGACTTCTCTTTCTCTATCTTACAGTCTACAACGACAGAAGGGTTCTTTGCCTTATCCACTGTCTCTATCACTGGACCATAGTTTTACGCAAGGAAGGTTTAACGCGGGATCTTGGTCGAAAGGTGTATAAAATAGAGCTCGTAAACTGAAGCAAAATGACTTTTCACTACGTTGAAGATTTGGTTAATGGAAATTTTCCGAAATGGTGGACCTGTGATATAATTTTTGAAAAATAAAGCGTTTAAACTTTCCAAAATTAATTTGGTAAATGCTTGCTTACGAAGAACTTATATATTTGAAAGCATGAGAATAAACTTATCTCCTAAAATGATTTCGCTGAATGATACTATTGGTGACATCAAGGATATATATGTGAAATATTTTATTCCGAGTATCTTCCCAAATTATATTTCTGTAGTAGATGTTATATCCTTGGTATATTCATATGAAATTGGCATGGTTATGATAATATAAATGTACCTGCAAATATGCTTAAACACCTTAATAAGTCCATTGTCGTCATCTAACTATTTGTCAATAGTTTTTAATGACTCTTTGATGAGTCAATTCCTTCGTTATAGATATGGAATAATTCTATAATAATCCTATTTTCAATTCGAGTCATAGAGTATGGCTTTTAAAACCAATTATTCGATTTTTGAAGCCAAAATATTAGATCGACTACGACACCTTGATGGTTCAGGCAATAAAAACGAAGTCGCGCAGTTAACCATATAATACCTACGTCGTTTAGTTTATTCAATGGTACATCGATCGTCAGTTAAAATGAGATGCCCGCAGAGCTAAAACTACCAACGCTTTCAGGGTTAGATATAGAATGGCTTAGTTTTCGAGATTCGTTTGACAAAATAATCCACAAAAGGAAAATGAATCCAATTTTGAAGTTCTATTATCTAAATTAGTAAAGCGTATTCATTGATGGATCATTTATCTGTTTCCACTAAGAATTATCAACTGGCGTGAAATATCATGTATACATCAATGATTTAAAGCTTCCCATAACAAGGCACTTTACGAGTGTGAACCACTGGTTTGAAATTACGCCAGTTCTCTTCAGTCGTTCATAATGCAGTGTAGCTACAATGCCTTTAAAGCTTATGTAAGAAGAATTTTGGGATTTAATTTTAGTGAAAAACTTGATAACTCATGCTATATTGCTGTACAGTGAAACCTTCGACCAATCTATAGACATAATTTATTGCAGAGTTATTAGATGCTCATATTTCTGAGGACCAATTAAACACATCCACCTCCCCCTGTTATTCAATAACAAAATTATTATTGTATTTAAAGTTTACCCATCGCGGCAATCTCAACCACATGCTGTTTTTTTCGACACTTCGTGCTAGAAACTTCGATTTCTCAAATCAAATAATTAAATGGGGCTTCATTATTGTGATATAAGTGAGGCACATTTGAACTTTGTTTTACGCAATAAACTTGCGCAATAAACTTATCAAAAACCATCCAATATCAAAATAAGTAGCTGGGATAAAACTAGGATAATTATAGCCTAGTCCAATTGACGTTATGGAAAGACCTGTTCAGTGGAAAATTATTAAGAATAGACCAGATGCCAAATTTGTATGAGAATACGCTAGGCTATATGTGGTGATAGGGAAGCCAGAATCTGTGTCCTTTTTTTTAATTTGTGGTGTAGTTGAGAATATATATATATATATATATATATATATATATATATATATATATGTATATATATATATATATATATATATATATATATATATATATATATATATATATATATATATATATATGTATATATATATATATATATATATATATATATATATATATATGTACATGTATATATATATATATATATATATATATATATATATATATATATATATATATATATATATATATATATATATATATATATATATATATATATTTCAAATATATAAAACATCGCAAGAAAGTTAAGACACCCTAATTCGTATAGGTTTTTGGAAAAATGATTCTTCCTCTTTTAGAAATATGCTGCTCCTGGAAAAACAGATATGCGAAGAATATTAAAAAACAAATACTCATCGACTACCTGGTGGCAGATAAATGATTTCCTACCAATAGAATTAATAATTTAGGAATCAAATTCAACAGCATTACAGGCTTAAGGTCACCTTAAGGTCACCTTTTACTGAATGTTTTTTTCAGACGATATTTTTGTACGTACAATTGGTGATTGTTGTAGGTGGTCAGCCAAACGAACGATTTTACATGCAATTAGTCACGGCGTTGTGGTCAGCGGTATGGACTGAACTAAGGGCCGCGGTGTCTTTATGGCAACACCTTAACCATCACTATATAAGACCGGTGATTTAGGAACATCGAGCGAAAATGTTCATAATTAATTTTTAAGTCTTAAAAAGCGCCTGACTCAATGGTATACATCAAAAAAAATCATGCTGATGTGCTTAAAATCCGTAAGCAGTTTGTTAAGTTCAATGAATATCTCTCGGGTGTACATAAAACAACATTTAGGGGTAGTTACATGGCTCTGTTGCTCTGTTGCAATGATCTAGATACGTGCATATTTCCATTTAAGTTTTTGTTGTATGCGGATGATATGAAAATATTTACTAAAATTGATAACACAACTGACTGCGCACGTCTTCAGGACGATTTGTGGAGGTCGGTACTCGAAGGGTTACCATAATTAAAAATGCTGCAAATTTGTAAAATTTTTTTTTTATTTCAAAACTTCAGTCTATCGTAAAAACATTTCAAACTTAACAAACATTTATATATGTTATTGATCGATATAGCCACCTTCAGCGCGGATATAATAGCATCAATTCTGTCCGAAAAGGCTTCATACGCCGCACTTATGTGGTGTAATGGTAGTTTGCCCCATTCTCCACGGTGAGCAATCTTTAATATATAAATATATATATATATATATATATATATATATATATATATATATATATATATATATATATATATATATATATATATATATATTTATATATATATATATATATATATATATATATATATATATATATATATATATATATATATATATATATATATATATATATATACATATTTTTGACGAATAATCTTGGATTTGCGAAATACTTTTAGACATTTGCGCTTCTAGTATAATACCGCAAGCAATTCAAAACGATGGAATGGGTAATTTATTTTGTAGTGTCCTTAGAACACAAACAAATCCTATTGGAATCAAAACTTCGAATCTAAAATACACTTTCTTACCCTTTGATATTCTCACATTATTTAATCTGTGAAATTCAACCGTCTCATGACGCAACCGCAATATACAAATCTGGGAGTATACATTTGGTTTATTGCTTCACCTTATTGGTGAATAGATCCTCAGTGGCTCAAACAATTGACAAATTTCCGAAAGCACAGTACATGTTGTAATTTCTCGTGTTTCTGACAATTCGACGTGATTCAAAAAGGTATATTATCGATTCGAAGAGCTATCTTGCCACCAGGTACGTTATAGATTTTCTCTCAATCATTTATTTACTCATTTATTAAGATCAACATTATATAAATTAGAGGAGTCGGCACTCGAAGTGTTAACAATTTCACGCTGCTGTATAGCAACCAACCAGCTTATGACGTTCAATTGTTAACAAACGTCAGTCTGTTCTTTTGTTTATTATATGGTATATTGAAGGCTTGTACTAAGGAAGCATTATAGTTTTACGTCGCACTTAAAAAAAGTTATCAAAATATAATTCGGGCTATTACACGTTATAAGGAAACTGGTTCCATCAAAAAACATTATGGAGGTGGACATTCAAAAACAGCAACATAGCCAGAAATGGTTCGAAGGCCAAAAGTCAATGTAATCTACGACAAAGCGCAGTTCAACTGGCGAAAAATCTCATTGTTCCTGCTCGAGCATAAGGCGCATATAAAAAAATGAACTACGATTGAAACTCTACAAATTACAAAAAGTATACACTTAACACTTGCACACAAAACGATCGTGTTTGGTTAGAGTGCAAATCAAAAGATAATTTAAATCAGCGAATTGCTCTGCGAGAGCAAGCGCTTGCATCAGTGATGGTTTGGGCCGCGGTAACTGCCATAGGACGCTCACCACTCGTTTTCATTGAAAAGGGCGTCAACAAATCTTCCATGAAAAGATTTTAAACAGTGCTTGTTACTTTGGGCACGTAAAGAATTCGGTAGAAACCATTGGACGTTTCAACAAGATTCAGCACCATCCCATATAGCCCGTGAAACCCAACGTTTTGTAAAATAAAAGTTCCCAGCTTCATTTTCTTCGCAACTATGGCCACCATATTCCCCGGACTTAATCCTAATGGATTTTTCCATAAAGTTCACTCTGCAGACCAATTTATATATAAAGGGTGATTTTTTAATAGCTATAGGAAATTTTTCCAAAAAAAGACACATAAAATTAAGAAAAATGCATAAAATCTTTATTTGAATCGATAGTACGGTCCATACAATTTAATGTTTGAAGATTATTTCATGCAAATGTTGACCGAGGCTGCGCCTCAAATGGTCCATCCGCTTAGTCCAATTTTGACATACACTTTGCAACATTTATGCCGGTATCTCACGAATAAATGCTTCAATGCTGTCTTCCAATACGTCAATCGAAGCGGGCTTGTCAGATGAGTCTTAACATAGCCCCACAAAAAATAATCTAAAGGCGTTAAATCGCACAATCTAGGCGGCCAATTGAGCGGTCCCAAACGTGAAATAAAGTGTTCATCGAACTTGCCTCTCAATTGATTCATTGTCTCGCGTGCCGTGTGGCATGTGGCACCGTCTTGTTGAAACCACATGTCAAGTTCTTCCATTTTGGACAAAAAAAAGTTGGATGTCATCTCACGGTAGCGCTCATCATTTACAGTTACGTTGCGATTCGCATCATCTTTAAAGAAGTACGGTCCAATGATGTCACCAGCTCATACTCCGCACCAAACAGTAACTCTTTCTGGATGCATTGGTAGCTCTTGCAATGTTCCTGGCTGATCTTCACTCCAAAATCGACAATTCTGCTTATTTACGAAACCATTCAGCCAAAAATGAGCTTCGTCGCTGAACTCAATTTTTCGATAAAAAAATGGATCTTCCGCCAACTTTTCAAGAGCCCATTCACCAAAAATTCTGGGTTGTGGTAGGTCGTTCGACTTCAATTTTTGCATCAGCTGTATTTTGTAAGGCTTCACACCTAAATCCTTCCGCTAAATTTTCCTCGTTGTTGAGAAACAGAGGCACAATTGCTACGAACGGCACCGAATCAATAATTGATGGGCATCACTAATATTGGCCGATACAGCTACGATATTTTTTTCAGTTTGCACTGTACGTAAGTGTATTGGTGATTTAATGTCCAACAATGTAAATTTGGTGCGAAATTTAGTCACGATAGCCCGAATAGCCACTTCAGTGGGTCGATTAAACTGACCATAAAATGGAAGAATAGCGCGCAATGAACTTTCTTAACAGAGCAAGCATTTTTATAATAAAATGCAATGATTTGCAAACGTTGTTCGTTTGTAAGACGACTCATTGTTAAATTATAGACCAAACTGAAGATGTTTGACAGTGACTCAAAACAAGAAACATACGTGACCTGTCTAAATAAGTGTTGCCAAAAAGAAAATAGTTAAAAAATCACCCTTTATATATATATATATATATATATATATATATATATATATATATATATATATATATATATATATATATATATATATATATATATATATATATATATATACACCAAAATAGCGTGACTATAGTCGCACATACAAATATTTCTTAACTGAATTAGCACTGGATCGTGTAAATTACACATTTTGCTTACTGTGCGCGGATATAAACAATTAAACAATTTAAGGATATTCTTGCGTGACTAACAATTTTTTTTACACACACAAGACCATTTCTAGGCATAAAAAAACTAAAAAAAAAAATTCAAACCAAAATCGAAATAAATTTTTGTGCCAATTCGCGTTTTTCGATTAATTAATTTATTATTTATGTCTTGTTGTATAACTCTTATATGCCAAAGATGTGTGTGCGGTTAAAAGTTTTATAAGCGCATATAAATTTATTTAACACTTTATAAACAAACAAATTAAAAATTATAGAATTTAACATTTTTTTTTTGTATCGTTTTGTAACAAAACAACTTTAATAACAATAATAAGATAAAAAAAAAATGTTAAATGTTTCTTAAAGTAACACTACAACACACAGTGATTTTTTCCTCCGCGTGTATATACTGCTCGGCCACAACAACAATGACAGTAACAACTTTTTTTTTTTTAAGAATTTATTTATGAACACGATCATTAAAACATTGATCCCAACAAGATTGAAATAGAGATTCAGTTTTTAGATAAAAATATTTATAGGTTTTTGTTTTGTCTTATCAAGTTTTTCTTATTTATATATATAAGAAAAAAAATTAAATTTCTCAAAACATTTCATTGAATATATGTAAAATAGAAAATAATTTTTATTGATTTTTATTTAAAAATTGACGGATTTGAAAATTTGTTTGTTATGTGTGTAGATTTATAGGGCAATGTATATATTGGAAACCTGATTTGGTGTGGGAGGTCAAACCAATCAAGAATGATAAGTTCGGACAACTTTGTGCAATTCATTTTGTTTTATGTTTGTATATAGTATGAAGAACTGAAATACATTGTATTATCAAAGAACAAAAACGAAGCCTAAAATTATACACTATAAATTTAGCGGGAAAGCTTTTGATATTTTCCAACAAAATTGCGAAAATTTACAAATTATGCAATAAAACACGTAATAGTGCTTTCAATAACAGCATAAATACTGCCGCAAAATATTCGTTCATTTTCATGAATCATTTTGACCATTTTTACGATATTTGAGCATAAGAACCTCTGTCTCCTAAAGCTGTTTTATCTATTTACCATCTTTTGAGCAATCGTTTGCAATCGCAACAAACTCTTGTTACTTTATCGTGTCTGTCAATAGCCGCCACTCATATACCTACAATTCAACAACTATTTCCTTTCACGCTGGGTTACAGGTAAATGTTACGAATAAATTAAATTACAGAGAACATATTTCCAGGCATATTATGCAGTGCCAAATGTGGTAAATTACTGCATATCAAATGTGTCAAAATAATAGGCAATATAAAGGCGGCATTAATTAAAAACATTTTTTCGTGGAATTGCCCTTGTTGCAGTGTTCAAAACAATACATTTTTATTAATAAATGATGGTTCACATATACCACTTCGGATGTGCATGAACTAATTTCACATCAGTTGATTCTAAATGATGTTAATAAAATGAGAACTGATTTGAAATTGGCTACAGAATCTAATGTTATTTTTGAGTCTCGGCTAATGATTGTCGAAAATGACGAACGAGTTATGAAAAATAAAAGTGAATCAGATTTACATCAAAAGGATCAAGTTAATATGAAAAATCTAATAGATTCTCCTGTGAGTAATAATATTATGATGATTTAGGATCGGTAAATTTGCCAGCTTTCAGTTATACATCAAGGCTTGAATCTGCTCAATTCGTTTTACTAATTATTGATGAAAGTGGTTTGCAAAATGGTCACCTCAATCCATCAATTTTTGAAAAAAATCTGGAGATATCTTCCTGCAGTAACCTTTAATTCCTTGTTCTAAAAAGAAATACATAGACAAGGCTAACTGTTTACTTAATAATCCAGTTAAGTTTGATTATAAACATACAAGATCTATTTCCGGTACTAGTTCCTTGCCGAATTTTGAAATTAAAACAGTTGCTTCTAAATTTTGCTTCATTTATCAAGATTCAATCCTTCTACTACTGAAGATGATATTTTGGCTGTAGCGAATAAATGCTTGGGTACCAATTAGTGCAAAGTTGGAGTGCTCATCCCTAAAACGAAAACTCGGGAAGATCTTGAATACATTTGTTTTAAATTAGGTATAAATGAACAACTTCGTGAAAAGGCTCTAAATGCTGAAACTTGGCCGATTGGTGTTAGTATTAAACCATTCAAATGTAAAACTTCGGATACCGGTTGTGATATTAAACTCAGCCGAAATTTAATTTTTTGGGGTATTTACAAAGCTGAGAAAGTCCTGTCTAAAAGTTCTGTACAAACTGCTGTCACTTCCATTTACTACTACAATGCCTCCACTATTCGTGGTAAAGCTAAAATATTTTTGCTTGGTGTTCTGGACAATGATTATGATGTGATTATTATCACAGAGAAATGGCTTACCAGAAATTGTAACTCTGAAGAATTTTTTCCGTTCGACTATGGGGTCCATAGAAAAGATCGACATGATTTTGATACTAGCCTTAAGAGAGGAGGTGTGATGATTGCTGTTAGGACCTCGATTCAAAATGAAATCATTGCATGCCATCCAATTTTTGATGTTATTGCTGTACGGATTAAGGTTGCCAATACATCTATTCTAATGGTTGCTGTTTACATTCCCAATGGAACAAATTTGTTGTAGCTCGAAAGGAGTTTAAAACTTTAAATTGGTTTCTGTCTAATAATTTTATTTTGCAGATAGAAGAAGAATTAAGTTCAAATCCAAAAACGTTCTGGAATTTCATAAATGGTAAAATAAAAGTAGCAGGGTTTCCCACACCTATGATCTTTCAGGGCTCTTCAGCTAGTCAGTTCTCAGATGTCTGAGAACCTTCTTCACCATATCTGCTACATCAAATATCTTAACTCTAGTTTCCCATTTTAAAAAAGATTTTAATTTTTTTTTTCATTTTACCGAAGCAGAAGTTTATGATGGTTTATTGCAACTTGATATTAATAAGGGAGCTGGTCATGATGGTTTTCCACCTTTGACCCTAATTTTTAATGAAAGCATCTGATCTGGAATTTTCCCTGGTCCCTGGAAAATTTCTTTCATTCGTCCGATTTTTAAATCTAGTAAAATATGTGATATCAGTAACTGTCGCGGTATAGCAATTCTTTCTGCAATTCCAAAACTTTTAGGAGCATTGGTACAGAAATTTTTATATTTTTTGATGAACTTGTTTTTTTCTCCAGGTTTTCATCCGGGTAAGTCCACTGTTACTAATTTAGTTTCATTTTGCGGACATTTACATACAATATTGGATAATTAACAACAAGTTGATGTGATTTACACAGACTTTTCAAAATTGATCATTCAATTCTTATCAATAAGCTCGATAAACTTAATTGTGAGTTTATCCCTATTAGATGTTTGCATTCTTACCTTTCCGAACATTACCAATTTGGGAAGATTAATGATTCTTGTTTTCGTTTATTTCGTGTCAACTCTGGTGTCCCACAAGGCAGCCACATTTGCCTTATTCATTAATGACCTCATTGAGGAGTTTACGCTGATGATTTAAAATTTTTTAGCTCCAATGCTAATGTATCAGATTGTTTAAAATTGGTTTGAATAAATTCTGTAATTAGTCGATTAATCACACACTGTTATTGAATTTTGGCAAATGTAAAGTACTTCCTTTATAGAGTTGAATTCATATCTGACTTATAATATTCTCTATCTGAGGAATAATATTCTCCTCTGATTTTTCATTTACAAAACACATAGACACCATTGTTGCGAAAGCTCACTCTTAAAGCTTTGTTCGACCCATTTTAGAGTACGCTTCTCAGGTTTGGTCTCATTTCTATCAATGACATTCGGATAGAATTGAAAGTATTCAGAAGCAATATGTCGCGAATTTAAGGCTGTTCATTTGTAACCATGGCTGCAGCTTCATTTATTAATGATGTGTTTTATCGTCCTTTGTATTCCCCTCTTGTAATCTTCTCCCGGCATTTTCTCTAAAGCAGTTTTAAAAGTCATTATGTCCAAGCAATATTTTGCTAATATTTCGCTAAACGGAGTGTTTGAAATATAATTTCACAATTAGAATATTTATTAGAATGTTTATCAAGAGATACACATATAAACCTTGTTTTCCGATACAGAAACGTTCCGAGAAAATTTAAGCATACAAAAATTTTAGTAAACAAATTTACAGAACCCACACAAAAAGTGATCATAGGTCAAAACGTCAAAAACCATTCCAAACAAAAGATTACGATTTCCCTGAAACTTGGCAAAATCTGTAGTTGTGCTACCGATTGATTTGTACGATTCACAAATTCGTTATACTAGTAATACACGTTTGAGCCAGTGATGGGATTCCATTACATCAGATATTTATCATACCCAGCAGTCTCTTAATATTAACCACCATACTAATCTAGGGTTAAAACTTTGTAGTTTACCATTCAATTGATTTTGAGCCAAATGAATATTGAAAACTCATTTCATTAAAAAATAAAATGTATAACATAAAAAAAAAACGATACACGAAGCATAAACAACAAAAAATGAATTAAAAACATAAACATTTCTTAAGAACATCTTAAATTCAAAGAATATTGTATGCATGTATGTATACGTATATTGTTGTCTAGAGACTTTTGGACCATATATCTACAAGTATATCATAAATTCAGATTTTGTTTATTCATCAAAAAAATGCTCTGAACGTGACAATTTGTCGAATAAGCGCGGGACACAAAAAAAAAACCTCGAAACTCTTTTTTAATGTGTCAATTATATGATGTTGCTATATATACTAAGATTATGTTTGGTTCGACTTACCACCAATATATGTATGCTCGAGTCATTTATACATAAAATATATAAAGCAAACAACCGAAATTCAATACAACATATATACATACAATTTTATCTATTGTCTAGCATATGATTGCGGTGTGTGATCATCACATATCCACAGATTATTATGATCTGTTACAAGTAAAATAAAACCTGAGGATCAATTACAGTAGATTTTTTTTTTTTTTTTTATTAATTTTATGTAAATAATCATATATTAAATTATATTTGCGGCGCCAAATTGGCTATTCTGAATGTTTAATAATTTTTGTTGGTTTTGGTTTTTTTTAGATTTTGATGGCTCATATTCTTGTATATCTTTAAGTCATTGAAATTGATCATTATAGTGATCATTAGTTGACTATTAATATATCACATTTCTTATACTTGATGGTAAATTTGTTTATATATATATATATATATATATATATATATATATATATATATATATATATATATATATATATATATATATATATATATATATATATATATATATATATATATATAATATTTATATACTAGATGTTTATTAAACTCGTCAAAATTCCAGACAACTGCATCACCAAAATATTTTTTGCTTATGCCTAAAATTTTACGCCAAATCCGGCCATTTAGAGTTGCAAATTATTATAATAAAAAACTGTACTTACTTTCGGACTACGACCTTAGTATTTTCATAATTCTGTGCCATATTTCTAGAAATTCCCTCAAAAAATCTTTTCCTGGCAATCATAGCCTCGTTTTGGATGGGTCACTGGGTGTATATTCTGCTTGCTTGCTTCTTATGTATTTTATATGTATGGGATAAATTATTTTCGTCAAATACTTCATAACATCTTCTACATTAATACTATGTTAGTTGAGGTGACACTCCCTCTGACTGGTGATTTATTCACTGGTGATCATGTTGTCAACACGACGACACACTCTTTGTCGGACAAAAACTTTATATATCGTTTATACGCAATATTTACATATATAGTTCTTTATAAATTAAGGTTCAAGCTCAAGTAAGAAAATTACCACAGAAATGATTTTTTTTTTGTTGCGCACAATGGAAAACAATGCACTTTTGTTTTTATTTAACAATAAATATTTTTTATGACTTGATTGCTTTGATATATTTTTTTAATGACGTGAAGATGGCTATTTTTGTACTTATCAGTGTGAAAAATTTTGCGATACATAATTTTTCACACTGATCCTAGTAGCATAAGCGATATAAAAATGAATTAAAAAAATTATTTGTTTTTACAGTCAAACTTCTGAAAAATGATAAAACAAAAAAATTGTAAAAAGTTTTAATTCTATGCATTGGTTTGATAGGCTTAACTTTTCGGATAATTAATACCCAAAATCGAAATTAGCGTACCCCTCTATTTTCGCATGTTTTTTATATGGTATGACACCTCTTAGTAATATCATTGAATAACTATATATAGAAATTACACCAAACGATTCCGCCGCTACGTAGTTGTTATAGCGCTGTATGCATTTGAATCTTAGATAAATTTAAATTAAGGGTTTAAGTATCAACTATATATGTATATATACAAAAAACAAAAAAAAAAACATTTTTAGGATTTTTTTTTGCAAAACGAAACAAATGTTTATAGTTTATCCAAGGTCACTTAATTCATTTACAAATGATTAAGTTTATCAAATTTTCTTAATTTTTTTTGGTACTTTTTGCTTTAGAATTAATTCTATAGATTTTTGCACGTAAAAGTACTTTTAATGTATGCATAATTAGCGACAAGGAGTTTTATATTGGTTTTCGCACAAATTATATACATAGTTTGTCAACTACTTTGTGTTTGAAACAGATTCTCAAGTAGCACTACATAACTTTTAGTTTAATCACTATTGGCCGACATCGGTTCGTCACAAATTTCTAAAAATTATATGTTTAGACAAAAAATAAAAAAAATTATTTTCGAATCGGCACGACCACGATTTGACTCTTTTTATTTTACCAGTCGCCAGAGAGTTATTTTATAACTACTAAGCTACTTGACTTTTATTCGCCAAGTCCTTAACCAGTTTTCAATTTTCTTCAAATGATTTTGCAATTGCTTTGATGCAGTTTGAGGTTTTTTACAAGACACCAAGATAGCTGTATCATCAGCAAAATATGTTGATATTATAGCTTCATTAGAAATACGCAAATCGGCTGTATACAGCAAGTATAAAATTGATCCCAAGACACTTCCTTGTGGAACACCTGCACTAATATCATTTAAACCAGTGGATGATGCATTTTTTTTTAACCAAGTTTTGTCTTTGAAGAAGATAGTTTTCAAGAACTACATGGAACCTCTTTGGCAAAAGTTATTTAATTTTGTATATTAATCCTCTATGCCAAACTTTATCGAAAGCTTGTGCAATATCCAAAAAGACAGCAGAACAATATTTTTTTTCTTCGAAGGTGAGTTTGACTGTATTGACAATCCTGTGAACTTGCTCTATAGTGCCATGCTAATTTTGACCAAATTGATGATCTGGTGTAAGCTAATACGATCATGTCCTGGTGCTTTTTTCGAAGTTATGCCGTTTTTATTGTGCTCTTAACTTCCCTCCACTTAAACTTCATTATAAAACATGTAAAAGTGACAGAAACTCATTAAAACTGATAGAAATTGAACATTTGTTATTCATTTGTGTCCAATATAGCGATCACCTGTATATTATGACTATTTTTCAATATTTTATAACCATTTTCAAAAGATGCTGATATTTGTGATCATTCAATCAGTGATCTATTTGGATGATGGAAAAACCCTTTAGCATTCCGCCTCTATTTATATTCGAAACCGCTACGGTATTTTATTGTCGATGTTTATATCTCTAGTATTTCGAGTGGAAACCAAATACCATGTACTAAATGTCTTTTGCGTGAAGACATTCTAGTTAGAATTAAAGTGCGCGGGGAAAACAATTCTAGTGATGATGAAAAAACAGAAGCAAATGAATGAAAAGGGAAGGATGGCAAAATATGGCAGTGAAACCCTATGTAAAACCAAACCTTGTTGTTAATAAAAATTATCAAATTTTATTTATAATATTAACGTAAAATTAAAATTTAAAACAAAATTTCATTCAAAATCTTACATAGATGAATATACAAATTCGGTTGTAAACACAAGGGAACGATATAAATCCTGTTAAATAACGAAAAATCATGTAATCAAAAAAAAAAAAAAAAAAAAAAAAAAAAACAAAAATAAAATCAATTGATACAAAAAAAAATCTATTTTCTCCTTACGAGTTTAAATTATGTTTACTTTTTGATCAAAAGTAAAGAATAAAAAAAATGATCCTGTTAGTTTGTTATTTTTGGTTTTTAAATCTTCACACATTTTACTACATACTGATTCATCTAGCAAACACATGCGTTCCAACAAACACATTTGTAAATTTGAAATGTAAACGTACCAATTACATAAAACAAGAAATATTCGTGGACATAATTTAGCAAAGACACAGAAATATTTATTTCGTAGTACAATTTATTAAAACTTGGCTCATATGTCGCTGCAAAATTAGCGGTGTCACTTTCTTTTTATAGTTATGCAATGGTAATATATAGTATTTGGTATAGCAACCTGTAAGCTAATTAAGCAAGCCGGACAAACCATACAGAAAAATTAAAAAAGCCAAACCCATCGCGTAGCACACGCCGGTTATTAAAAAAATTAAATAAAATTTTCGATCGTGTGGTGTAATCAAAACCTTATAACAAAAATTAGAATTTCTTCGTTACTATGACAATTTCAATAAATAACTTACACTAATATAAAACTAATTTTTCTTCTATGCAATCTATGCAATCTGTTTTGGGGCCGAAGCTCTCCCAACTCTTTCGCGGTTAATTAACGTCCTACTTTACGCCATTACTAGCCAAATTGAGGACGCGCGAATACAGGTTCGCGTTTTCAAATATCCATCTGCACATTGCATTGCTCCAGCCAGCCTGTACTGGCATGGACGATGGTTCGGCCCATGAATTCTGCACTCCAACGGGGGGTCATAGTTGTGTTCATCGTCATCACCGATCGTAATCAAGTGATGAAAAATCCCTTTTGCAACCCTCCCCCGTTGGGATTCGAACACGGTACCTCCCGTCCCAAACACCGCAGCTTTAACCACTGCCCCAATTGCTCGGTAATTTTTCTTCATAGTTTCCATTCTCACTAATACTTTAACAAAAAAAATAAATATAAATATATATATATATATATATATATATATATATATATATATATATATATATATATATATATATATATATATATATATGTTATATATATATATATATATATATATATATATATATATATATATATATATAACATATATATATATATATATATATATATATATATATATATATATATATATATATATATATATATATATATATATATATGTTATATATATAACATATAGATATATATATATATATATATATATATATATATATATATAACATATATATATATATATATATATATATATATATATATATATATATATATATATATATATATATATATATGTTATATATATATATTTTTATTTATTTTTTATTTATTTTATTTGGTGGACTGACCCGGTGTTCTCTGTAGCGGTACTCACTTAGAAGGCCTCGTCACTGTAAGTGAGTGCCGCTGCACAAGAGCTCCATATTTATTCGGTCCCTAAAATTGGTTTCATTGTTCTCATTGTTTACGTCATTCTGTTTACTTTTCGTTTGTAAAATGAATTTTTATTTTGAAATTCATTTTACAAATATTCGGGGCTTTAAAACTAATTTTAATTCCATTTTAACTCACCTGGAGTTAACCAAACCTACCATACTTAGTTTAGGTGAAGTTCAAGTTTCTTACTTAGGCGATCCAAATGACTTCAATTGTCCGGGTTATTCGCGTGTTGACTATTTGATTCCACATCGAGGAGTGATTATTTTTATAAGGGATGATCTCCACTTTAATGTACCCAAATTTATTTCACCTAGTTCCAATCCTGCGTTTAATACTTTGTGGATTGAAATTAAATTCCAATCTCGCTCTATTTTTATTTGTTCTCTGTACCGTAGTCCAAATCTAACACATGCAGAGACATGTCACGAGTTTGAAATAATTTCAAGTTCAATTGATATGATTTACCAGATCTCTCCAATGTCTGAAGTGATTGTCTTGGGAGATTTTAATATTCATAATGACACTTGGTTGGGATTTTCTCAACCAAGAGATCAAACAGGTGAATATGTTGAATTGTTTGCGGGGATGAATAGTCTTGTCCAACTTGTAGACAAACCACCTCGGTACCCTGACATATTAGGTCATTCATCTCATTTGTTGGATTTGTTTTTGACTACCATGCCTGACAAATATTCTATTGATGTTAATGCTCCTCTAGGTCTTTCTGATCATGCATTGGTCTCAGCGAAATTTCCGATTGCCCCACCTACTTCGGAGCTTATTACATGTACACCTAGGCTAATCTGGAATTTCAATGATGCTGATTGGCATAGTCTCAATCTATTTTTCTCTTCTTTTGATTGGTCTGTGTGTTTTAAAAGTAATAATGCTGATACAGTATCCAAGCTTATAACTTCGGTGATTTTAAAAGGAATGAAGTTATTCATTCCTAGCTTTTATAAAAGAAATCGGCTCCACAAAACTCAATGGTTTAATGCAAATTGTAAGTTTGCTATCTCCGAGAAAAAATGTGCTCATTTAAATTATCTCAGTAATCCTTCTAATGAAAATCTCATTAAATTTAGAATAGCCCGTAATAAATCGAATGCTATCATAATCAGGTCTAAATTAAACCATGACCTCAAAATTCGTAATCGAATACGAAATGTATTAGATTCTAAAGCAAACAACCGAACTTTTTGGTCGTTTGCTAGCTTGGTTAAAAGAAATTTTAGCGGTAAGACATCATCTATCCCCTTATTGTTTTATAATAATAACTATTATAAAACCACCATTCAAAAAGCTAATTTATTAGCGTCTCACTTTGCTTCCGCATCGACTCTCCTTTTTCTCCCTAATCAATCCCCACCTACTGTAATGCATGTACTACTGTTTCTTCATTTATGCCCAAAATTTATTTTCGTACTCGAGTTGTTTCTAAAGTTCTTAAAAATCTGAGTCCATACAAAGCAACTGGGCCTGATGGATTACCATCAATTGTCCTAAAATGCTGTCATTTTTCCCTAGCTAAACCTCTTGCCAAACTGTTTAAATTATCAGTAAACTCTGGCATTTTTCCCTCTATTTGGAAAACAGCAAATATTCAACCGGTTCCTAAGAAAGGTGATAAAACTTCTCCTTCCAATTACCGCCCAATTGCTTTGTTGTCAACCTTATCTAAAGTAATGGAATCTATTGTGAATTTTCACATAATGAACTATCTCGAAAGGCATGCGCTTTTATCAGATTTTCAATATGGGTTTCGTAAGAATCGCTCTTCAGGTGATCTTATTGCCTATCTGACTCATTTGTGGGGAAAAAGTATTGAAAATATGGTGAGTCAAGTGTCGTATCTCTAGATATTTCAAAAGCTTTTGATAGAGTATGGCATCAAAGCCTGATCAATAAAATTCGGTCACTGAATCTTGACAGTTCTCTAATTAAATGGATAGAGAATTATTTAATGGGACGATCGATTAAGGTAGTATTAGACGGCATTTCTACAGTGTCTGC